>JAVIAB010000073.1:9341718-9941718 GCA_032433765.1 Megaustenia siamemsis
GTTGAACGCATTCGAAAATAAATGTCTAAGGAAAATACTTGGTATAGAATGGAACGAATTCAAAACAAACGAGGAAATTAGAGAAATCGCCAATCAACCACTAATATCTTCAGTAATAAAGAAAAGACGATGGTCATACGTTGGACATGTGATGAGAAGAGATAATGATCGAATAGCAAAGCAAGCCCTCATATGGGAAACAACAGGTAAAAGAAAAAGAGGAAGACCCAGGGAGACACTGAGAAGAACATTGATGAGAGAGGCAAGAGCAGCAGGAATCGGCTCCCTCAATGAGATAGAACTGCTTGCACAGAACAGAGACAGATGGCGAGATTTGATAAAATATCTTTAAAAGAAAACTGCTAGAACAAAAATTCATATAGGAGAAGGTGTATCTTGGTCTACGCCCTATGGGCCGGTTACGGCTCGAAAGGTCAATAGATAGATAGATAGAATATAATATAATATAATTTAATATAATATAATATAATATAATATAATATAATATAATATAATATAATATAATATAATATAATGTAATATAATATAATATAATATATGTAATAGTATGACTTAATGTATATTAGAAAACGGTTCCAGGAGTATTTGCTTTACTTCGCGTCATTCATCGTCAATTTTCAATAGCCATGAAGCTTGAGTGAGCTCTTTTATAGATCATTACATTATGTCGTTAAAGTAATCATCAAAATGCAAAAAAATTATCTAAATTGTTTGGAAAACATTGTATTTGAGAATAATGAAGAATTAAATGAAAAAGTGGTATGATAATTGCTTTACGTGGTAATTAACAAAACAAAACTCGATGTTTCGGCCAAGTAGGCCCTCAGCTGGAACAAAAAACAACAACACAAAAATATATATATAAGGATATGTACATAAATCTAACTACATGGCGATAATATGTTAGAAGTTTTTGTGTTGTTGTTTGTTGTTCCAAATGAAGTCCTGAAGATAGCTCAGTGGTTAGTGAACTGGACTACAAAGACATGGGGTAGTTTTCGATCTCAATCGACGGCTTCCCGGTTCACCCAGCCTTAAATAGGTACCCGATTTTTCTGGGAAAGTAAAGCTGCGCGGGCGTAATACCGACCACATTGCCCCGAAAATCATGTACCGAAAAATGTATGGTCACGAACACCATATTCACTACACGCCACTTGGCGTGACGGGGGTACTTTACTTTTTTACATCTTATATACGGTGTAAGTGTACAGGCCAGCGTAACCTACTTTGTTTGAGCTGTATATAGAGGGAGCCCTGTGTGAATCAGGACCTGCTCGTTTGTCACTTTGTCCTTCGGGGGTAATATCATACATTTGAATTGTATATTTATAACAAACTAGATGTTTTTGTTTAGAAAACACTTAATGTGTTTATTACCGCTTCTTGTTTGAAAGTTACATTTTACTTCTCAGGCACAATATATCAGTTACAAACACTATTCGAACGACTTTTTACACTCAGTCATAATCACACAACGACTTGTGACACTCAGCCATAATTACACAACGACCTTTGATACTCCGTCATAATCACACAACGACTTGTGATACTCAGTCATATTCACACTACGACCTTTGACATTCAGTCATAATCACACACTGTTATCTTGAAAACCGAATTATCTTAATATAAAGATCGAAATGCTCTAGTCACGTGATAAAACAACTAAATATAGCGCAATGATCTAAAAGGAAATCCAAAAATAGATGAATGGAACCAAAAATAATTTTAAATTCGACACGACTCTCAAGCGAGACAAAAAAAAAACACAAAAAAACAAACAAAGACAAGAAAACATCTCAGTTTTCTTCTCTTCGACGATTCACGACACAATAAGAATGGCAAACGAAAATATAGAAAGAAGTGTCAGCAAGCACAAAGAGGATATTACATACGGTGACCAGGCGTCCCAGTTTGCCCGGGACATGTCCCGGAATTGAATCAGCCGTCCCGGCGTCCCCGAAAGGTTGGGTTTTGTCCCAGGTTGTGACCAGCCGTCCCATTTTGCCCGGGACATGTCCCGGAATTAGCCGTCCCCGAAAGGTTCGGTAACGTTTTCCGACGAACTGTGTACTTTTCCCGTACTAGATCCGTGCTGATAGCTTTGCGCGCATTTTATCAAGCGGTCCCGCAATTTGCCCGCAAATCGAGTCGGCAAGAAGAGGAAAATGTCGGAAATTTATTTTTTTTTTTCAGCAAAGAGTTCGCACTAGATAGACACTAGATTTGTGAATATTCATTCATTGTTGGTTGTTTGTTTAAAAAATGTTTATTTAAATTATTACTAGCCAATTTTAATTTTAATTGAAAAGACTGAAACAGTTTATTTTATAACTTACTATTTTTTTAACTTTAACTATTATAAGAATTAGATACGTATGCGTCGTATTGCTGTACACATGCAGTATGTAGGCTATACATTACATTGTAGATGTTTGCCTCTGCCTCTTCCTTACACTTACAACTGAATTTTACTTTGTTTCTCTTCACAGCTTAGACTGTGACTCAATGTGAGTGAGTGGTCCACTTCTTTTCTATCACTGACACTGTGCATGATGCCAAAAAGAACCTGCAAATTTAATGAGACTTTACAGAAAAAATATCCTTTCATTAAACGCACAACTAGTGAATCTGACGTACTGTGCAACATATGTCGTGCACAATTTTCTGTAGCACATAATGGCGCGACAGATATTTCTAACCACTTGAGTACAGGCAGGCACACTAGAGCAGTTGGTGCAAGTGCGTCTTCAAAAAGTCTTACAGAGTTCTACGCAAATGCAAGTTGTGGAACAAAAGAAAAGCAGTTAGCTGCTGCGGAAGGTACTTTGGCATACCACACAGTCAGTCACAACCATAGCTTCCGTTCGATGGACTGCACCTCCAAGCTGATCCAAAAAATGTTTGAAGCAAAGTTTACTTGCTCAAGAACCAAGGCAGAAGCAATTGTTGTGAAAGTTCTCTCGCCACTTGCAATGAAGCATTTGAAAGATGACCTGGAAAATGTAAACTTTGTGTCTATGTTCATTGATGCATCTAATCATAAGGAGGTGAAATTATTTCCAATACTTGTCCGCTATTTTTTGCCATCATCAGGAATTCAAGTAAAACTACTTGAATTTAAAGATTTACCCGGAGAAACATCTGCACTATAGCACCAATATATTATGGAAACACTGGAATCACATCAGCTGTCACAGAAACTTATCGCTTTCTGTGCCGATAATGCCAATACAAATTTTGGTGGTGCAGAGAGAAAGGGAAAGAACAATATATATTGCAAACTAAATGAAACACTCAGTCATAAAGTTCTTGGCCTTGGATGTGCGGCACACATTGTTCACAATGCTATTCAGTCAGCAGCGGAATGTCTTCCTCTAGATATTGAATCAGTTGTTCATAAAATATATATGTACTTTTACATATACACCGTTCGAGTTACGGCCTTACAAGAATTCTGTGATTTTGTTTCAATAGAGTATCAGAAGTTACTAAGCTACAGCAAAACCAGATGGCTAGATATGATGCCAGCTATAGAAAGGATTATAAAAATGTTTCCTGGGCTGAAATCATATTTTCTCTCATTAGACAAATGCCCTGTCCTGCTACAAGCTTTTTTTGAAGATCCATCTGCAGAGCTGTGGTTATATTTTGTACATAATCAGGCAGCTTCATTTCAAGCAACTGTTCTGCAAATTGAAAATCAGACTGCAACATGTATTGAAGTGTACAGATCTTTGAAAGATCTTAATGAAAAATGCAGGGAAAGATCAAGTCAGAAGTTCATTCCCATCATACTTCAAAGTAAGTTGAAGGAGTTGGAGAAAGAGATTGATACCAAGAAGCTCCAGTCACAAATGATTGAATTTTATGAAACAAGTGCAAATTACTTGGACCGCTGGTCCATTCAATTTGAAGAGATAAATATATTTGATTGGGTGCTTTTGAGATCGCAAACATCATGGGAAGATGTTCAAAAGTGCGTTGCTTTTGTAAATGGCATATTTCCTGACAAGATAAATGACAATGAACTATTTGATGAGATCTCCTATATCCAAAGATATGTCACGGCAGAAAAAATTAATGAGTGGTCTACACCCTCAGCACAAGTCCCAGTAGAAAAACGATGGATGGAAATCTTTCAGCACTTTGCCAATCATTATGTTCCATGTGATAATGTGAAACTCATGGCAGAATTCACATTATGTCTTCCAGGGACAAATGCTCCCACTGAAAGAGTCTTTTCTCTTATCAACAACATTTGGACTGCTGATAAATCGCAACTTAAAGTTGAAACATTAAAACACATGCTTGTTGTTAAATGCAATTACACTAATTATTCATGTAACGAGTTCTATGACATGTTATCACAAAATTCTGATGTTCTGAGTGCCATCCACTCAAATCAGAAATATTAGTGTGTCATGATTATGAGGTTGATCATACATGCGTCAGCTGTGTCAATTTATTTTAACATCATGTCATTTGTTAGTAGTTAGTTATTTACTAACAATGTTTTTTATAAACATTCAAAAGCGAGATGTTCAGCCGCAGACCTAGGAAGATTAATGAATTAAATATTTTGTTTTTAAATATATTATTTAATAAGTTAAACAATTTCTACTTTAATTTACTTTCTCAAATATTTCACCCGCGAATTTTGTATTTTTTTCACTGGTTGCTATTTTCACAATTTGCCCTAGTCTGTCCCAGGTTCGGCCCAAATTGTCCCAGGTTCGGCCTCCATTTGTCCCAGGTTCGGCCCAAAATAATCTGGTCACCGTATATTACATCAAATATTGGCCCACGAAAAAGAACAATTGATATGATGTTATAGGCACTGGAAATTAAACACTGGGGGAGCGTAATGCTAGGTCGATTTTAAAAATATTTCCCGATAGTAACATCCGCTCATGAATGATGAACGATCTCGTAAACAGCAAGGAAACAATAGATTCATTCGAAATAAAATGCTGCAGAAAAAAATCCTTAAGATAGCTCGGATAATGAAAAATGGTAATGAGACATATTAAATGACTTAAACATTTAGAAGAACTGACATATAAACATATAAATGCCTTCTCAAGAGGAAAAGCTGCAGGAAATGACAACATTCCCACAGATGTACTAAACAACAACTTAAGCGTACTACTTCCACATCTATACAAACTGTTAATTAAATGCTGGAGACACGGAGTAATACCTCATGATATGAGAAATGCCAAGATTATAACGCTGTACAAAAATAAAGGAGACAGGAGCGACCTCAATAATTACAGAGTCATTTCTCTCCTGAGCACAGCCGGCAAGGCTTTTGCTAGAGTCGAAATTAAACGCCTGCATAGACTTGCAGAACGTGTGCTTCCCGAGTCCCAATGCGGCTTCAGAGCAGGGAGATCAACCATAGATATGATCTTCACTCTTAGACAACTGCAGGAAAAATGTCGAGTACAAAATATGCCGCTCTATATTGCCTTTGTGGATCTCACAAAGGCATTTGACACAGTAAACAGAGATGGGCTCTACAAGGTGTTAGAAGGCATAGGCTGCCCTCCTAAATTACTTAGGCTGATAATTTCCTTCCATGAAGACATGAATGGTACAATCCACTTTGATGGGAGTTCATCAGAGAATTTCAAAGTCAACAAAGGAGTGAAACAGGGATGTGTCCTCGCTCCCACCCTTTTTGGTATATTTCTTGCTGCCCTCCTAAATTACACCTTCGAAAACAGCTCAGGAACATTCGTACACGATCAGATGGCTCACTGTTCAACTTAGCACGACTAAGAGCAAAAACCAAAACAAATGTTGCCCTACTTAAAGAATTTGTATTTGCTGACGATGCAGCCCTAGTCGCTCATAGTGAAGCCACCCTACAGTCGCTGATCAACAACCTGGACAAAGCATGCGACCTTTTTTCACGGTCAATTAACGTTCAGAAGACAGTAATACTAAATCAAGGTGACATCAAACCACTATCAATTACTCTAAAAGACTGCCCACTAGAATCAGTACAGAAATTTACATATCTTGGATCCACAGTTACGCAAACCATCTCTCTTGATGAAGAAATAAACTGTCGAATTGGTAAGGCAGCTACGACCTTAGGCAAACTCACAGAAAGGGCCTGGAACAACACGAAACTAACTTGAAAGACTAAGCTCTTAACATATCAAACCTGTGTGCTTAGCACACTACTATATGGATCCGAAACCTGGACAACATACTCAAACCAGGAAAAAAGACTAAATGTCTTCCATATGCGATGTCTCCGCAAAATAATGCACATCAAATGGCAGGACAAAATAACCAACTTAACTGTCCTGCAACGTGCTAAGACCCTAACAATCATGTCGATGCTCAGAAGTCGAAGGCTAAGATAGCTAGGACATGTTCAAAGAATGGAAGAGAAACGCAGACATAGGCAAATACTATAATGGTGAACTAATACACGGAAAACGACAAATCGGCAGACCTAAACTACGATATAGAGATATCTGCAAACCATCTCTGAAAGACTTCTCCATCTGTGAAAATGACTGGCAACATCTGTCAAGTTATCGCACATCGTGGATAGCATGTATAAGGAACGGTATAACAACGTTTGAGACTGTGCTAAGACAAAACTTAGAAGAGAAAAGACTCATGAAAAAGAATGGAAAAGCCTGTGGACCAGGGAACCTGACTTGTTCATTATGTGACCGCGTGTGTTTGTCAAACATTGGTAGAATTAGCCACGAGAGAAGCTGTTCGACAAAAACAAAACTTCAAAAAATACACAATAGCCTCCACTAGACCATCTGACAAGACGAAAATGGCCATACATACATATAAACACCAACCTACAGACGAAATTAAAATAATATGGCCACGTCAAATGACACAGCGAGCTGGAAAAAATAATAGTGTAAGTCACGGTTCCTGAGCTCGGCATCACTTTGCTCGATTCACTTTGAAACACCTTTAGCTTGATTCACTTTCAAACACGTTTATACTAACTCGATTTACTTTGAAACACCGTTAGCTCTATTAACTTTGAAACACCTTTAGCTTGATTCACTTTCAAATACTTTTACACTAGCTCGATTTACTTTTAAACACCGTTAGCTCAATTCACTTTGAAGCACCTTTAGCTCGATTCGCTTTCAAACACTTTTATACTTGCTCGATTTACTTTGTAACACCTCTCCACTAGCTATATTACCTATTGCACAAGCTCTACCACTAGATCCGTTTTCACTATCAACATTACTATCTTTAGATAAAGCCTACCACAAGATTCATTTTACTAAATATATTCTATTACACGATGCACTGGTGCATTCACCCTTTCTATACTGACAATCTAAATGAGTGAACATTCAATAAATCAACACTTGAGTACAATATATCGACTGGATGTTAATAATGAGTAATTTACTTTACTTTTACAATTCGATCCTATAATTTGAGTTTTGGAAATCTCATTGTGAGGATTTGATTAGACCAAGTCAACTTTACCAGACCTGAGACGATCAACCGACGCTAAAATGAGATCAGTTTTTCTTTTAATATTCCAAAACAATTCATCAATGATCCATCTAAATCACTAAATCAGACCATACAGACCACTTCAGAATCTAAACAGGAATATAACAAGGATGTGTTCTACACCCCCTTCCCCCACCAACCTTATTCATCACATACATGGACTACATCTGCAAACTGACAATTCCACCTGAAAGTGACGAAATCAACGAGCTCCTTTTCGCGGACAACCTTGCACGGATCATCATCATCAAGTACCAGGCCTGCTGGCGTATGTGATCATGTCTCTCCACAACTTTCGATCTCATCAGTTATTTACCATTTCTTTTGTTGACCTTCTGCCAAGCCATTGTCTTAAGCTGTCTGGTATTTCTTCTCTTTGCTTCCCTCTATCTCTTCGTCCCTCAATTTTTCCAGTTGTTACAATATATTCCAGTTGTTCTCTTCTCAGTACATGGCCAAAAAATGATGATCGTTTCTTCCTAAAATTGGAAATTACCAGCACTGATACATACAAAAAAAGAAGTCATGCAAGAACACATAGACAGACTTAACAGAGTGGGAAAACAACAGCATGTGAAAATCACCATAAACAAGACAGAAGTAATGACGATTTCAAAAGAACAACAAAATACCATCATTACGATGGAAGGAAATATCCTAAAACAAGTGAGGAAATTCAAATAGGCAGCACCTTGACATATAACAACATGCACTAACAGAAATGGACTCAAGATGTAACAAAGCTTGTCAAGTTATCGGGTAGACCTCACCACTACTGTGGAACAAAGAAGTAACATTAGAAGTGAACCGACCCATTTATAAGACTGTCTTTATCCAACCGTTGTGCTAGCCGTGACACACATGGACCTTAGACTCAAGAATTCTTAGAAAAATAACCACCACAGAAAGGAAGTGTATCTGACGCATGACAAGAAACAGCCTGAGAGATACAATCAGTAATGAAGTTACAAAAAAGACAGAATTAGCTATCGCATTCATAAAGTGATAACAGATTAAGTGGTTCGGGCATGTGATAAGACTACAGAGAACTAAATCTAACACAACGAGTCACCAACAAACTATACGAGAACACCTGTCCAAGAGACCGACAAAGAAATAGGTGGATAAACAGAATGTTAGAAACATTCGGAGGTATAACAGCAGAAGAGGTAAATAGAAAAGCAAGAAACCGCAAGCTCCCCTCAACGTCCAAATGCAAATGAAGGACAGAAAGGAAGAATCCATCTATTACTATTTATGTTTGTTTTCATCACATTATTTTATTATATTCGATAAACTTCCACATCCATTGTTACAATGCTATTCCGTTCTTTTACGCACATTTTAATCATTGTTATTATGTAATACGTAAAGGTAAGGTAAGGTAATACGTTACTTTATTTAATGTTACAATTACTGTTATCATTCACTAAGTTTTCTTAGCTATTTCAAGCAAGTTTTGTTTTCTGCTGCTAAAACAATTTTTTTTACGTTATCTTAATTATTGTATTTGCGTTTGAGCATTAGTAACAATTGTTTTATCAAGAGAATTTCAACAATTTAATTGTCACTTTCCTTTTCTACACAAATTTATTTACACCTGTTATAAAATAAATACTGTCGATCCAAATTTGTATTACCTTTGTCAGTAATTCTATAGCTGCTTTCACTGATAATTTGTTCAATTGTGCAACCCTTCATTCGTTGTCTCTGTTTCTCTCTCTCTATCTATCTACTTCTCTTTCTCTCGCGCGCGCTCTCTCTCTCTCTCTCACTCTTTCTCTCTCTAGTTTTTGTAGGATAACTTGTAAATGTGGTAACAGTGTTATATACTGTGCGCCTATGTATACACAGTTTGTGTCCTTAATCTGTACATAAATACACAATTTTGGAATATTAATTTGCTCGATGTGTACAAAATGTGTTCATAAATGTTGCCCTAAATTTAGTGCTCATACTAAGATAAACAAAAATGTTTACACTGGAATTTATCGTTTCCACAAAGACAGTCAGGGACCAGATGACTATATAGAGATTCACATATTTGCCGGTAATGCTAAATTCAGGATTGTATGCCATCATGAAAAAGTTTAACATAGCCGGCAAATAACAAATAACAAATATTAACGAGAGTAAAATCACCATTTTTGCAACTTTCTTCTCTTTTTTGGTAACAGATTTTGGTTCTTTGTTCGGATTTTGTGCGACAGAAGTTTCCCTCCATTTTGTCTTTTGAGTTAACTGGTAAACAAGAATGGAGGTGCAGACGATGACGGTGATAAGCGATACGACTGGCATGGAGACGCTGTGAATGGGAAACGTTGCGGTCTCAACTTGAACTCTGTCTTCTGTGTTCACGAGGCTCAACATGGTTTTGTTCCAAAGCTGGTTGTAACACCAGTCCAGTTTGTTTACAAAGTAAAACGGTGAGAAGAAAATGAAGATAACCATGAAGATAAGGATGATGACAATTGTTGTTCTGTAGGGAGTTATAACAGTCTTGACCTTTAGAGGTAATGTGACACACAGACATCTTTCCAGGGAAATAAACGTTGTGACAAAACTGGAAACCCTGAATAGTTTGAAATATAAAATAAGAGAATAAGCAAAATTGGTTACATTCAACAATATAAACATCGTCAATTAGCTTAAGTTACTGATAGTAAATGTATCATATGATAGCGTAAATGATGTAGCTGTTTATACTTAACTATCAAGCTGCTATTCGATTGATTTATCATCGTCAGGTCGCATGTCAGTTGCAGAACGTTGATTCACCACAGCCCGTCTGAGAGAATCTGTCTCTAGCCAGATCTCCCACAGAACGTTGCATTCACCACAGCCTGTCGGAAAGAATGTCTGTCTCTAGCCAGAGCTCCTAACGGGATTTCTCAGAAGAATGTTGAAAGTTCCCTGGACAGACCAATGAGGAAATTCTCAAAGAGGCCAACACAAAAAGGGAGCTCTTAAAAACATCAGAAAGAGGCAATCAACATTTTTCGGGCACATCATGAGAAGAGGAAAGTTGGAATACTTGGTTACAACTGGCAAAATAAAAGGAAAGAGAGATCGCGGACGACAAAGAGAGAAAATACTGGATAGCTTGGTGTCATGGCATGGAAAACAGTCAACAACAGAACTGATACGATGCACTGTAGATAAAGTATTGTGGAGGGACATGATCGCCTACGCCAACCGGCAGGGTACATGATGATGATGATGATGATCCATTGGCATACACTGATAGGATTATACTACTCAAGATGAAAGAAAAACCATTCGACATAATAATACAGACATATGCCCCTACTGAAGACTACAGAGATGAAAAAAATAGAGGCATATTATGAATATCTAAATAAAGTTGTGAAGCAAGTGAAATCTTCGGACATCTTGATTGTAATGGGTGACATGAACGCTAAAGTAGGAAAAGGTATAAAAACAACGAAAAAGGGAAAAGCAGCAGGACCTGACAGCTAACAAATAAAAATAATACAGGCACTAGAGGAATTTGGCATTGAAGTGATTACAGACATATGCTACAACATATAACATACAGGATACATACCAAATGAACTAAAAACATAAACTTTCATTGTATTACCTAAAAATAATGGTGCAGTTTAATGCAGTGACTTTAGAACAATACTCCTAATGAGCCATGTTACAAAAATCTTGCTAAAAGTTATACAAGGAAGGATTCAGATAAAATCAATACTGAATTAGATGAGCAGCAATTTTTATTTAGGAAAAATGCTGGGACAAAAGAAGCCATATTCTGCATGAGAACATTAATCGAAAAGTACACAGAAGTAAACAAGCCAATATATGAATGCTTCATAGACTACACCAAAGCTTTTGATAGAACACACCATAAACAACTTATAGAATGCCTAAAATAGATACATCTTGACGACATGGACATACGACTAAAATATAATTTTTACTGGAAGCAAACAGTAATAATAAAATATAACAAAGAGAATTCTACACCTTTTGATATAAAAATAGCAGTGAGGTACGGATGCATCATATCGCCAAGTTTGTTCAATCTATATTCACTGAGCAAATCTTTAAAAACACATCAGAGATACCAGGTCTAAACATTAATGGAAAGATAATCAATAACCTAAGATATGCTAAAGTTGAACGCATTCGAAAATAAATGTCTAAGGAAAATACTTGGTATAGAATGGAACGAATTCAAAACAAACGAGGAAATTAGAGAAATCGCCAATCAACCACTAATATCTTCAGTAATAAAGAAAAGACGATGGTCATACGTTGGACATGTGATGAGAAGAGATAATAATCGAATAGCAAAGCAAGCCCTCATATGGGAAACAACAGGTAAAAGAAAAAGAGGAAGACCCAGGGAGACACTGAGAAGAACATTGATGAGAGAGGCAAGAGCAGCAGGAATCGGCTCCCTCAATGAGATAGAACTGCTTGCACAGAACAGAGACAGATGGCGAGATTTGATAAAATATCTTTAAAAGAAAACTGCTAGAACAAAAATTCATATAGGAGAAGGTGTATCTTGGTCTACGCCCTATGGGCCGGTTACGGCTCGAAAGGTCAATAGATAGATAGAAGATATGCTAATGATACTGTACTCATCATCATTATGTACCAAACCGGTTGGCGTAGGCGATCATGTCTTTCCACAATCTTCTATCTACAGTGCATCGTATTCGGTTGTGTTGTTGACTGTTTTCATGCCATGACATCAAGCTATCCAGTATTTTCTCTCTTTTTGTCGTCCGCGAGCTCTCTTTCTTTTAATGTTGCCAGTTGTAACCAAGTATTCCAACTTTCCTCATCTCATGATCTGCCCACAAAATGTTGATTGTTTCTTTCTGATGTTTTTTAGTAGTTCCATTTTTGTGTTGACCTCTTTGAGAATTTCTTCATTGGTCTTTTTACCTTATACTGTACTACTAGCAGAAAATACTAAAGATCTACAACAAATAAATAATTAAATAAATATGACAAGCAAAAAATATGGACTAGATATGAATATCAAAAAGACTAAAACTTTGATTATAAACAAAGAAAATACTCAAAAGCTACAGGTGGATATCAGAATTGAAGAAATAGACCTGGAGACAGTTCAGAACTACAACTATCTTGGCCATGCTGTAAACAGTGATGGAAAATGAAAAACTGAAATAAAAAAAGAATAGGAATGGAAAAAAAGTAATTTTAATGTCATGAAAAATATACTAACATTAAAACAAATACTACCAGGGCTAAAACTAAGAATAGCAAAATGGTGTATCTTCTCAACATTCCTACATGGTGTGCAGAAACATGGACGTTAGAGAAGAAAACAGAACATAACATGTAAGACTTTGAAATATGAATAGATAGAAGAATAGGTAGAATTGGAAGGAAATAAAGGAAATCAAAACGATGACATCTTAAAACAACTAAAAATGAAAAGAGAATTACTAAATACAATTCAAACAAGACAAATGCGATTTTTGGGCCATGTTAAAAGACACAACAGCCGGAGTTTGGAAGGGGAAAATCCAAGGTAAAAGAGGCATAGGCAGACCAAGACTAAGATGGACGAGTAACATCTAAAGATGAACAGTCAGCCTATGATAAGCCTGCAGCATCAAAGCAAGAGACAGAGGAGAATGGCGCTCCATGACAACCAACCTTTGTTGCGGAGATGGCACTCGCTGATGATGATGATGACGATAGAATTGAGTTATAAGCCCGTTTCTTTTAATATTTGAATGTTTTAATTTTATCTCCATTGTTGTTTCTCATTTTCCACGGTATCTTAATGATTTTTCTGTAGCATTTAATTTCGAAGGAATTGATTTTCTCCCTTGCCGAGATTGTCCATGATTCACGACCATATGTTGCTATCGGGAAGACAATTCCTCAATTAAATCAATAAAATAAAGAATTAAATTAATATTCTCTTAGTTTGATTTAAATGTGTTTATTTATTAAGTTCCAGCGATGTTGTTTCTACTTTTATTGACAAGCTATTGACCATTTACTACTTTTTAATTTTAAGCCTTTAGGTGGTGTCGAACTTCAGTAATTAAATTACAGACATTTTAATTCCTTCTTGTCACCTGTTTTGTTGTGCCAACATTTTTTAAAATTAATTTGAATGAAATGTCCAGAAGCAAGAATAAACAAGAAACATTTATATCATGGGAGCGGACTTATCTTTTTTGTCTTTAATATCCTAATTTTGATTAATTATTTTATCTAATTCTTTGGTGTCTATTTTTATATGCTTTAATGTGTTGCTTTCTTCAGTCTGCATTTTGCTGTCGTTTTCGCTAATAGAGAATTCATACTGTTATAGCTTTTCTCATATATTGCTGTACATCAGTTAGTTACCGGCTGCACCTTTACTGTGAGTTCAGCCAAAGAAACGGAAAGTCTAGCTGCAGACTGTAGCACATGGAGAGCGAAAATAAAACAAATCGTCACATCAACATTCGAGGCAGCGTTGATATCACATTCAGAAGACAAAAGACGCAGGAGACGAGGTCAGGCACAACAAATGCATCTTGTTCATTATGAGTTCGGATCAGTCTATCCAACATTGCCATTTTCAGCCACTAGATGAAGTGTTCAGCAAAACTACATCCAGCCACTAACTAATAATCTACGAAACTAATCATAATAACTTGCTATTAACCGTGTGTCAAGACGCCACACGCCATAACACTCACATTTCTTCCATCGACGCTGAACATAAATGCACTTCTACGGTAAAGCTGTTATCCTGGGAACGAGTGCGTTCGATTTTGTTGTCACCGTTTTCTGAGGAATATCACATGTAAGCCGAAACGTCAATATGCTGTTTTATGGGTTTTTTGGTTGTAGAGCTGTCACCATACACTCATTTTAACTCGTTCCCTGCATAGAGACCTAGACAAGAGCAAGTCATGACTTTGATGTCGTTGGCACCTACCTGTTAAAGAAGACGTGTGGCCATCCGACAGTCAAGTACAGAACGTCAAATAGATTGACTGACATTGTAGAGTAGTCCAGGAGCGGATTAAAGCTCAGGCTGATCACGAGCATGGTCAACACACTGGACAAATCCGCAACGGCCAGGCCTGGCATAATTAGGTATCGTCAATACATTGTTCACAATCTCAATTAAATTACAAATTTGCATTATTGCATATCATGGTTGTCTTCCTCCTGGTTACTACAAATGCAATACTACAGAACAACATTACAACGGCAAAGTTATGGCACATCATAATGATTTCATCACGAATGCAGAATGAGGATATAAATACAAAATAACAAAGAGTGTATAAAACTAACATAAACATGAAATAGTTAGCGAACTAAATAATAATAATTGTTGTCATGTACTACTTACTAGCAGGGCATATTTATCTTACTGAATATATGATACTTTCTACTGTGTTCCTAATCTTTGCATGTTCAGCTCGGGTGTGCTGTATTTGTTCAACATTCAGAGACAACAAGAAATGTGTTCCTAATATGCAACAATCTTTTATGCTGCGGCTTGTATAAGAGTGCGCTCTGTCTCTGTTCAACACCCAGCAACTTTTGCTGCATGTCAATTTCGGGATAAAATCCGCGAAGAACATTATAATTGTAATACGTAAACAAAATAAAACAAAAAGTGACTTCTTTAAACTAGTTAAAAAAAAAAAAAAAGTATAAACTCAATCACAAGTGCAAAAATAGCTCTTGTGATGATAATGATGAACAACAATTTATTTTCATATTTTCATTGTCTCTTTTAGCACATTCAGATAATACTCGTATTTCTTCTAAGATTTCTAATTTATCACTTTCATTTCTAGCATTATTATCCCTACTTGCATTAACGTTCAACATGTGTGTTGTAAACTATCCAGCGTTATTTTGTTGTAAAACAGCTGATGTCAATCATTGTAGAAGGTTTTTTTTTTTTTTTTAAATCATCATCATGTGCCATACCGGTTGGCGTAGACTATCATATCCTTCCACAATCCACAGTGCATCGTATCATTTCTGTTGTTGACTGTTTTCCATGCCATGACACCAAGCTATCCATTGTTTTCTCTCTTTGTCGTCCGCGATCTCTCTTTCCTTTTATTGTGCCAGTTGTAACCAAGTATTCCAACTTTCCTCTTCTGATGATGTGTGCGAAAAATGTTGATTGTTTCTTTCTAATGTTTATTATGAGCTTCCTTTTTGTGTTGGCCTCTTTGAGAACTTCCTCATTGGTCTTTTTAGCTGTACAGGGAACTTTCAACATTCTTCTGAGAAATCCCATCTCTGTGGCCTCTAATCGTTTTTTCATTTATTTTTTTAATAGGAGGTTAAAAAAAAAGACAAGCTCGCCCCGAGCACCTCGCGATGACTGTACAAGCGGCCTTTATTCTCTGGTCCTAAAGATCCTACTGCAGACCCAAGAAAGGGAAAGTGCCGTACATATATATTTATTTTTTTATTTTTAGAATGTATTCTCGTCACTCTCTTCTAGATTTTTTAGGGGGGCACCCAGCTATGTGAATGTACATACACACCACTTGCCCAAGTTATTCTACAGTTAGTTCCTACATGTACAAAAAACAATTAAATAAAAGCAACTCACCCAAGAAGCTAATGTTCATGCTGTCTTGAAAACCCTGTTTGATGAAGACAACGATATTAGCCATGTTCGTGACGATGCCCAAGAGACTGGCGAGCCCACACATGAACAGGTAAATGACGACCTGAAGAAGACCTCTCAGTTCTGTGCTGATCGAGTCAATGCTGTAAGCTATAACCCCCGAAGAAGTGCTCATTTCCATGCCATGCATTGTCATTTTCAGTTATATATTTTGTTGTTGTTCTATATATTAAAGTTGCAATGTCGTTGATGAGCTACAAGTTATTCCAAATTAATCGTATCTGATGATGTCGAAAGACCTGACATATTCTCTGTAGAAACAAAAAACCTGGAAGGCCTTGACAAAACTACAATCTGGAAAGATAGAGATATTGTTTTCTCTTCTATAAAAATGACACTTGTAGGCGAGATGGTATTTTCAGAAGAATGTTGAAAGTTTCCTGGAAAGGCTAAAAAGACCAATGAGGAAATACTCAAAGAGGCCAACACAAAAACGGAGAAAAACATCAGAAAAAAAACAATTAACATTTTTCGAGCGCATCATGAGAAGAGGAAAGGTGAAATACTTGGTGCAAAATACAGGGACAGAGAGATCGCATACGACAATGAGAGAAAATACTACATCGCTTGATGTCACGGCATGGAAAACAGTCAACACATAATTGATATGAAGCACTGTGTATAGAAGATTGTGGAAGGACACGATCGCTTACGTACAGCGGTATGGCACATGATGATGATATGTTGTACTTCCTTCTAACATACAAAATTATAGTCTAACCCAAAATTATATAGTGAGTGTGATAGTGTCTCTGAAACACTTGTTCCCTTACAAGACAGCTTTCTTCCATTATCATTCTCTTACTATATAGGATATCCTTTTATGATTGTTTCTTCACAAGGCAGCTTTCTTTCATTATCCTGTCCTTAACTTACGATAACTTTTGTGACTCTTTCACCGGAGATATCTTTCCTTATCATCATTCCATTCCTTTTTAAGATAGTTTTTAGTGTGTGTTTCATTACAAGACATTATTTCTTCTATAACTATTTTTTGACCAGGCTAGGACTTACACAACTATTTCTTGACCATCTAGGCCTTACATAACTATTTCGTGACCAGCTAGGACTTACGTAACTATTTATTGACCAGCTAGGACTTGCATAACTATTTATTGACCAGCTAGGACTTACATAACTATTTCTTGACCAGCTAGGACTTACATAACTATTTTTTTACCAGCTAGGACTTACATAACTATTTCTTGACCAGCTAGGACCTACATAACTATTTTTGACCAGCTAGGACTTACATAACTATTTATTGACCAGCTAGGACTTACATAACTATATCTTGACGAGAATGCGCGACATCTAGAGTTATGAATAAATCTAAAGTTGGATAATTACTTGGTCAAACAATGTGCTGAGTATATCTGAGTTTCAACAGAGAGTCTTCTCAGTGACGTTCACCATATATCGTATTTTGTCACTTTTCTTTCTGTAGTCCTTTATCATTTATTCTTTATTTTGTTATTTCTCATTGTTTTTCAGTTTCCTTGTTTTCATTTACAAACTAATTTATTTCTGGTGGGGTACATATTTTTATATTTTGCCCCCATTTTAAGAGTACATTTTTTTTACCACCAATATTTCTGTTATCATGATATTTTATAAACTTCGTATTTAATATGTTCATCTTCCTTTTTTTTTTTTTTCTCTTTTCACTGATACATAAAAGGTGTCGTGGTTTATATCATTTGTCGTTCTTGAGCTGCTCCAACTGTCTGAATTAGTGATTTTATTTTGTTGTTACATGTCTCTGTCACTGCACCTATCCATCTTCTTCTGGGTCTTCCTCTTGGTCTTTTCCCACGCATTCTCGAGAAGAACACCCTTGATGGTGATTGGTAAGGATTCATTCTGACCAGGTGGCCAAACCATTTAAGTTGTTGTTCTATATATTCTTGGCAGGGTTTTGTTCCTACCATTTTTCTTATGGTTTCATTTGGTATTCTATCTCTTCTTGTGTTGTTTGTTACTTTTCTCATACATTGCACCTCACAAGGTATTGATCTTTCTTAAATGTGATTTAGAAATGGTCCATGTATGACTTTCATAGCACAAAGTTGGTATGAAAATGATATTTATCAATTGTTGTTTAGCTTGCATAGAAATGTTTGGATGTCTTAGCAATGGTGCAAGCTGGTATGTGACAGCATTTGCTTTTTGTATTCTCATGTCAATTTCTCTGTCTCGTTTTCCATCTTCAGTGAACATAGTGCCCAAATACTTGAATTCCTCTACTTGTTTTTTTCTTTGTCTTTGATCTTAATGTTTAATGGGTGTCTTAATTTGCTTATTCTCATAGCCTCTGTTTTTGCTGTGTTAATTTTCATACTGTAGTTTGTGCAACTTTTATCTAGAGATGTTAAATGCTGTTGTAGCAGGTTTTCATCCTCATATATTAGGCATTGGTCATCTGTGAAGAGTAGCTGATTGATGTTGGAGTTTTCTACCTCTATGTTATTATTTGATTTTTCCTTATTGTTGGTTGTTTCCTGATTTATTTTGTCCATATATATGATGAAGAGGAGTGATGAGAGGACACATCTTTGTCTTACACCTGTTGTAACCTGAAACCATTCTGACAGACCTTCCGATGTTCTAACGGCACTTTGACTGTTTCTATATAATGCCATTATTAATTTATCTAGTAGTTGTCCTGCTACCCCGTAGGTTTCTAAAGTTTGCCAAAGTTTGTTCCTGTCCACACTATCAAACGGTTTTTCCTGATCTATCTTCTACCTTCTAGCTCCCAGTGGAGCATAGGTCTTCAACAAACACTTTCCAAGTCGTTCTGTTTTTTGCAATTCTTTTAAGATCATTCCATGTCTTCCCCATAATCTTCATCTCTGCTTCGATCTGTCTTCTCCAAGAATTCCTTGGTCTTCCTCTTTGTCTTTTCCCCTGGGTATTCCAAAAAAGGGCCTGTTGTGTAATACTCTCAGTTGGCTTCCGTAGTGTGTGTCCTATCCAGCGCAATCGTCTTCGCTGTATCTCTTTATCCACTGGTATTTGACTGTTACGTGTCCATAATTCTATGTTAGTGACTTTGTTCTGCCATTTCCATCCTTTTATTCTGCGTAAGCATCCATTAATGAAAGTCTGTACATTCGTGATTGTCAATTGTGTTATTATCCATGTTTCACAGCCATATAATAGGACCGATTTAACATTTGAGTTGACAATTTTTATTTTTGTATTTAACCTAATTTCTTTGGATTTCCATATATTTCCCAGTGCAATGAAAGCTCCTCTTGCTTTTGATATCCTTATTTTGGTATGCAAAGCAAGCCCTCATATGGGAAACATCAGGTAAAAGAAAAAAAGGAAGACCCAGGGAGACACTGAGAAGAACATTGATGAGAGAGGCAAGAGCAGCAGGAATCGGCTCCCTCAATGAGATAGAACTGCTTGCACAGAACTGAGACAGATGGCGAGATTTGATAAAATATCTTTAAAAGAAAATTGCTAGAACAAAAATTGATATAGGAGAAGGTGTATCTTGGTCTACGCCCTATGGGCCGGTTACGACTCGAAAGGTCAATTGATAGATATATTTTGGTATCATTTTCTGTTACTCCCTCTTTATCTATATTACTGCCCAGATATGTAAGATTGTACGTCTAGTAGAGGTATTTCTCCTAGTTTTGTTTGGTTATTGCCAACTGCATTATTTATCATAATGGTGGTCTTATCTCTATTAATCTTTAGTCCTAGCTGTTGTGATCTCTCATCTAATATATTCATTTTATCCTGCATCTGTTGATGGCTGTGTGATAGGAGAGCTATGTCATCAGCAAAGTCTAAATCATCAAGTTGTTTTAGTCACTGACCACTGGATCCCATTTCTGTTGTTTTGAGTTATTTTCATAATCCAATCTATGGCCAGTAGAAAAAGAAATGGAGACAGAAGGCATCCTTGCCGTACTCCTGTTCTTATGTCAAATGCTTCTGTAAGCTGTAATTCATGCACCACACTACATTTTATTCCTTCATACATTGTTTTTATCAGGTTAATAAACTTTATGAGGATTCCGTAATGACTCAGCAACTTCCAAAGCATTCTTCTGTCTAAACTATCAAATGCCTTTTCGTAATCTATGAATCCAATATAAAGTGGGGATTTTAGTTCTAAACTTTGTTAAACTATTATACGTAGAGTAGTTATTTGGTCAGCACATGATGTGTTCTTTCTAAAACCTGCTTGTTCATCTCTCAAGTGTTTCTCTATAGCCTCCTTTCGTCTCTCCAGAATGATTCTGCCTAATATTTTTCCTGGCACTGATAGTAGCATAATTCCCCTATAATTTATGCACTCCTGTAAACTTCCTTTCTTTTGTAGTTTGATCATAACCTTCTCTCCAGTCTTTAGGTATTTCTTCCCTCTCCCAAATTTTATCTAATAGATTATGTAACATCTTGGTAGAGGTGTTAATATCTGCTTTGATGGCTTCCGAATGAATTTCATCTGGTCCTGTGGCTTTACCATTTTTTAATCGTTTTATGGCTTTCATTATTTCTTCTTTGCTTGGTTTTCCACAGTTAACGTGTAACTCTTCTTCTGCTGGAAGTATATCTGGAGTATTATTTGAGCTGGGTCTGTTCAAAAGTTCTTCAAAGTGCTCTTTCCATCTCTCCATTTGTTCCCTTATATTACTAAGCAGATTTCCTTTCTTATCTTTGATAAAGGCGTTGATCTGTTTGTATTTTCCACCTAATTTCTTTGTGCTGTTGTACAGTTCTTTCATATTCCCTTTATTTGCTGCTTCTTCTGCCTCTTTAGCTAGTTCATCTATATATTTCCTCTTATCCCTTTTAATGCATCTTCTCACTTCTTTGTTCACCTCTGTGTAAGCTTCGTGTGTCTTGGCTTTATTACTTCTTGTTTTGCATTTATTTATGTCTGCTTTCTTATTCTTTCTTTCTTTAATTTTATCCAGGGTCTCTGCTGTCATCCATGCCTTACTCTGGCGTTCTCTTTTCCCCAGTGTTTCTTCGCATGTCTCTTTCCATATATTTTTTACCTGTTTCCAATAATCTTCTATATTTATTGTATTTTCTAGTTGTTGGAGAACTTGGTATTTGTTTGATATTGTGACTGTGAATTTATCTGTAATTCCTTGTTCTTTAAAGTCCTTGTTCCTGATCTATAAACAATATATGTAGGTTTCTGTCATATTCTATTGTTTTTTCACATAGTTATCTCAATGTAAATATAGCATCAGTACAGCTTTTGCCTTTTCTGAATCCGAATTGATTATTACTTAATTGAGGTTTTATTTTATATGTTATTACTCCTTAAATAGATTGTCTCTATTCCTTGTTTCACACGCAGCTGTCTTTTTTTCTTGTCTCCTATCTTTATTATGATACGACAACAATTATCCTCGTGATAGTTACTTTTTGATAGTATATTCTGAATGCTATATTTTTACTTATCCATTTGTAAAACAGAAGCGAAATCGATACACATGCTGGGGTACTTATGTTGTGAGTGTTCTCAGTGTTGGTATACCAAAGTCTATTGATCTACTATTGTCAGTATGTATCTAATTCGTATGTTACTGCATACAGTTTTATTCAATTGTCAAAATATGTTATCATTAAGTGCAATTATTTTAAACTTCCATAGAGTAACGTCTGGCAGAAGAGTAATATAACAGATCTAAGTTAAAAAAATCATTTGCAAGCATTTATTATCTAGGAAATGTCAGGTAATTATATTCTGATGCATTTAGGCATTATTTCTTTTTTAAATATGAATAAGAGAAGCTCTTAATTACATTTTTAATTTTTAAAGTAAAGTTTTGCTCAAAACAACTTTTACAGAACGTGGGTTTATTAATGAAGTTGAAAGTATAAAATTACTAAAGTGAATAGTTTATTAAATCTGACTATTGATGAATACATCTTCTCCTTACACATTTTTTTTTCTAAAGTAGCTTTCCATTATTATTATCCATCAGTATGGCACGCTCCTTGTGAGTATTCAATTAACGTTACAAAATGTAACGTTACCTCGGACATACAATTATTAATCCAGAACTGTTTCATTGATCTTATTAAACATGTGCATCGAGAACATTTGAACATTCACAATACTATTCCTTTACAATGTACATAAATATGATTATTTACTTCACTAAACAATAAACAAATTTTAATCAAAAAGCTAATTATAAATAGGTAGGAAACAGAAATAATTCACAATTTTGCTGTTGTTTTTTTTAATAGTCTCATCATCTGATGTTTGATTTGTCCCGTGAGTAATAATGTTTATTTGTAAATGTCGTTATAAAGTAAATAAAAGATTTATTTCAACAAAAGTGCTCATTCTTTACGCGAGTGCTCATCTTCGTCTTCCTCCCTTAAAAGAACATGAAATGAGCATAGTTATGTGTTAGCACTCGGAAAAATTAACAGACAAACAACAACAGAAAAAAACGAAGAACAATATATGGTCCGAAGTGGGATCGAACCCGTACTCCCTGGCACCGCGCCTTGCCACGAGAGGCCGAACGCTTGGCACACTGCCACTCAGCCAACTAAAAAATTGGCTATTGTAGTAGTGTCTTCCACGAAAGGCGCTCTCAATGACTATAGCATAGGGTAACGATCTCAGACCGGAAATAAATTGTATATTTGTACTTTCCTATTAATGCAAGTATCTCCCAGTAGGGCTGAATACTTGTGTTGTAGACAAACATTTATTGGACGAAACAGCACGAATAGTAGTTTCCAGTGGTTATATACTGGTAACAAATAATAATACATAAATATTATTATATGGGGAACTTCCGAGGCGATAATAGGGAATAATAGAACAAATAAGTATGTGTTAGCACTCGGAAAAATTAACAGACAAACAACAACAGAAAAAAACGAAGAACAATATATGGTCCGAAGTGGGATCGAACCCGTACTCCCTGGCACCGCGCCTTGCCACGAGAGGCCGAACGCTTGGCACACTGCCACTCAGCCAACTAAAAAATTGGCTATTGTAGTAGTGTCTTCCACGAAAGGCGCTCTCAATGACTATAGCATAGGGTAACGATCTCAGACCGGAAATAAATTGTATATTTGTACTTTCCTATTAATGCAAGTATCTCCCAGTAGGGCTGAATACTTGTGTTGTAGACAAACATTTATTGGACGAAACAGCACGAATAGTAGTTTCCAGTGGTTATATACTGGTAACAAATAATAATACATAAATATTATTATATGGGGAACTTCCGAGGCGATAATAGGGAATAATAGAACAAATAAGTATGTGTTAGCACTCGGAAAAATTAACAGACAAACAACAACAGAAAAAAACGAAGAACAATATATGGTCCGAAGTGGGATCGAACCCGTACTCCCTGGCACCGCGCCTTGCCACGAGAGGCCGAACGCTTGGCACACTGCCACTCAGCCAACTAAAAAATTGGCTATTGTAGTAGTGTCTTCCACGAAAGGCGCTCTCAATGACTATAGCATAGGGTAACGATCTCAGACCGGAAATAAATTGTATATTTGTACTTTCCTATTAATGCAAGTATCTCCATTATTATTATGTATTATTATTTGTTACCAGTATATAACCACTGGAAACTACTATTCGTGCTGTTTCGTCCAATAAATGTTTGTCTACAACACAAGTATTCAGCCCTACTGGGAGATACTTGCATTAATAGGAAAGTACAAATATACAATTTATTTCCGGTCTGAGATCGTTACCCTATGCTATAGTCATTGAGAGCGCCTTTCGTGGAAGACACTACTACAATAGCCAATTTTTTAGTTGGCTGAGTGGCAGTGTGCCAAGCGTTCGGCCTCTCGTGGCAAGGCGCGGTGCCAGGGAGTACGGGTTCGATCCCACTTCGGACCATATATTGTTCTTCGTTTTTTTCTGTTGTTGTTTGTCTGTTAATTTTTCCGAGTGCTAACACATACTTATTTGTTCTATTATTCCCTATTATCGCCTCGGAAGTTCCCCATATAATAATATTTATGTATTATTATTTGTTACCAGTATATAACCACTGGAAACTACTATTCGTGCTGTTTCGTCCAATAAATGTTTGTCTACAACACAAGTATTCAGCCCTACTGGGAGATACTTGCATTAATAGGAAAGTACAAATATACAATTTATTTCCGGTCTGAGATCGTTACCCTATGCTATAGTCATTGAGAGCGCCTTTCGTGGAAGACACTACTACAATAGCCAATTTTTTAGTTGGCTGAGTGGCAGTGTGCCAAGCGTTCGGCCTCTCGTGGCAAGGCGCGGTGCCAGGGAGTACGGGTTCGATCCCACTTCGGACCATATATTGTTCTTCGTTTTTTTCTGTTGTTGTTTGTCTGTTAATTTTTCCGAGTGCTAACACATACTTATTTGTTCTATTATTCCCTATTATCGCCTCGGAAGTTCCCCATATAATAATATTTATGTATTATTATTTGTTACCAGTATATAACCACTGGAAACTACTATTCGTGCTGTTTCGTCCAATAAATGTTTGTCTACAACACAAGTATTCAGCCCTACTGGGAGATACTTGCATTAATAGGAAAGTACAAATATACAATTTATTTCCGGTCTGAGATCGTTACCCTATGCTATAGTCATTGAGAGCGCCTTTCGTGGAAGACACTACTACAATAGCCAATTTTTTAGTTGGCTGAGTGGCAGTGTGCCAAGCGTTCGGCCTCTCGTGGCAAGGCGCGGTGCCAGGGAGTACGGGTTCGATCCCACTTCGGACCATATATTGTTCTTCGTTTTTTTCTGTTGTTGTTTGTCTGTTAATTTTTCCGAGTGCTAACACATACTTATTTGTTCTATTATTCCCTATTATCGCCTCGGAAGTTCCCCATATAATAATATTTATGTATTATTATTTGTTACCAATGAGCATAGTTACTTGCACGGAAAGATGTCTGCTTCTTTCGGCTTAGTGCAGGCTTCATCATGACGTATCCGAACACGTAGTTGTCGCTCATCATGATCCACGCCCCATTGGTTAGACTAGACATTCTATTTACAACCAAGCACGGAGAGATGGAATAGATTGTATATAAGTTCAATCCTAGTGACACTGTTGCATTCAGTCAGATATGAGTCTCTGGCAGGTTGTACTCGTGTGATATTCAGGGCTTCAATCAACAATGCATATTATTTTCATAAGACATTAAATGTCTATTTATGTATATGTTTGTGTGACTGTGTGAGTATTAATCCTCCGACTTTCATTATTAACGTCAATGCCATAAATTGGTAAGTCTCCATCCAATCTCTATCAATTACTTTCAACAACCTGACGAACATCTGAAGATCCATAGAACTTAGTAAATGAACAAAACTTAGATTATTCAACTCAATGTGCTAACAGTGCTAACATAGTGATGAGAATGTTTGAAATCAACTAAAACTTTAGAAAAGATAATTAAATGCGTTTGAAAACAAATAATGTCTTCGTAGGATATCAAACATAAGCTGGAAAAAATGCATTTTAACTGAACAGATATGAGACAAATCAAAACAAAAATACGTGACGAGCTTTTAAAGAAGAAGACGTTGGAAATTGATCGGTGATGTGCTGAGAATGAATGAAGAAAGACATCACTATAAGACATTCATGTGGAGACCCACCTGCTGAAAGTCAACAAAGCAGACCAAGAGAATCGCTAAGTAGAACGATTAATATTGAAGGCTGAATCATTGTCCTGAGAAATAACCAAGGTTTACAAGAACTAACAGCAAATAGTCAATCATGGAGAACTATGACCTCCGCTCTATGTGACGTCATCGGCCGTGAGGAAAACGAATGAATGAGTAATGTATCCAATCCCCTTGTTTAATAGCAGTAGCTTCTTGAAATAGTAACAAATATTTTGGCACGAAAATTATAAATGTTAACATGTAAAGTGCATAGAATGTTACAGCAATTAAAAGAAAGCAGAGAAAACATATCACAATATAATCTGAGCTATTAGGATTAGAAAATCGTGTTCCTTGAAATATAAGGGTAAAAATAATTTTATTAAAAAAAACATTTTTTTCTAGAATATCTTTCACGCAGTATATGTTAGTTTTTATGTAGGAATATTATTAAAATAAATCTGCAATACCGATAAATAACATTCTGTTAAAATATGTGTTCCACTTTAAATAAAATGATTTATAGCAAGGAAAAATACGTAAATATTAAACAATTAATACATCTAATGTTGGTATATTCCTAAATCTCTACACTGTGTATTTTTTCATATTATTTTGATCCTCCAATTCTTACGCTGAAACATTGTAATCACTAATTTTAAAAATAAATCTTATAGTTTAAGTCCTGTAACATTTCTGTTACTTTTGTAACGTTCTGGGCGAGTTGTTCATTCTCAACTTGGGAGCTGACACCTGCTGTTATTGCCTACTGTATCAGTATTCTTTTTAGTATTTCTCCAGGTCGACCTTTTTTTTTCTTTACCCTCTGATTCCCACTTGCAAGCATTCATGAGGTTCTTTTCTCATCTACATTATCACATAATCAACTTGGGCAATGTTGATCTAGGGTAGACATGTTTGCTGCTTGCTTGCTGCGTTCTCCTGATGACTAAAGGAGTACACCTCTTCATCATCCGTCCTTAAGGGGACGTTAGGTAGGCGTGTCTGCGTTGTGTTGTGGCTTGCAGTATAATTGTGATATTTGCGCCTTTGGGCCCAACACATCCGACTTTTTTTAGAACCAGGTTGCCTTCGATCCCTACTCGCTTGGCCAGACTAGACCGGTTAGTCTGTTAATAGAGGCACCACGGAGAAGTGGAGCAGGGTCTGGATGGTTCTAGTTCACCGATCATGACGCAAGCCATCAGCTGTGACTCGCTGACAACTTTCAGCTCTGGTGCTGTGAGGTGCGAATTTGCCTCTGGGTAGACATGTGATTTTATAATTTCAATTTCTGGTTTATAATTTCACAAGTTCACATTGCGGGTGGATCTTACGGTCTGTTGTTTGATGTGCGGCGTGGATAATCCGACAACCAATTGTGTTTCCTATGTTTGGAATTGGAGTCAAAAACGATGCCCCAACATCATCAAGCGCTATACATTTTAAAAATATGACGATCATCATTTTCAGGAGGACGTGAACTTCCAGTCAATATGATGGATAGGTGGCAGGAACCATTAAAGGCTATATCTTAAAAGTGTTCCTTCTCGCAGTTTCCTCATATTCCAAGTCCGGCTTGTTGCAGGAGCTACTGAGTTTAGTGCTCTGTGCAGACCGTGAGCTGTGTGTTTCATCTGTTTTTATCGTGTTTCGATATTCCAATTGTGTAATTTGAATGATGATATCGTATGACAGGGAACAGTTGTCTGTGTTCACTTTCTTTGCGGTTTCGCCTTATGTCTTTTGGCGAGTGCTGGGACTGCTATTATGGGGACTACAGCTACATGTCTTTATCTACATATCTTTTAGAGTTAGTATTTCGGATGATTCCACTCACGGGCGGTTCAGCAATTATGGATTTTCATTTCTTTGCAGTGATACCGGGCCTTTCATAACCATAACCATAACCATAACCGTGATCAACTTATAACACACGGCCACCGACCTCACTTGCTTATAGATGATAGTGTTGGATGCATTGTTATTTCTCTTATTTCTGCACTTGTTTTAAATGCGTTCCACGGTCCCAACGTATTTTCTTGAGGATTTTGTTTTAAAATACATTCAATTTAAACAGCACATAAAACCATCAAACAAGTTTGTTTCATCAGGTGAAGGTAAAATACGAGACTCTACTAGGCGTCTTAGCACGCGGGTTATCACCCCTATATACTCGTCCGCCTGTTCAGAAGTTTTCGGAGACTTTGGGATAGTGTCGCTTGGTAGCCATTTCTGTTGGCTGGGTCGACTGCGGGTTTTTTTCCTAACTTCGAGTACAATTCACACTGCTCCCAGCGGTAATCGAACACGGGTTTTCCGAACGTCGACACCCAGTCGGGTGGTTTACCCAAATAGGCTACAGAGGTCCCCAGTTTGTTTCGCTTTTCACAGTTAATTGTTCACGGAATAAACTTATTTTGTGTAATTGAAAAGATATTAATCATGTTTCAATTTCTTGTCTTAATGTTTGTAACAAGATTCAGTAACTCAGGGCAAGGACTACTAGCATTTGTCTTCTCTCTGTCAAAGTTCAAGGGAAGATCTTCCAGTATACAACTGGGGTTTAATATGATTTCATCAAATAGAAAACAAAAATAACTTGTGTGACAAAATAAATAACAACAGTATGGCCTATATATGCACAAATCATTCCATTCCACAATGGTGTGTACACCCTTCTTCAAGCGCTATTCTGTTATCGCACACATAATCTCATGCGGCTGTTCTAAATTTAGAAACTACATCTGGGTCACTACGAAGTCTAACTATAGAACCACTGGATGCGATAATAAATACTGCACACAATCAAAAAATGGACGTAACTGTGGCTTATGTTAACAATAAAGAGGAAGAACATTTGACTATTCACAAAGAAGTCTTTAAAGCATTCCACATATCAACAGGTATCTGCCTGTGCGGCGAGGGATCCCTGTGCACGCGGCTGCCAGGGAAAAATGGATAAACACGCAAAACTCAGTTCCTAGTCTCTAGGGACTTCGTCAGAGTTGAAAATTGGTGAACGCAACAACAACAACAATATCAACAGTAATTATGCTATATTTCAAATGTTTGATTTCAAATGTTATCCCAAAAATTACAAAATGGTTTATCTTTTAACTAATAACAAAGAACTCAACCAATAACATACTTTTATAAACACATTACAATACTTTCACTTGGGCGTGAGCCGAACAAGTAGCACACAAAGATGGTACGCTACTGGCATTGATGTGTAAGAGTCTTACTCTTTTGTTCAATGACAATGACAATATTGTAGCTTCTGCTTTGTTGTTGTTGTTTTGTTGCGTATCAAGTGTCCCAGTGATGTGGTCTCAAGAGACAAGAAACAGATATCGTAACCTCACCAAGTGTCAGGCTATTTCCTGTCATTGGAAATGTGTTAGAGGAATAACAGGGAACAGCCTGAGAGATAAGATCAGAAATGTAAAGAGGAGAAAATAGCTAGGAATAATTAACGAATAGAGTGCATAAAGAAACAACATATAAAATGGGTTGGTAACGTGATAAGACAGAAAGATGAAAGCACAATACAACGAGCCTTCGATAAACGTTGCGAAAACTCAAAATTCAAGAGCAGACCACGAAAAAAGGATGGATTGATGGAATATTACAAACACTAGGAAACATAATATAACCGAGATTTGAACTCGCAAACTCTCTGTCTCGAAGCTGGAGTCTTGCCTCGAGACCAACCAGTCCCCAACTCATTCATGTTAGTCTTGGTCTGCCTCTGCTTTTTTACCTTGTATTTTCCCTTCCACGATTACTTTTAGCAGGCTGCCGTGTCTTTTAGCATGCCCCAAAAAATTGCACGTGTTTTGTCTGTATTGCATTTAGTAGTTATCATTTCATTTTTAGTTGTCTTAAGACTTCATCGTTTGTTTTCTTTTTTTTTCATCTAATTGTTCCTATTCTTTTATAAATCCAAATTTAAAAAGCTTCAATTTTTTGTTCTCTTTTCTTGTCTAATGTCCATGTTTCTGCACTAGGCAGGGGTGTTGAGAAGATATAACATTTTACTATTATTAGTTTTAGCTCTGGTGTTATTTGTTTTGATGATAGTATATTTATTGTTTATGGCATTAACATTACTTTTTGTCATTTCTTTTGTAGCTCTGAACTCTCCCTAGATCTTTTCCTTCCGCGTGTGGTTTTTGAGTATTATTTTTGTTTACGATCAATGTTGTAGTCTATTTGATCACTAAAATGAAATGCAAAATTGTTACAGAAAATACTGGGTCACTTCAGCACTCTTGCCTAGTTATTATCAGTCCGGTTCAATGCCTTCAACTTGTCCCTTTGCCCGGCTGTTGAAATTCCTCGTTTTTGTATCGCTGTCTTTACCTGATCGTCTATTCTTTCTACTTTCCCTGATGTTAATCTATTTTTAGGCTTTCCTAAACTCATGCCATGACCAAGGATGGTAGATTGCCTTTCTTTCTCAAACCGATTCAAAATAGTTCTCTGTGTGCGCTGATTCATTCATTACATCTTAATTATTTATGTTCATCATTATCAATGAGTGCCGTCTCCGCATGGCTATCATAGAGCGCCATTCCACTCTGTCTCTTGCTTTGATGGTGCAGGTTGTCATAGGATGACTTGTCCATCTTTTGATGTTACTCGTCCATGTTAGTCTTGGTCTGCCTCTTTTACTTTATATTTTCCCTTCCAATATTACTTTTATTAAGCTGTTGTGTCTTTTAACATGCCCCAAAAATTGCATTTGTCTTGTTCTAATTGTGTTTAGAAGTTCTCTCTTTTCATTCTTAGTTGTTTTAAAACTTCATCTTTTTTTTCTGGATATCCATCCAATTCTACCTATTCTTCTATATATTCATATTTCAAAGGCTTCAATTTTCTGTTCTGTTTTCTTGTCTAATGTCCATGTTTCTGCACCACACAAAAATATTGAGAAGATGTAACATTTTGCAATTCTTAGTTTTAGCCCTGGTGTTATTTGTTTTGATATTCGTATATATTTCATGACATTAAATTACTTGTTGCCATACCCATTCTTTTGTTTATTTCAGTTATACATTTTCTATCACTGGTTATACTATGTCCCAAGTAGTTGTAGCTCTGAACTATCTTCATATGTATTCCTTCAACTTTGATTTTTATGTGTAGGTCTTGAGAATTTTCTTTGTTTATGATCATAGTTTTAGTTTTTTTATATTCATAGTAAAGTAAAGTGCCCCGTCACTCCAAGTGGCTGATAGGGAATATTGTGTTAGTGACCATAAATTTTACAGGCCCTCGGCACATGATTTTTGGGGTAATGTAGTCGGTCTTACGCCCGTGCCGCTTTACTTTCCCCCCAAAAAATCCATTAATGGCTTGGTGAACCGGAAGTCGTCGGTTGGGATCGAACCATAACTATTGTCCTTTGTAGTCCAGTTCACTAATCATTGAACTATCGCGGCTCCCCTTTTTGATATTCATATCTAGTCCATATTTTTTGTCTGTCATGTTTATTACATGAAGTAATTGCTGTAGATCTGTACGATTTTCTGCTAGTAGTACAGTATTGTCAGCATATCATAGGTTATTGATTATCTTTCCATTAATGTTTAAGCCAGGCATCTCTGATGTTTTTAAAAATTTGCTCAGTATGTAGATTGAACAAGCTTGATGATAGGATGCATCCTTGTCTTACTTCTCTTTTTATGTCCATGGGTGTAGAGTTCTCCTTGTTATATCTTATTATTGCTGTTTGCTCCCAGTAAAAATTACATATCAGTCGTATGTCTGTGTCGTCTATATTTATATCTTTTAGGCAGTCTATAAGTTGGTTATGGTGTATTCTATCGAAAGCTTTGGTGTAGTCTATGAAGCAGGCATATATTGGTTTGTTTACTTCTTTGTATTTTTCAATCAATGTCTTCATGCTAAATATGACTTCTTTTGTCCCACAGTTTATCCTGAATCCTAATTCCTGCTCATCTAATTCAGTATTGATTTTACTCTGCATCCTTCCCTGTATAACTTTTAGTAAAATGTTTGTTATCTGGCTCATTAGGCTTATTGTTCTAAATCACTGCATTCAACTGCACCATTCTGTAATGCAATGAAAGTTGAAGTTTTTAGTTCACTTGGTATGTATCCTGTATGGTATATGTCATTGCATATGTCTGTGATGACTTCAATGCTAAAATTTTCTAGTGCCTGTATCATCTCTATCTGTATATTAGCAGGTCCTGTTGCTTTTCCCTTCTTCATCGTTTGTATAGCTTTTCCAACTTCAGATTTCAGGATTTTATAGCTGGACGTACATTTGATAAATGATTTTTGTCCCTTTTGTCATGAAATAATTCTGGTATATATTCTTGCCAATTATCGATTATATCTTTGTTATCTGTTAGCATTCTTCCCTCTTTGTTTGCAATACAATAGTTTCCTGCAGCTGTGTTGTCTTTATTGGTCATTCTCTTTATTTCTGTGTGCATCCCTCTTAAATGTTGTTTACTTTCCATAGTTTCGACTTCTAGACAAATTTGGTTGAGCCAGTCTTCTTTTGCCTTTCTGCACATTTTGAGTATTTCATTATCAATTTCCTTGTATCTGGCAGTGATCTTCGCTTGTCTTCTACTTCCATGTTTTTCTAAGTAGTTGTCAGTTATCCATTTTTGTTTTTTTTGTTATTTTCTTTTGTGTAAGGTGTCACAAGATTGTTGTATGCTGTTTTTTTTTATGCATTGCCATTTGGTTGTGACTTTTTCTTCAGGATTTTCTCTTATGTACTGCTCAATCCCTTCTTCTAGCAGCTTCTGATCTGTGTTCTTTACTTGTACTGTATAAGTTTCTTTAACATCTTTCTGTTTAAAAGCTGTTATATCTATTGATATTGCTGAATTAGTCTTTTGTTTCTTTCTCTTTAATTTGATTTTCATTTTAGTCATTACATGATTGTGATCTGAATTAATATCTGCTCCTGGATAGGTTTTAGCTTTCTTGACGCTGTTCCTGAATATGTCTGTTATCATTATGTAACCTATTTGATTCCTCTTCCTATCCCAAGGCTTTTACACGTGTATAATTCCCTTTTCTCTTGCTCAAAGTAGGTGTTACATATTATCAGCCTGTTTTCTTAAAAAAATTGTACTATAGCTTGTTTCATAACTCGTGCCCAACTTTTAAAATCGATAGCTTTTTAACCGCTTGTTGTAAGATATTCAAAATTTGCATGTAAAGTTACAATGATTAGAACCCAACAGGGAATTAGTTTCATTAAAAAAAACATTTGGTTATTATTGTTGCTTATTTGATTTATATAAATTTATAACGACCCATTGATGTAGTCAAAACTTAATGTTTACAGTATTTTAAACTAAAAATAGCGAGTACAAATCCATACACGGTAGAAATGACGTATTCGCACGCTTTCCCCGTGGTTTTTTTTGACACAATTAGACACTTGAGAAAGTGTGTGTTCCATTTCCGTTCATTCATAGGTGTAGACGTGGAACGTTAACATTTATCATGAGTCTTAAAATGAAATTCTGCAGTTTACAAAAGATCGCAATAAAAATGTATGACTATTTTTGCAAAGAGGCTAAACGAGGAAGATTATTTCATTCTTTAGAAAACCCTGAGAATAGGACAAGACACATTTTGGATTTATCTAAACGGTCATTTAATCGCTGGATTCAAGCACGTGACCGTCAATGTTCCAAATATACAAAATCACAAGGAAGAGCAAAAATATTGAATAATTTCGGCAGTGAACTTATTAGAAGTGAAATTCGCAAAATGTTGGGTATGAATGAAACTGTTACAATAAGAAAATTAAAAATTTCGCTGAAAAAGAACAACAGTATTGTAATATCAAAGTCTACATTGTGGAGGAATGTGAGAGCTGCAGGCTTTACATTCAGAAAGTATTCCAATGGACGAAACATCATCTGTGAGAAGCAACATATAGTAGTCATGAGAAGCAAGTACTTACGTGAAGTAAAAGAGGTGCGCAAACAAGGTTATGATATTGTGTACTTGGATGAAACATGGATCAATGCTCATCACACTAACCAAAGGGAATAGCAGTCATCAGATGGAAAGATTAAGAGATTAATACCTAGCAGCAAAGGACAGCGCTTGATAATTGCTCATGCAGGTAGTCGACAACACGGACTAATACAGAATGCAGAGCTCATTTTTCTTTCAAAATCCATAGACAATCGGGATTATCACTCTGAGATGAATGGTCACATATTTAGATATTGGATTGAAAATTATGTTCTCCCATCACTAGATCGACCATCTTGCCTAATAATGGATAATGCAGCGTACCACAACATTGTTGCACTTGAAGATAAAGTCCCGACGTCATCCAGTACAAAAGATGCTATTAAGATATGGCTCACAAAGGAGCACATACAATTTAATAACATGTACTTAAAACCTGAATTACTATCTCTAGTAAAGCAAAAACAAATGACAAAGATTTTTCAAATAGATAAGATTATCCAAGAGCACGGTCATATAAGTTTGAGGCTGCCACCTTACCATGCTCATTTAAATCCAATAGAACTAATCTGGGCAAAATTAAAACGGCAAGTGGCAGATGAAAATACAACATTCAAAATATGCGATGTAAAGACTCTTGCTAATCTCGCTTTATTAAATATAGACAAAGATTGGTTATTGGTTATTGGTTATGGAAGGCCTCGGTTTCACAGCAAACGAATTAAAATCCATAATTGCTCAACCGCCCGTGCCAGTGGAATCATCCGAATTACTAACTCATCTCCCAAACAAAGAAAGGTAACTGTAGTCCCCATCGTAGCAGTCTCAGCACACGCCAAAAGACATAAGGCGAAACCGCGCAGAAAGTGAACACAGCCAACTGTTCCCTGTCATACGATATCATCATTCATCGTAAACAAGCGGGATATCGAAGCAGAATCAAAACGGATGAGACACACAGCTCATGGTGTGCACAGAGCACTTAACTCAGTAGCTCCTGCAACAAGCCGGACTTGGAATATGAGGAAACTGCAAGAAGGAACACTTTTCAGACATAGCCTTCAATGGTTCCTGCCGCCTATCCACCATATACCATGGGAGTTCACGTCCTCCCGAAAATGATGATCGTCATAGCACTTGATGATGTTAGGCCGTCATTGATGACTCCAATTCCAAACATATAGACACACAGTGGTGGTAAGTTATCATTTCCAATCCAACAGAAGCCACATGACCTGTAGTTAGTAAAACCATATAGAGAATATGATTTTGTGACCTTCACTGATTCACTCTTAGATGTGAATGTGTAGTTTACACAAGAGGAGAAGTTTTCAACTACAGTGATCCCATTTAAGGCAATTCTGAGATAGCAAGGCAAGTCTCCTTTATAGCAGCAGAACTTGATGTTCTCCGCTCCCTTCTTGTAGCTGCCGCCACACGATTCTGATGTCTCATTAACTTGGATATCATTCAAGAACAATGTTAGATTAACATTCCATAGATATGGCTCTACTGATGAAATGCTTGGTGCAACAGTTGTATCAATCATACTGGAGGCTCCTGGTCTGTGGTCATTAATATCACAGACGGCACATGATGTTGTTATATTCAGTATTTCTTTCTGGGGTGTAAATATGTGGCACACACATGGAGAGTGGTTTGTGGTCACAGTAATCCCATTAAAGGCAATTCTAGGGTAGCATGGCATAGCTGTTTCAGAACAGCACAATCCTGTGATGATTTCTGTGTTCGCTATAAAGCTGCTGCTGCTACACAATCCTGACCAATTATAGGTGTGGACATTATTCACTTGCAATGACAAAACTGCTTTGTTTACATCATAAACCTCTGGAAGCGAATCATTTATGGGACTAATAGTACAGTTTATTCTTCCATCGGGGATATCTTCATTGAGTCCCCCCAAAAAAAGTCTTTGGTTAAAAAGCACATATGCTTTTGAGTTAAACACACAATGAGCCCAATTCATAGATTCAAAATGATCTTTGCCAATGCCATCCGTTTGCACAAGTTAGGGTCCTTAGCTACCAACGTCCCAAACGTCTGAAACGAATTAACGACTTTATCTACAGCGAAGGTTAACGAACTGTGAACAAACATTTATGTTCAAACCCTTGAAAACATTTTCAAAAATCTGCCAACTCGCAGCAATAAAATATATCGTGTTGTTCAATGTAAACATTGCTTAGTCCATAGCTCGAATATAAATAAGCTGCCATTTTGGTGCGTATGTAGCAGTGATGTTTTTTCAAACATCAGACAAAGATTATTTGGCTAAATGTGACGAACACGTCTTAAAACAGGAAGAGGAATATTGGAAAAATGATGGTTTGTGGAATGTTCAACCCCAAACAGTTATTAATCTTTTAGACTCGTCTGATTCAGAATGAAAGTATATAGCCCCCACAATGTTGGCCCCTATATTACCTTAAATTAGTTCAACAAACGGTCCTTTTCAGGACCACACAACTATGAAAATTGGACATACAGGTATACCTTGATATTATCGTCCGTCCTCGAACTGAGCAGACAATAATTCTCCTGGTGTTTTGTCTTATACAGTTATTTCCCCATTACGGCCACGCCTTTACCTAGTGAAAATTAATCAAAGACCATCAACTACGGTAATTTCTATTATTTAGGGGTTCACAATTTACAATTTTGACAAACATCAAAGAAATTCGCCGCTTTAAGAAAACTGCAGCTGCATGATATTTGTTAAATATACATTTAAAGGGTCTTTTGCATTCTAATAACATTTGGAAAATTTCAACAGTATTTAACAAACGGTTTCTGAGCAATAGCGTTTTGAAGTTGGGCAAGTGATTTGAAACGAGCTACAATCTCTCTCCTCAGTCATTTCGTTTTCCTGTACCATGATTTCCTATAATGGTTTTATCTCTACCAAATTCCTGTTAGCTGTGCGAACTATTCTTAATATTTCTCAGCAAACCCCATTTCATGTAGAGAATAATACTATTTTTCTAACGTTAACATCTCACTTTCGATCTTAATACAGTAGTTCATCATTTGAAATTTGATAAGTGTTGATTGAGTGATTAAATTATGGTCACGTGGGGTAGAATATATTTATTTTTCCATATGTTAAAGAACTGCACACACAAGTAATGAAAGAAAAATGAATAAAAACAAACGATATGTGACGGGATGTTTCTGCACCTTCTGTTTATGATTAAAAATTAACTGCAAATTATCATTAGCTAGAAAAATAAATATGACTTAACAAACATGACAATGGCAGTACTCGGTGAAATGTGTAACATCAGAACATGTAGAAACACTAAAAACTCTAATGCACCGAGTTGTAATGTCAGGTTAATTGAAAAATGTTGTGCACTGCAAGCACATTGATCTAATTTTAAAATTGGGATTAAGAATTCAGTTCTGCCCTTATTATGTCAACATTCATGTTATTAATATATCTCTTTCAAACACCCCATTCATTTATTTCATTTCAGAGATTAAATGCAGAAAATTGCAAGCAAATGCAGTTTTAAATACAATGTAGAATATTCTGTGCAACATTTATTTGTCAATAAAAGTAAGATAAATAGATCTCCAAAGTGGCAGTCCTTAATATGGAATGGAATCGTGGACGATCAGTAAACATAGAAGAAGGTACTTGAAGGCTATAGACATTTGTTTTGCCAGAGAATGGTGAGCTCACCATGGAGAGCTAAAAAAGAACCACGAAGAAGTCCTGAAAGAAATCAGAAAAAAAAGGAAATATTTTAAATTCCACGAGAAAGTAAACCGCTCGTGCGCTGCCGGGGCCCGAAAGGGGAGGAAAGAATAGTGGCGCTGTTCCCTACCATGCATATACGTAAAAAGCGACTAAGGAGGGTTGGGCATGGGACTGACTATCCAGTATTGTAAAAAAAATAAGTCGAAAAAACTTCACAAACATGGACAAGTTTAAGAAAAAATAAAAGTAAATCCGCCTCTGGGTTGTCGACTCACCTTTTGTCTATCAGGAAATCCCCCAGACTGGCACCTTGAATGTACGTACCTGTACCAGTCAAATACCAGTGGATAAAGAGACACAGCGAAGACGATGGCGCTGAATAGGACATACACTACGGAAGCCAACTGAGAGTATTACACAATAGACCCTTTTTTGGAATCCCCAGGGAAAAAAACAAAGAGGAAGACCAAGGAATTCTTGGAGAAGACAGGCAGAAGCAGAGGTGAAGACGATGGGGAAGACATGGAATAATCTTAAAAGAATGGCAAAAAACAGAACAGATTGGAAAGTTTTTGTTGAAGATTTATGCTCCGCAGGGAGCTGAAAGGTAGAAGAAGAAGAAAAAAGAAAGTTGACATTGTCAATTCTGTGGGCTAATATCACAAAGACAAAGCTGGAAAAATGTTGTAAACGCAGAAAAACTTGAGAGTAATAGAGAGAGAGAGAGAGAGAGAGACAGAGAGAGAGAGAGAGAGAGAGAGAGAGAGAGAAAGGTAACAAGAAATATTTAGAGCATTCAATAACGTAGAAGGGGAAAAAAATCAATGGCAGAATGGTTACTTAGAAAAAATAAAATGATGACACTTCAAATAGCACTTTTACATAGTCGTGCTCAAACCTCAAATAGCACATCTCCACAGTCTTGTTCAAACCTCAAATAGCACTTTTACATAGTCGTGCTCAAACCTCAAATAGCACATCTCCACAGTCTTGTTCAAACCTCAAATAGCACATTTACACAGTCTTGTTCAAACCTCAAATAGCACATCTACACAAGCTTGTTCAAACCTCAAATAGCACATCTACACATTCCTGTTCAAACCTCAAATAGCACATCTACACAAGCTTGTTCAAACCTCAAATAGCACATCTACACATTCCTGTTCTAACCTCAAATAGCACATCTACACAAGCTTGTTCAAACCTCAAATAGCACATCTACACAAGCTTGTTCAAACCTCAAATAGCACATCTACACAGGCTTTGCAAAATATCAGCTACAATGATGTACCGTTTTTAAATATTCGTAAACATAATTATTACATCACAACGATGTTTTGAAAATCTATGCAACCAAATATTATCAGTGAATGTGATAATTTAATGTCGATAAGTAATTGTTATGAGTTTTCTTAATAAACCAAAGAGTTCAAACTAACAATTCTATATTGATACAGAAAAAAAAAGAAACATGAATGAGGATACAGTAACATAAGATCAGACAAATGGAATGTATTATGGATAAACGAATTGATACGTATGACAAAGACATAAGATTGACAGATCACAGGCTACAGCGAAAACACATTCGTTAACACCTAAAGTGGGTCACGAATGTTACATCAGTGACGCCGTACTTTAATAGTCAGTATATGACATCATTAATAAAGGGTTCCATAATTAGTTTATATTAACAAAGCAGGCATAGAAAAATAGCAACTAAATGCCCCTGTTTTACCTCTGACCCTCGTAGTTGCCAACTTTACTTATTTCAAGTCTTCGACGGTAACAGACCACCCACAGGGAGAAGAACAGACAGAGGTATTCGATGAAAGCGATGAAGTAAACACCGACGATTATGAGTACTGTTAGTGAGGTCACATAGTCCCAGATATGATTATAGCAACCATATTTGTAGTACGTCATAGTTTTATAATTTGTTATTTCCACGCAGCCTTCATTTGTTTTGTCGATACAACAGATTTGGGGTGTTTCTGCCTTGTGTGTCCCTCCCGCTCTTGTTTTCACGTCCTTGGGGTAGCCTGCTATAGCGAAGTCCTCATAACCGTCAACACCACAGCATTTGAAGTAGGACATGACAGCATTCCAACCCAAGGTTAGACTGTCCTTTCCGTTGATGTCGGTGAACGACCGCAGTGTTGTCTTGAGCAGCTTCCTAATGGTGCTGTCGAAGGGAGTCCTGTCAATGTACACGCAGATAATGATCACGATCTGAATAAAGAAGAGACAGGACAAAAGGGCAATGTAGACAATAACGAACTTGTAGAAGTGCCCACACGCCGCTATCACTCCCAAGATGGTGGAAGCTGTCATCAGAACGCCAAATATGAGTAGAACAACACCTAAGGGGAGAGTAATAAACACGACATCCAATGCTGTGACATCCAGTGTATTATCTCCCTTTATTGCGTTAGCTGATACTTGCAGGTCTTGTTTCAGAAATTTAAGTTCTGGTTCGTAAATTGGCTTTCCGATAATCAGGACAACACCACAGGCAATGCACGTGAAAGCAATCAGCTGTTGAAGAGGGATATAGCAATTAGTTACAATTCAAAATAATAAATACGCGTTCCTGCGAATTAAAAACAAACGAAATAATTGCTTTTAAATGTGACAATAACAACTGTAGTCCATTAATGCAGCGTTAAGTTTCTCAGAATTATTTGTAAAGAAAAGTTGTTCTACTTGTTTGGGCGTAGTAGAATAATTAGGCTTCTTCACCCATTATGGCAATTAAACAAATAAAATAAACTCTACTAATGGGGTATTCAACTGAGATTACGTAGTTATAGTCACCAAGAGCTCAGCATTCAATTTAATATTTGGCCGTGGACCTGCGATGGTTCTTTAACTTACTTCTCCAACTACTTAAATGGACAATGTGAATTTATTTCAGTGTAGCTGTGCCTCTCTGGTCACTGAGGGCGAGATAGTCTAAAATAGTAATTTGTATACACATAAAGATGAGTTGTTAGTTAAACCAGAGAGTAAAGGCATCAAGACCTATACCTATGTAACCGATACATGTGTGTATATTTGTATGCATATGTATTGGCACATTTAGATACCTTCGGGTTTTCTTGTGTGTGCTTTGTGGCAATATATACACACTTATTCTTGTACTCATGTATGGTTATGTACACATGCTTTTTTGCACACCCATTGTTGATATCAACATTTTACACTTATCTGGTATCCACCTCCGCTTATTTTTAGAACCATACTGGTTTATTTCTCACCTGACTGCCTGGTCAGTGAGATAAGATGGTCAGCCCGCCCACCTACATTAGTTCAGTCAGTGGCTGACCAAGCTCTCGACAGCAGGGAAGTGACTTGTTTCCCTTATTTTTGTTTAGTATATCTTCAGTATCTAGCATATTATCGCCATGTAGTTAGATTTTTGTATATATCCTTATATATAATTTTGTCTTGTTTTTGTTCCATCTGAAGGCCTGCTTAGCCGAAACGTAGACCTTTGTTTTGTTTCTCACCTACGTAAAGCTGCTACAATACCACTTTTTTCTCCCTTTTTCTTAAATTGACAAGACATTTAGTACGTCTTGTCCACTCTTACTGCGTCATTTACAATATGTTATTTCTCAACTATTATTTTGTCCTACAGCAGTGCGGAAATTCACTCTCATTTTACTAAAGGGAGGTCAAAAAGTAATGCACACCAATTTTTTTCTCGGCTAATAATAAAGATAGGAATATGAAATTTTGCACACTTGGAATATGACATGTTCCAATTATGTGTACCAAATTGCACAGCATTTTGATAAATATTACGCAATCTATGAACTGTTAAATTGGAGCTTGTCAACAATGTCCGTTACAAACAGCGAATTGTCATAGAATTTCTGGTTGCGGAAAAAGAAACTGTGGCAAACATTCATAAACGACTGTATGCAGTGTACAAATGTTCTGCAGTCGATAGGAGCACAGTTAGTCGCTGGGCAGAAAGTGTACGAGTGGAGCTGCATGATTTACCGCGTTCTGGACGTGTTGCCTCGGCTACCAGCACAGTCATGTTAAACCGGGCTGATGCCATTATTCGTAAGGATAGGCGTATCACTAGTCAGCAATTGGCATTGCAGCTTACAGTCAGCAAGGGAAGTGCAATCGCAATTTTTAAAACTCTCGGATATTCAAAGATTTGCGCTCGATGGGTTCCTCGGTGCCTAACAAATGATCACAGAGTTCAAAGGAAAACATTCTGTTCTGAATTGTTGGAGCGTTTCGGTGTTGAAGGAGATATGTTTTTGTCAAAAATTGGTACCGGTGACGAAACGTGGGCACATTATTATGAGCCTGAAACAAAAATGCAGTCAATGGAATGGCATCATCCGCAGTCACCAAAAAGAAAAAAATCAAAACATCTCCATCAGCCGGAAAGGTGATGATCACTGTCTTCTGGGACATTGATGGTGTGATTCTTGTTGATGTAATGACAAGAGGTGAGACAATCAACTCGACAGCTTACATCAATACACTGACAAAACTCAAAAATCGGTTCCACAGAGTTCGGCCTAATAAGCCATCTGCAGATTTGTTGCTTCAACATGACAATGCACGCCCTCACACAAGTCTGGTAACACGGGAAGCAATCAACAAATTTGGTTGGACTGTACTGCCCCATCCTCCTTACAGCCCTGATCTGGCTCCCTCAGATTTCCATCTGTTTGGACCACTCAAAAAATTCCTGCGTGGGACACACTTTGACAATAATGAGGGTGTGATCCGTGCAGTTAAAAAATGGCTACGCGAGCAGGACAAAACTTGGTACAAACGAGGCATTCGTGACCTAGTTTCGCGTTGGCGTAAGGCAATACGCTTGGACGGAGATTATGTTGACAAATAGGTAGTGTCAAGGGGATGATCAGCTACAATCTGTGAAAATTTCACACATTTTGCCCGAATAGTTTCCGAGAAAAAAATTGGTGTGCATTACTTTTTGACCACCCTACGTAAAACATTGCAAAAAAAATGTTCCGTATAAGCCATGCAATTTCATTAACGCAGTATTTCTAATAACCCGTTCAGTTTCGTACACGCGATATTTCTTATAACCCACACAGTTTCGTACACGCGATATTTCTTATAACCCACACAGTTTCGTACACGCGATATTTCTTATAACCCACACAGTTTCGTACACGCGATATTTCTTATAACCCACAGTTTCGTACACGCGATATTTCTTATAACCCGCACAGTTTCGTACACGCGATATTTCTTATAACCCACACAGTTTCGTACACGCGATATTTCTTATAACCCACACAGTTTCGTACACGCGATATTTCTTATAACCCGCACAGTTTCGTACACGCGATATTTCTTATAACCCGCACAGTTTTGTACACGCGATATTTCTCATAATCCGCACATTTCGAATGCACATAGTGATCCTGTAAGATACACAATCTAACCTACTCTATTTTCCTTATCATCATCATCAAGTACCCGGCCTACTGGTGTAGGTGATCATGTCTCTCCACAACTTTCGATCTCGACAGCTATTTATCATTTCTGTTGTTGACCTTCTGCCAAGCAATTCTCTTAAGCTGTCTGTTATTTGTTTCTCTTTGCTTCCCTCTATATCTTCGTCCCTCAATTTTTCCAGTTGTTACAATATATTCCAGTTGTTCTCTTCTCATTACATGGCCAAAAAATGATGATTGTTTCTTCCTAATATTGGAAATTAGCTCTCTTTTTGCTTTGACCTCTCTCAGAACATCTTCATTACTCTTCTTAGCTGTCCATGGTACTCTCAACATTCTTCTGTAAAACCACATTTCTACAGACTTCAGTGATTTTCTTGTCTGTTGTCCTATTGTCCATGATGCGCTTCCATATGTTTAAATGGCTCTACACAACATTTAAGAAATCTTTTTCTAGTTTCTATTGTCAAAAATGGATTGCATAGTATCTTCCTCATATTTTGGAAAGCTGCTTTTGTTTGAGCCATTCTGCATCTCACCTGTTTTGTACATCTTCCGTCTGAGGTTAACAAAGTTCCCAAATATTTAAATTCATTTACCTGTTTTAATATTGTTTGTTCCAATTGTCTTTATTTTGCATTGAGGTGATGTCTTTTTCTTTGTTGTTATCATTACCTCTGTCTTTTTGCTATTAAAGCTGAGTCCTTTATTTTTACTTTCTGTCACTATAATGTCCAACATTTCTTGTAACTCATTTTCACTCTTAGCGATTAATACTGTATCATCATCATAACTTAGATTATCTATATTATGACCTTCAATTGTTATTCCAGGCATGTCCCTTATGGATCTAAAATAATCTCACTATAGATATTAAACAAATCTGGTGACAGCACAAATCTTGTCTAACACCCTGTTTTATTTGTTGAAACATTCCCAAATGGTTTCCAGTTCTTATGGCCGCTGTTTGTTGCCAGTACATGTTCTTTATTATTCTTAGATCTTTGCTGTCTACGTTTATGCTTTATACAATTTTGATTATTTCTTGGTGCTTTACTTTGTCAAATGCCTTGGTATAATCTATGAAACATAGGTATAGATCTGTTTTCACCTCTATAGCTCTTTCTACTAAAGATCTTATGATATAGATGGCATTGCTTGTTCCTTTATCTCTAACAAAACCATACTGTTCCTCGTTAATTTCTGGACTGATTTTATTTCGCACTCTTCGCATGATGATTCTTAGTAATATCTAAGTCATATAACTCATAAGGCTTATTATGCGATGATCATCGCATTCAATCGCACCCGATTTCTTTGGTAGGGCTATGAATATTGATTTGACCATGTCGTCTGGTATATATCCGCCGTTGTAGATATCATTCATTATTTTTGTTATTATTTCTATTCCAAAATCACCCATGGCTTCAATCTCTTTTTTGGTTATATTATCTGGTCCAGGAGCTTTGCCTGCTTTCATATTGCGCAAGGCATCTTCCACTTCTTCTCTGAGTATTTCTGGTCCTTCTCCATTATCCTTTATATTTACTTCTGTTCGTTCATCATTATAAAAATCTTTAAAGTATTCTGTCCATCGTTTCATTATGTTTTTTTGATCAATCAACAGTTCTCCTTCCTTTCATCTTAGACATCCATTTTTTATTGCGTTTTTCTTCCTGTCAATTCCCCAATTTGTTTGTATATAGCTTTAGCATCTCCTTGTTGCTTTTCGATCTCTTTGCATCTCTCTTTTAGCCATGCTTCTTTTGCTTCATTGCATTTTACTACAATTTATTTATGTAATCTCTTATTTTCCTTATAGACCACACATTTCCAATGCAGTCCGTATTCTCATAAACCAGACATGTCTAATTCGCCCTGTGTTCCTAATAGCCAGACATGTCTAATTCACCCCGTGTTCTAATAAACCACACATTTCTAAAACACCCCGTGTTCCTTTAGGCCACACAGTCCCAAGTTGTTGTAAATTTCTCTTTAATTCATAGAAAGATTGTTTAATAAAAAAAAAACACTCAGGTAACAGAGACACCGTTTCTTCAAAATAAAATGAACCAGTCCAATAATTTTATTTTTTATACTTGAAACATGAATGACGTTTAGTGCTGCTGTTGCTGTCTTGCAGGTTTCGTCTACTTCATGGCTGGGTACGAGCTGCTCAACCTCAGACCTAGACTTCCATGTTATATTAGACCATTTTTGCCACCCAAAAACGAAAGTGAAAATCAATTTATTGTTCATTTATCGAAGTAATGACGTTCGATGAGAACACATCGCTATATTTCAATGTGTAAACAACGAGTGGTGTTTCGATGACACAGACTGAAAAGGTAAGAAAGAGTAAGCATGAGTTGAAGGAAATTATTAGTGATGGAAAGTAAAAATAGAAGCTTTGCTTTAGCCACATCAGTGAAAGGACAAAGTAATTGTTGTAACAAAGGAAAAGGTATCTCCTGCATTCTCTAATTTTGGAATATAATAATATTTAAATAGGTAAATTATTTTAAATACCTGAAAATTTTGTTAACTTTCTATAGCGAATGTAACAATAAAAGGGGGGCGGGGCGTGGGGGTGTGTAAAGAATAGCTGAAGAAAATGCTACACTCGATATAGTAAGGAAACTATTATGTAACCATTGTTATCAATGGAATCTGTCCAGTCTGGCCAAGCGAGCAGGGATCGAAGAGAGAATACAGCACGGTACTCAATAATGTCGTGCTGAAGTCGGAAGTGTTGGGCCGAAAGGCGGAAATATAACAGTTATACTGCAAACCACAGCACAACGCAGACAGGCCCACTTAACATCCTTTTAAGGACGGATGACGAAGAGGAATTCTACAGTCTACGAATAATCGAGAATACTTTAGTCATCGGGCGAACGCAAGCAAGCAAACATCAATGGAAATACTTAAAATAGTTCTTCAGTACCAGTCCTGACTATATATATATATATATATATATATATATATATATATATATATATATATATATATATATATATATATATATATATATACAAGGAGTAATGAGGGCGTTCTTGTAAACGTCAAATACACAATAATGATGATCTTCAACATCAAAATGAAAGCATCGTTTCTGACCACGTTGTTAGAAAAGGAACAATCGTGACAAGCAGAGGTAGAGAAGAGGAAAGAGTAAAGATGCAAGACAGTTTAAGAAAGTCTAATTAGTAGTAAGAAACATCAGACTTGATTTACAGCTGAAGAGATAGTAAATTATGGACGCACATATCACCAGCAGGTACAATAAGTGTATGATGAAATTGAAGTGCATGGTGAATTTTTTTTATTGCATACCATAACATATAATATAATACATTAAAGATGACTAATAGTTTTTAATAACCAAGTCAGAACTACTGGAGGACGTGAACTTCCGGTCAATATGGTGGATAGGCGGCAGGACCACAGAAGGCTATATATGAAAGTGTTCATTGTTGCAGTTTCCTCATATTCCAAGTCCGACTTGTTGCAGAAGCTACTGAGTTAGGTGCTCTGTGCACACCATGAGATGTGTGTTTCATCCGTTTTGATCGTGTTTCGATATTCCAATTGTTTACGATGAATGATGATATCGTATGACAGGGAACAGTTGGCTGTGTTCACTTTCTGTGCGGTTTCGCCTCATGTCTCGTGTGCTGAGACTGCAATGGTGGGGAATACAGCTACCTTTCTTTGTTTGGGAGATGAGATAGTAATTCGGATGATTCCGCTGGCACGGGCGGTAGAGCAATTATGGGTTTTAATTCGTTTGTAGTGATATTGGGGCCTTCCATAACCAAAGAATCAAAGAACTACAGTTTTTTAATAATTTAGATATAATAATTAAATATATTACATTATATTATACATTAATAATTTATTTTAATAATAATTTACAATTACTACTGCTACTGCGTCATAAAATGTTGATCATTATAACTTAGCTCCCCCCCCCCCCCACCGCCCAATAATCACACGAAGCTTACACCAGATTAATTTATTTTCTTCATGTTTAAATGGATTTTCATCATAGTCAACTGGTTACATTGCTTTGTATTATTTTGTCTTTAATTCATTGTTTTCGCTAACGATCGCGTTGTTATCATGTATCTTCATTTGGCTTCTATACCTGCAAATTCTACACATTTAGAAACCAGAGTTTATGTTCTGATATTGTTAAACTTTATATTTCCATTTTAAAAAAACAGCTATCAATCATACTTACCATCAGCACAATATTACTAGCCAGAAGGGCGCCCCTGGCACCGTTAATACTTGTACACATCCTTCACCTCACTGCTAGGAAAGCTACCTTACAATTCACAACTCACATGAACTTTTAATATATTCATCACTTGCTTAAATAGCTTTATAATCAACACTTATTCTTATACTTGTTCATGTTTATTTTAGTCATTTGTTTCAACACGCGAGATAGCTTCCATTTGTTTTCTTTGTTCACTATTAGATAGTCTTGTTTAGGAAAACAACAAAAAACATGAACCTTAATGGTTACCGTCTACCAAGTTAATTTCTAACAGCCTGATCTACCTGCGTCTCTAAGACTAGCTAACCGCTACCACTCCGAAAGCTATAGATAGGTTTATGTTTACAGATATAACAAATTCAATATCGTATCCAGGTAAACACTCTTTAGAAAAACAAATACCGACTTGTACCTTAGGTCGATCCCAGGTAAATGTTCAGATGAACTTTTAAAAAAAATTATTAATATCAAACAAATCCGTGTCAGATAATTCTAACGCGTGATTGATGGTTCTATATTGTAGAGACCGGGTTGGCTATAGAGAGTTAAGAGAGCATTTAAAATAAAACTTGTGCTTGAGATATGCGATAGTTTATGGGTCTGACATGTATTAGGTAGTGACCTCTTTTATCTACGGTCTCTGGAACAATCGAGGGCGGACTGTCTGTTTCTAAATCTCTGTTCAGATGCGGGTAGACCTTCAAGTCGTGCTACTCGTCTCATTTCATGGACACCATTGTGTGCACGTATAGAACGTGTGTACCTGAGTTATTGCTGGCTACACGGCCAATCCCTATTTCATTGACAGTAAACAAAATACAGTAATAGACGTGCGCTTTGTTATGATATTACTGATTTCATGAATTGCTTTCCTTGCATTTTTAGAAGTCTCCCAATTCTCTCGTTTCCACAGTGGAAAAGCTACTTATTTTAATCAATGTGCACGCACGGAATATTTTTTTTAGCAGGATTTAATTTAGACTATTACTATTTATGGAGAAAACTCACTTCAGTGCTTTCATTATTTCCTCGTTATCTTTATGCCAATTTGAGTATTGACTCAACCAGGCTGTAGGTCTGTTCCTATTTATATATAACAAACTATATCGTTCTGCGGAAGTCTGCAGATGTACCTGTTGTTCGTGTTTCTATCTAAAGTGTAGGGCAAACCTAAGTTATTTAATTCAGAAAATCTGTTTCGTGTTACTGAGATGAATAGAATGTTTGATGTTTATGTCTGGGATCGACATCAATCTGTGCCTACCGACATTAAGCTTTTGATTATTTTCAATGAAGGTTTTTTTTCTTTAAATAAATCCAAAAATTGGATCATAAATCATTGATTTCTTACTTTTTTTTCGTGACAAATACAGATGATGTTTCCCCTGAGGTTTATGTCCGCCGTCTACAGACATTCTGAGCAACAACATAAAGAGATGTATTCAAATACGTGAGTGGATTGGCTGTGTAAAACTACAATTAATTGTAATTGATTGAATTGCTGTTAAATGCCTCAAGGCATAATATTAAACAACTGGCTCAAGCCCAACAACACATGAGATGAAGGCAATCACCGACTCATAACTGACTGCTTACGTCATATTCAGTGAATCACAACTGATCAAGATTAAATTCCCCTGTTTCAGGGGTTGCAATTAAAGTGGCATATTTTATTGATAATGTTAAAATCAAAGACGGAATACAATTTCGTACCAAAAAAATGAAGCTAGTAATATGTAGCAAAAAGTTGCAGATAAATCACAAAGCAAAACCTTAAAACACCTTCTAAATATGTTATTAAGGAGACAACAAAAAGTAATCAGAGGATTTCAAAGAAGTCATAGTCAACAAATGATCTGAATCTGTAATATAAAAATAGTTTGCTTGCGTTCGCCAGCCATCACCTGTGACGAATCCCTAGAGACTGGACGGACAGAGACTATGAGACTAATCAGTTTTTTTCTACAGCCATGTGCACAGGTATCCCTCACGGCACAGGCAGGTGACTCCGTCTTGGGAGGTACTCATATTTTTCTTTCCGTCGATGAGTAATTGACGTTTGAAGTCGGGCCTTGTTGCTGAGACCAGGGTTGGTTGTCGCAGAGAGAGATAAATCAGAAATATAAATCCAAAGTGGTACAACCGAGATTTGAACTCATAACCTCTCTGTATCGAGACCGGCCTCATGCCTCGAGACTAAACAGTCCTCCACACACACCCCCATATATATATAAAACGAACGGATGTCAGAGAGATATTATTTATTCACCTTAGAGAATAGTCGGATCGCCCGTTTAGTTGGACTCACCTCGCGGGCGAACAATGTATCCCGTTCTCACGGGTAATCAGTTATTTTGTGTGCTTATGTTTTCAGCCGTAGTATACATTTCTCTACAGTTGGCAATAACCAAATGAAACTAGGAGAAATACCTCTACTAGACGTACAATCTTACATATATCTGGGCAGTAATATAGATAAAGAGTGAGGAACAGAAAATGATACCAAAATAAGGATATCAAAAGCAAGAGGAGCTTTCATTGCACTGGGAAATATATGGAAATCCAAAGAAATTAGGTTAAATACAAAAATAAAAATTGTCAACTCAAATGTTAAGTCGATCTTATTATATGGCTGTGAAACATGGAGAACAACAAATATGACAATCACAAATATACAGACTTTCATTAATGGATGCTTACGCAGAATAAAAGGATGGAAATGACAGGACAAAATCACAAACATAGAATTATGGAAATATACCAGTCAAACACCAGTGGATAAAGAGATACAGCGAAGATGATGGCGCTGGATAGGACACACACTATGGAAGCCAAGTGAGAGTATTACACAACAGGCCCTTTTTTGGAATCTCCAGAAGAAAAGACAAAGAGGAAGACCAAGGAATTCTTGGAGAAGACATATATAAGCAGAGATGAAGATGATGAAGACATGAAATGATCTTAAAAGAATGGCAAAAAACAGAACGACTTGGAAGGTGTTTTTTGAAGACCTATGCTCCACTGGGAGCTAAGAACCTAGAAGAAGATACATTTCTCTATCTTCGGCCGATACACACTAAATTTGTGACCGCCATTCTCTATCACCTCCCAATCCTATCAGACTTCTCTCTAATCACGAGTCAGGTTGTTTCCCCCCACCTCTCACATCTCATCATATCCACATTTGACTTACAGTCATCCACTCTCTGTGAACCTTTGGATCGTGTCTCAGTTAAGTGTGGCATTAATTTCAAATATTTTTTAGCTTACATATTTGTATGTACTAATTTATATTAACAATTTTTAGCCTCTTATAATGTAGTACTTCTACCTTTTGTTTTATCATTTCATTTCTTATTCTTCTTTTAATTTCTATTTGACCTACTAGTTCCGCATATTCTAGATATGGTTGTATTTATCTTTATTCCGTTGTCCGTTTGTGCTGTTCTCACTAAGGATGATGTATGTAGACCGAAACGTCAGTATTTTGTTGTGTTAATATTTTGTAAAGCTGTCACCATACCTCTAGGAACGCCCCACCACCTGCTGATTATTTAATGTGTTGTGCTTTAATATAATTTGGAGACAAGTAATGTGTTGTGCTTTAATATAATTTGGAGACAAGTAATGTGTTGTGCTTTAATATAATTTGGAGACAAGTAATGTGTTGTGCTTTAATATAATTTGGAGACAAGTAATGTGTTGTGCTTTAATATAATTTGGAGACAAGTAATGTGTTGTGCTTTAATATAATTTGGAGACAAGTAATGGGTTGTGTCTTAATATAATAATGGATGGGACGTAAAGCGCAATTAATTTGTGCCACCTTAAATGTTATCGAGCACTGATACAAACCTAGACTCTCCTCGCTTTAACTTTACTTCTCCCTTCTCGTCGTGATGAGCTTACTTCTCTTGTATATATATTTTCAGCCGTGATACGCTTACTTTTTATTATATAACATTTTTCATTATTTTATTATAGTTCATTACATCAAACTATTCTTTCTATTACTTCAGCTCGTGATTGTATAATGAAAGAGAATATTTATTTTATAAGCGATATTAAAGATCTCAGTAATTGAATAGACATGTCTCATACTCGTATTTCAGATAAGAACATTTCCAAATATACATTAAAACAACATCTAGCTATTCTCATGCCTATTTTGCTATTTGAAGGCGGTGTACAAATATGTATTCAGCACGAGAAACACACAATCTCTGAAAGTGCTTCACGAATTCTCCAATTAAACGATGGCTAGAACGAGGGCGAATTGCTCAAGTGATTACCTTAATTAATAGAACGAGAATAGAAACTCAAAAATATTTTCCCTCGACTGGGCACGTATCAAATCTCAGATTTAGCCCTAGATTACCGCTTTTGATTACTGTTTCTCATTTCCTGGTTTACCTTCATCTCATCGATCTGTGTTATTCACTCCTTTGTGAAACTCATTACTGTGTGGATTCAGTCGCCAGTCAGTATGGCAGGAATGTATGGCACGCCAACACTTGTTGTGGGTCAATATTGAGTTCAGTAAATGCGCCCGACCCACAGGTGATATTGAAGAGCAAGGTGGATGGAGGGAAGACAAGGGGTACTATACTGGGACAAAGAAATTCGGATATGTTGATGTTTTCAGAGAGACAGTAACATATAGAGAAAGGGGGATGAGCTAGTTATGTTTTTAAAAGCAGACAGAGAGCGCACGCATATGTACGCTACATAGGCCCTGACCGCAGTTTGCGAAGGAAGGAATAAACCCACTGCCAGTTGAAATGCATGCCATAAACGATGACTAAGGAGGGTGGGGTCCAGGTCTTAACCGATGCTTTGGAGTTCAGTTATCTGATCTGTATTATTGTCTGTGTTCGCGCTAGCGTGGCGAAGGCGTTTTCTTATTAAGGAACGTGTTGAGGAGGGGATATATGCGCTATAGAGGTGTCCGTTGTGCAACGAAGGTGATCTGTCGACGAGATTAAACTAAACTACAGCGATAGAAAACTAAAAGGACACGTTTTATAAAGGTGAGACAAAATCATAAAGACACAAAGATAAAATGAAAAGTGTCAGTAAGGTAATTTTAAATTTAATTGAAAAATACACTATGAAAAACGAAAAGACATAAATATGAACAGACAGACCGATATAAAAGTAAAGTACCCCCGTCACGCCAAGTGGCGTATAGGGAAATATGGTGTTAGTGACCCTATATTTTACAGACCTTAGCACATGATTTTTGGGGTAATGTGGTCAGTATTACGCCCGTGCTGCTTTACTTTCCCAGAAAAAAATCCGGTACCCATTTAAGGCTTGGTGAACCCGGAAGCCGTCGGTTGGGATCGAACCCTACCCCTTGTCCATGGTAGTCCAGTTCACTAACCACTGAGCTATCGCGGCTCCCAGACCGATATACAAACAAATAAACAGACAGACAGGCAGGAGCGGGTGCGCGGACGGACAGACAGAGAAAAAAACAGGTTGATAGACAGACAGACAGATAGATAAAGCAAGGACTTCATTGGGGGCCTCGGTAGCCTACTTCGGAAAACCACGCGACTAGGCTACCGATGTTCGGACAACCCGTGTGTTCGATTCACGCTGGAAGCAGTGTGGGTTGTATTCGTGGTTGGAACAAAAATATTCCTGTGGTCGAACCAACCGCTTGCAGAAATGGGTACCAGTGTAATATTCTGGGAAAGTAAGGAATGCCGCTTCGCATCGTGAGTTTCGATGCTTAAAGTGATACTACCCAGAAGACTCCGAACACTACTGTGAAAACTTGCATGTTAATACGCCGATTCAGGTCTTGTACTTTATCTTTAAGGACTTCGTTGTGACAGTAGAGTAGACAATATTAGAAGAAGGTGGATAAATTGAATATTAGAAACAATCTGGGGTATAACAGCATAAGGGACCAATAGAAGTGCAGTAACCGTGAACCATATCTCTCCTTGATGTCGAAAAGTAAATGAGGAAAGAAAAAGATTAAATAAAGAAAGAAGGAAGGAAGGATGGAAAGAAAGAAAGGTAGTGACTTTACCTTGTATTTTTTTATGTTTTCACAATGCTTACTTGCTAGTTTTGATTTTTGCGAACTAACAATATCCTATCAATGATATTAAGGTGAGAAGGTGATCACTTCAAGTCATACGATTCCATCGGAGTTGTTTTATATGTCGTTAATGGAAAACCAATGCGTACATTAAACTGTAACAAAACGTAGCATAATCACATAAACAAGTGAAGCAAACAATTATTATTAACCATGATATGATAAAGATATAGTCGGCGCTGAGATATCATCATCATCATCATCATGTGCCCTCTCCGCAACGAAGGTTGGCTACCATGGATCGCCATTCTACTCTGTTTCTTGCTTTAATGGTGCAGGCTGACATAGACTGACTTGTCAATCTTTTGATGTTACTCGTCCATGTTAGTCTTGGTCTGCCTCTGCCTCTTTTGCCTTGTATTTTTCCTTCCAATATTACTTTTAGTAGGCTGTTGTGTCTTTTAACATGCCCCAAAAATTTAATTGTCTTGTCTTAATTGTGTTCAACAGTTCTCTTTTTATTTTCAGTTGTTTTAAAACTTCATCGTTTGTTATCTTTTGTTTCCATCCAATTCTACCTATTCTTCTATAAATCCACATTTCAAACGCTTCAATTTTCTATTCTGTTTTCTTGTCTAATGTCCATGTTTCTGCACCATACAGGAATATTGAGAAGATGTAACATTTTGCCATTCTTAGTTTAAGCCCTGCTGATAAATAGCGCTGAGATAACAGAATGACAAAAATGGAACAGACACTGCCACAGCTGGATATCGTGACCACATGTTCAAATGCGAACATATTATTAGATTAATAGTAGACAAAAAAAGGAATTGTAATCAATGGACACAACATAAATAATTTGCGAAATGCTGATGACACAGTCTTAACAGCAGAGCCAGAGAATGAACAACAAGAAATGATAGACATAATAGTAAAAGAAAGCAACAAGAAAGGTCTCAGTCTGAATAGTAAGAAAACGGAAGTAATGGTTATATCGAAGAAATGATCACCACCATCATGCAGCATAAAAATAAACATGATAAATCTGAAACAATTGCAACGAATCAAATACTTGGGCACAATAATAACATCCGATGGAAGATGCACCACAGAAATAAAAAGCAGAATAGCTCAGGCCAAACTTGCATTTCAGAAAACTAAATACCTCTTATGCAGCAAGTATATGTGAATAGAAGTGAGGAAAAGAGTTCATCTGTGCTATACAGAGCCAATTCTGACCTATGGAAGCAAATCAGGACAGCATACAAACAAATGAAATCTTTTAGGGGCCACATAGATGGTATTTCTTAGAAGAATGTTTAAAGTTCCCAGGACAGCTAAAAGCCCAGCACAAAAAGGGAGCTTCTAAATAATATCAGGAAGTAACAATCAACATTTTTTGGGCACATCATTGGAAAGGAAAGTTGGAATACTTGTTTACAACTGGCAAAATACATGGGATGAGAGATCGCGGAGGACAAAGAAAATATATATTAGATATGATAGTGTCATTGCATGAAAACTGTCAATAACAGAATTGATACGCTGCATTGTGGATAGAAGATTGCGGAATGACACTATCGCCTACGCTATCCGGTATGGCACATGATAATGATGATTTTAAAATAAAATGAAAAAAATTAAATATCCGATCTGTTGATCACAACTTTTCCCTTGAGATGTAAAGCTTCTGATCGCACACGCCAGCAAAATGACATATAAATTAGCACAATGTGATTATATATGTAGCACATAGCGAAGCCTGACGTTATTTTCAAAAATAAATATTGGAGGCACAGTCTAGAGATTTATACTTGTTCTGTCGATTATAAAGAATAGAGTAGATAAGCAGCACTCACAGATTTGGAGATATATCGTTTCACGTTACGTGGGAATACACAATTGATTATAACCGAGTTTAAGTTTTATAGAAGAAATGGAATTGGCAGAGGGGAGAGAACAGTTCATACTTATATGAGCAGCTCTTATTCACAAACACACACACATGCACACGCAAACATACACAAGGATGAAGCAACGATACAAGGTTAACACATTCTCCACCTGTGGATGACAGTCTCTGCTTCAACATAAGAGCTTGGCCAAACTTGTGCAGGTTTTTGAGAATTTGAACATTGTACGTAAATAATCTAATTCAAATTAATAGCTGTTAACTTCTTCTTTCCTATCTCATTTACCTTTCAGCGTCGAGGGGACATATAATTTGCGGTATTTTGCTCTTCTGTTCGCCTCTGTTGCTGTTTCGTTTCCTAGTGCTTCTAATATTCCGTCAATCCATCTTTTTCGTTGTCGACCCTTGGGTCTGGTGTTCTCGTAACGTTTATTGAAGGCTCATTGTGTTGTGTTTTGAACTTTCTGCCTTGTCACCAAACCATATATCCGTTGTTTCTTTATATATTCTATGGCGGGGGTTATTCTTAGATTTTTTTTTTTCCTCAGTTCGTCATGTATGATCTTAACTCTCAGGTTGTTTCCTGGCATTCGTCTAACACATTTCATCTAAGTAGATGTTATTTTCTCATTGTTCTTGCATCTTGGGTCCAGACCTGGCACTGTTAGCACAACTTTTAATAATGCCTGATCGTCTGCAAATAACTGGTATCTAATGTTAGTAAAGTACACATATTATAATACATTGGAGAACTTAAACTAAATTATTAGATGTAAGTAAAATAAAGTAAAAACCCCCGTCACGCCAAGTGGCGTATAAGGAAAATGGTGTTATTGACCATAATGTTTACAGACCTTCGGCACATGATTTTTGGGGTAATGTGGTCGGTATTACGCCCGCGCCGCTTTACTTTCCAAGAAAAAAAACGGTACCCATTTAATACTGCGTGTCCCCGGAAGCCGTCGGTCAGGATCGAACCCTACCTCTTGTCCCTTGTAGGTTAGTTCACTAAGAACTGAGCTATCGCGGCTCCTAAAATATTAGATGCTGTTTTATAGTAAGTTCACCTTGCACAGACCAGAAACGTAAGGTAAGGCTAAAATACGTTGAGACAACTACAAATACGTCATGCATGATGTGGCACAGTCAGACTTGTGTTGGATGTTGCCCAGAACCACACACTCATTCTCAAATTTAATAAGTTGGCAATCGATAATTAGGTGAAAGGAACACAGCAGGAGTATAGCAATAATAACCTGGGTATACAACACGAAGTAGTAATATCAGTTAATATGTAAACAAATTCGCACAATTAAAAGCCCTCCAACTATTTTTTTCCCCTGTTTTAATAAATCTGAAATTTAATGTTCTACCTGTAATACTTGTAAGGGGGTGATCGCACAGAAATAACTTTTCTAAGATACAAAATGATCCATATATATATACATATATATGTATTTTTAAATCAGATTGTGGCTTCGAAAAAAAAATGGTTTCTTTTAGACTACAGTGGCGGAACTCTAATAGACTGATTAGTAGATAACAGCGAACGACTGACTGATATAAATAACACACGCTCTTTATAAAATCAAAATCATATTTGATAGGCTGTAGAGAGGGCGGAACGTGTTTGCATTCGTTTGTATTCAATGTCCTTATCGATTGATTAGCGAGCTCCTATGTGAATGTAAAGGCCGTAGGTTTATCACTTACAAATATTCTGTGACCGAACTTGACCTACACAAAAATCAACATATCTTTTCAGCCTGTTCCTTACAACTGAAGCATAATTCTATCTTGCCATTCATGTAATAATAAATATTGATTGGTTTCTTTTAGTTGAGAATAGCCCTTTCACAATTAATTTGTCCTTTACGTGTGCATTACGCTATTTCGTAATGACAGATAACACAATAATTTATCGAAAAATTATCAATTCAATCACTATAGAATATAGTAATGTTGTAAAGCTAAGAAATATAAGAAAAAGTAGTAAATATAGGAAATATAGTAATATAGTAAATATATGAAATATAGTAATATAGTAAATATAGTAAATATAGGAAATATAGTAATGTAGTAAATATAGGAAATATAGTAATATAGTAAATATAGAAAATATAGTAATATAGTAAATATAGGAAATATAGCAATATAGTAAATATAGGAAATATAGTAATACAGTAAATATAGGAAATATAGTAATATAGTAAATATAGGAAATATAGTAATATAGTAAATATAGGAAATCTAGTAATATAGTAATATAGTAAATATAATAGAATTGTACGCGTGCATAGAATTGTTACACGAGTTAGATGGAAGTAGATATGACGACACAATAGTATACTTCTGTCCCGTGCGAACATATCGATTTGTTGCGTCGGATTTGGCTGGTGAGAGGTAAGTAAAAGTAAAGTAAAGAGCCCCGTCACGCCAAGTGGTGTATAGGGAATATAGTGTTAGTTGCCATACATTTACATACCTTCCACATGATTTTCAGGGTAATGTGGTCGGTATTACGCCCGTGCCGCTTTACTTTCCCAGAAAAAATCCAGTACCCATTTAAGGCTGGGTGAACCCGGAAGCTGTCGATTGGGATCAAACCCTACCCCATGTCCTTTGTGGTCCAGTTCACTAACCACTGAGCTATTGCGGCTCCCTTGGTGAGAAGTATCCCTTTAAATATGATCCAGATATTCTCCTATTTCTGTTTTCTTACACAATCTTTATATCTATAAAGATTTTGTAAGAAAACAGAAATGTTATAGAGTTACACTGTTCTATGTTATCTTTGTACTTCTGGTATTGTACTTTGATTGACTTGTACTTGACAACACATCACATTACATTGATTTTACAACAGGTAATAAGTAAAATCATGACAGAGTCTTCTTTTGAACAAATAATGATTATCAGTTTATTGACGTCTTCTTTCTTGACAATGATCGTTAGTGGTGACTGCACTATTGAAATTAATGTTACTTAAATCGGGATAACTCTGAGGCAATTCGCCGATAGTTATGAGTTATTCCTAGTGCATAGATAGCATACCACATATTCATCAGACATCATTCAACTTTGTCTACTTAAGATTTGTAGAATTATAAAACACAATTCTTGGAACACTTAAAATACTTGCTAGCACTAAGTTCCTATTCTCCTCAACAACAATTTGAAGATTCCTAACTTTTAACTAACTAGCTTCACTTTCTAATCTTAAACTTCCAACTGTTCTGACTCTAACTGTTCATCCTGACTGAACTTCCTAATCTAATATGCTTCCTGACTGAACTTCTAATCTCTCTAACTAACTGCCTTTGGCAGTTCGGCCGAAGCCGGACTAAGCTGACTTAGTCTACATTCTGAGCTGCTTCTCTTCTAAACTTTAACTGAAAACTTGACTTTTCCTGTTGTGTAAGAGTTTAAATACTCAACTACTCTCTTCCATCAGAAAATTAAGATAGATAAGATCGTCACAAATTTGATCACTTGCGACTCTTCTGGTCACCTGAGTTTGTCGCTGCCCACTATTCTGTAGCCAACACCTGAACTTTCCCCAGATTGACGAGAACACCTTATTTTCGCAAAATCTCTATGACCTATTCCGTCGTGTTAGCTATTTACCTGACAGTAACACCATGAGGTCAATGCATGCTATCTGTGTGCAGGGCCCCTTACATAACAACTTGTTGTGAATTGGAAAACCCGAGTGGACATCGTGGAGATCTGACAGTAACGCCATGAGGTCAATGCAGCTATTTGTGATGGTCACTTACAATAACAACTTGTTGTTGTGAACCCGCATGTATATCGTTGATATTTTCAATTTACCTTATGTCCAGGCTAATTCTGGACCCTCTCCTTACTCACTTCCGGGTACCACCCTTACATGAACTTACACTCTCAACTTAACTTGTTGAACTGGAAAGTTACTATACTTCATTGTCACTGCTATAATCTATTGAGAAGTGGTTAACAACTCATGCCTCCATGCTTCCACTAGCTTTACTGTTACATAAATAGTGGTTCAATAGAAGAAACAATCATCACCATCATGCAACATAAAAATAAACGGGGCAAATCTGAAACAAGTGCAACGCGTCAAATACTAGAGAACAATAATAACAGCAGATGAAAGATGCACTACAGAAATAAAAAGCAGAATATATCAGGCCAAAATAGTATTTCACAAAATAAATAAAAACGTCTCATGCAACAAGTCTATGTCACAAGTAAGTAAGATAGATAGATATATAGATAGAGAGAAAGAGAGAGTGAGAGAGAGAGAGAGAGAGAGAGTTCATTGGTGCTATATAGAGCGAAATCTGACCTTTGGAAGCGAATCGTAGACAGTACACAAACAAATGAAAAGACCATTACAGGCTACGTATATTGGATTTCTCAGAAGAATGTTTAAAGTTCCCTGGACAGCTAAGACGACCAATTAAAAAATTCTCAAAGTGGCCAATACAAAAACATAGCTCATAAAAAACTGACTGAAACAATCAACATGGCACATCATGAGAAAAGGAACGTTGGAATACTTGGTTACAACTGGCAAAATAAAAGGAAAAAGTGATCGCAGACGACAAAGAGAGAAAATGCTGGATAGCTTGGTGTCATGTCATGGAAAGCAGTCAACAACAGAATTGATACAATGCACTGCGGATAGAAGATTGTGGAAAAATATGATCGCCTACGCTAACCTGAATGACACATGAAAATAACGTCATGGGACGCACCAAAATGGCAGCTTATTTATATTCGAGCTATGGACCAAGCAATGTTTACATTGAACAACACGATAACTGTTATTGCTGCGAGTTGGCAGGTTTTTGAAAATGTTTTCAAGGGTTTGAACACAAATGTTTGTTCACAGTTCGTTAACCTTCGCTGTAGATAAAGTCGTTAATTGGATGGCTTCGTTTCAGACATTTTTGACGTTGGTAGCTAAGGACCTAACTTGTGCAAACGGATGGCATTGGCAATGATCATTTTGAATCTATGAAGTGGGCTCATTGTGTGTTTAACTCAAACGCATATGTGCTTTTTTAACCAAAGACCTTTTTTTGGGGGACTCAATGCAGATATCCCCGATGGAAGAATAAATTGTACTATTAGTCCCATAAATGATTCGCTTCCAGAGGTGTATGATGTAAACAAAGCAGTTTTGTCATTGCAAGTGAATAATGTCCACACCTATAATTGGTCAGGATTGTGTAGCAGCAGCAGCTTTATAGCGAACACAGAAAACATCACAGGATTGTGCTGTTCTGAAACAGCTATGCCATGCTACCCTAGAATTGCCTTTAATGGGATTACTGTGACCACAAACCACTCTCCATGTGTGTGCCACATATTTACACCCCAGAAAGAAATACTGAATATAACAACACCATGTGCCGTCTGTGATATTAATGACCACAGACCAGGAGCCTCCAGTATGATTGATACAACTGTTGCACCAAGCACTTCATCAGCAGAGCCATATCTATGGAATGTTAATCTGACATTGTTCTTGAATGATGTCCAAGTTAATGAGACATCAGAATCGTGTGGCAGCAGCTACAAGAAGGGAGCGGAGAACATCAAGTTCTGCTGCTATAAAGGAGACTTGCCTTGCTATCCCAGAATTGCCTTGAATGGAATCACTGTAGTTGAAAATTTCTCCTCTTGTGTAAACTACACATTCACATCTAAGAGTGAATCAGTGAAGGTCACAAAATCATATTCTCTCTGTGGTTTTACTAACTACAGGTCATGTGGCTTCTGTTGGATTGGAAATTACAAATTACCACCACTATGTGTCTATATGTTTGGAATTGGAGTCATCAATGACGGCCTAACATCATCAAGTGCTATGACGATCATCATTTTCGGGAGGACGTGAACTCCCATGGTATATGGTGGATAGGCGGCAGGAACCATTGAAGGCTATGTCTGAAAAGTGTTCCTTCTTGCAGTTTCCTCATATTCCAAGTCCGGCTTGTTGCAGGAGCTACTGAGTTAAGTGCTCTGTGCACACCGTGAGCTGTGTGTCTCATCCATTTTGATCCTGCTTCGATATCCCGCTTGTTTACGATGAATGATGATATCGTATGACAGGGAACAGTTGGCTGTGTTCACTTTCTGCGCGGTTTCGCCTTATGTCTTTTGGCGTGTGCTGAGACTGCTTGATGGGGACTACAGTTACCTTTCTTTGTTTGGGAGATGAGTTGGTAATTCGGATGATTCCACTGGCACGGGCGGTTGAGCAATTATGGATTTTAATTCGTTTGCTGTGATGCCGAGGCCTTCCATAACCAATAACCAATAACCAATGAAAATGGTGGTGGTGATAAATATTTAAGATTTTAGTTCATCATGTTTTCAGAACAGTTTCAGGTTACACAGACTACTTTGAAGTTAGATCAGGTGTAAGACTAGGGTGTGTGCTATCCCCTTTACAATTTATTACATACATGGACTATATATGTAAGTTAGCCAACCCATCAGAGACAAAGGAGATCAGTGAGCTTCTATTTGCAGTCGATCAGGCACTAATTCATGGAACAATAGAAGACATACAAGAACACTTAAATGGATTTAATAGCACAGGCACACACAAATTCAACATGCAAATCAACACAAACAAAGCAGAAGTCTTGAATATTGCAAAGGAAAAAGAGAACATCACCATTCGATGGACAACATACAACTAAAACTAGGAGAGGAAATTAAATACCCAGGAAGTCTAGTGACAAACGACAATTCGAAAACAGCAGAAATAGACCCAAGAAGCAACAACGTTTGTTGAAATTATTCGACAGCAAACACCACTATTGTCTAACATAGACATAAGTCTAGAGGCAAAACGGGCAATACAATTTCCAACACAATGTTGTGCTACCAATGCCAGTCCTGGACCCTAGATGCAAGTAAAATAAGAAAAATAACCTCCACTGAGATTAAATGTGTTAGACGAATGACATGAAACAGCCTGGGAGATAAGATCAGAAACGAAGAACTGATAAAAAAAAAGCTAGGAATAACCCCCGCCATAGAATATATAAAGAAACAACAGATAAAATTGGGGATCATAGAAGAAAAAGGTATGTGTTAACACTCGGAAAAAATGACAAATAAAGAACAGAAAAAAACAAAGAACAATATATGGTCCGAAGCAGGATCGAACCCGTACTATCCCCTTACAATATTTTCTTATTTGTGCAAGGTAACATATTTTTTGTATACAATTCAAAGTCAGTGTTGTCATTTACATAAGTTCACAAAAACTATTTTTAAAACAGAAAAAAAACAATAGCTGAACAATAACCGTATTTTCTATTTCACTACCAGCAGGTAAGTATAGATGTTTACCAATGTTACCTTTACGTTGTCTGCAGCATAATTCTCGCTAATAATGTCTGTGATAGTTGCAATTCAACACCTAAGCTAAAAAAAACACATTAATAAATGTAATGTATAACATAAACATGTAATGTTCTCAAGACCTACAATTAAATATCACAGTTGAAGGAATACATTTGGAGACAGTCCAGAGCTACAACTACCTGGGACATACTATAACCAATGATGGAAAATGTAAAATTTAAATAAACAAAAGAATAGGTATGGCAAAGTAATTTTAATGTCATGAAAAATATACTAACAACAAAACAAATATCAGCAGGACTGAAACTAAGAATCGCAAAATGTTACATCTTCTCAATATTCCTGTATGGTGCAGAAACATGGGCATTAGACAAAAAAAACAGAACAGAAAATTGAAGCCTTTGAAATATGGATTTATAGAAGAATAGGTAGAATTGGATGGAAAGAAAAGAAAACGAACGATGAAGTTTTAAAACAACTGAAAATAAAAAGAGAACTACTAAATACAATTAAGACAAGACAAATGAAATTTTTGGGGCATGTTAAAAGACACAACAGCCTACTAAAAGTAATATTGGAAGGAAAATACAAGGTAAAAGAGGCAGAGGCAAACCAAGACTAACATGGACGAGTAACTTCAAAAGATGGACAAGTCAATCTATGATAGCTTGCACCATCAAAGCAAGAAATAGAGTAGAATGGCGATCCATGGTAGCCAACCATCGTTGCGGAGAAGGCGCCCAATAATGATGATGATGTACAGTAAAATATAGTAATGCTTTTCCACTGTGAGGCATGGAGACAGTAAACCGTTTACAAATTACCTTTAAACACACACAAGTGGTGTTTTCAAGCACGACCAGTATCCTATTATCACTGATTAGACAATGATGGTTGTTGCAGACCTTCTTGGATAATTCAATAAGGGATACTTTGGAAAACCTTCTTACCTCAGTGTTGGTGACAGAACTAACCTACAATTTGGCGGTGACATTGATGGTTGAACAGAAGGAGAGCAAAGACTAAGTTAAAAACAGATAACCAATAACACTACTAACATTGTGGTAAAAAAAAAATAATGAATAAAAACAGTTGACCAATTGATACACACAAAAAAACAACAACATAGGATCATTTCAATCCGATTAACCCTTGAAACCTGAAAAATAGATCAGAATAGGACAATTTAATATATATGCAAAGGCTAAAATTTAGTTGGTAATTGAACATCACTCATGTCTTTAAAGTGAGGCTGATACGACTCTAGTTATATGGATATTTCAAATATATTTGTGAAACACGGAACCATATAAGAGAGCTATATAATAACATACACGCTATGAGATGCAATGTTATCGTTCGTGTTTGAGCATTTCTTACTTAGATCGTATCGCCAAGGAAATTTGTTGTGCTATGATGCAACGAGCAATCAGAGTAGAAGCTGATCTTTGGACTATTGTGAAGACACGGATAATGTGAATCAGAGTAGAAGCTGATCTTTGGACTATTGTGAAGACACGGATAATGTGAATCAGAGTAGAAGCTGATCTTTGGACTATTGTGAAGACACGGATAATGTGAATCAGAGTAGAAGCTGATCTTTGGACTATTGTGAAGACACGGATAATGTGAATCAGAGTAGAAGCTGATCTTTGGACTATTGTGAAGACACGGATAATGTGAATCAGAGTAGAAGCTGATCTTTGGACTATTGTGAAGACACGGATAATGTGAATCAGAGTACAAGCTGATCTTTGGACTATTGTGAATACACGGATAATGTGAATCAGAGTAGAAGCTGATCTTTGGACTATTGTGAAGACACGGATAATGTGAATCAGAGTAGAAGCTGATCTTTGGACTATTGTGAAGACACGGATAATGTGAATCAGAGTAGAAGCTGATCTTTGGACTATTGTGAAGACACGGATAATGTGAATCAGAGTAGAAGCTGATCTTTGGACTATTGTGAAGACACGGATAATGTGAATCAGAGTAGAAGCTGATCTTTGGACTATTGTGAAGACACGGATAATGTGAATCAGAGTAGAAGCTGATCTTTGGACTATTGTGAAGACACGGATAATGTGAATCAGAGTACAAGCTGATCTTTGGACTATTGTGAAGACACGGATAATGTGAATCAGAGTAGAAGCTGATCTTTGGACTATTGTGAAGACACGGATAATGTGAATCAGAGTAGAAGCTGATCTTTGGACTATTGTGAAGACACGGATAATGTGAATCAGAGTAGAAGCTGATCTTTGGACTATTGTGAAGACACGGATAATGTGAATCAGAGTAGAAGCTGATCTTTGGACTATTGTGAAGACACGGATAATGAAATGCTTTAATCACGTATCTCGATCATGTGGCTAGTAGAGACCATTATGCAAGGAAAAGTAAATGTCAAGTAGAAGGCGAGGTAGACATAGAAAGAGATGAGACGACAGCATTAAAGAATGGACATACCTCTACTTGCCGAAGGCCAAAACAATAACTGAAGATAGAGATAAATGGAAAATGGTCTCGAAGGCTCTCTGTTGTGCCCCAACAACCCCTGGTATTTTGGAATAATGAAGAATCAGACAATAATATGGTTATTGTTATGGAAGGCCCCGGTATCGCTGCACACGAATTAAAATCCATTGCTGCTCAACCGCCCGTGTCAGGTGAATCATTCAAATTAATATCTCCCCCCCCCCCCCCCACACTCAAACAAAGAAAGGTAGCTGATACATAAGTGAAGTGCTGAAACAAGTGAGTCTAGACACTGTGTGAAAAGACGAGACTAGTTTATGTCATGAGACGACGGGACTAGTGAAAGTGTTGAAACTGTGAGACTAGATAATTCGTCTTTTGAAACTACAAGACTACACAGTTAGTGTTTCAAAACAACAAGACTAGAAAATTAATTAGTCATTTTAAAACTATGAAGCTATACGAATAAATGTGCTGCAACGATACGACTAGACAACTGAAATATCTGTAACTAATGTTGAAAAACGATGAGATTAGACAATTAATTTACTGAAATTTTGAGACTAGACAATTAATGTGTTGATTTAGTTACACTGAACAGAACAGATAATCATCATCATGTGCCATACCGGTTGGCGTAGGTCAGGGGTGGCCAACTGGCGGCCCGCGGGCCAGATCCGGCCCGCCAGCCTAGTTTTCTTGGCCCGCGAAGCTCCACGGACTTACTTCATTTGTTACCCCTAATAGCGGATTTCTCCTGGTTTTAATCCGTGTCGGAGTTAACTCTTCTATCGTTCAAGAATACACAATTTGAAAATCTCTGTCAATCTCTCGCAACAGCTAGATTGGCAACATAATTTCAAATAAAACACACACACACACACACACACACACACACACACACACACACACACACACACACACACACACACACACACAAACACACACACACACACACACACACACACACACACACACACACACACTGCACAGCTAATGGTGCCGACAATATTCAAAGTCTTTGCTTCGAGTTGGTACCGCAAAGTTGCTTTATTGTCAGTGCGGTGATAGCGTCAGATCTTTGGCTCAACATTTGTCGTCTGGACTTGTGGTGGCTCTTTCATTTCGCGGTAAGGGGTTAATGAGGTTGGGAGGGACAGGGGTGAGGGGACTTCGTAGCTCTAATTCTGTCTTTGAAGTTACATTCAAAATGTTTCACTGTTCGCCTTCATTCCCTTTGATCCCATCGTCTTGTCTTGTCCATAAAATGACTGCAACGTGTTTATTTGGTCACAATCTTTTGATTTCATTGTCAAACACAAGTCTGTGTATAACTGTCAAATCTGGACTTATTTTCGATAGTGGACCAACATTCTGTGACTTTTAACTTTGATGTGAGATTTTGTATTAAATCATGTTAAAACGTAGAAAAGTTGATTGTGAAAATCGCATATTTAAACCTGAATGGGAATTAGATTATTTGTTCATCTTCAATAAGGATAGTAAACCTCAGTGCTTAATTTGCGTTCAAGTGTTAGCCGTTTTGAAGGAATATAATTTAAAACTGCACTATGCCACACATCATCAAAACATGTATGAGAAACATAGCATTGAAGCCAGGAAGCTTTTGGTTGAACAGCTGAAGACAAAGTTGAATCAACAGCAAAGTATGTATACAAAGGGCAATAAAATTAAAGAGTCATCGATCATTGCATCATATACAGTTACCTATGAGCTTGCAAAATCTAAAAAAACCCTTTACTGACGGAAATTTTGTGAAGAAATGTGCGATTCAAATGGCAAAGGCATTCGGTCAAGAAAAAATAGCCAAAGAATTTGAATCTGTGCCTCTTTCAAAACAAACTGTAGCCAGAAGAACAGAAGACATCAGTCTGCAACTGTCTCAAAGTTTAAAATCTTGTATTGAAAACTGCTCATATTTTTCGCTCGCGATTGATGAAAGTACTGACATCACTGACACTTGCCAGCTTCTTATTTTTGTTAAAGTTATCCAGGAGGATTTTACTGTTATTGAAGAATTGTTGAAAGTTTGCTCTTTGCATGACACTTGTAGAGGGACAGACATATTTTCTGCAGTTCATAGTGCCGTAGATGAAGTAGGTGGTTTTGGAAAGTTGTCTGCAGTGTGTACTGATGGTTGCAAAGCTTTTATTGGTTCAAATACTGGTTTTGTTGGACTTCTAAAGCAAAACAAAATTAACGTACCTACATTGCATTGCATAATTCATCAAGAGGCCCTTTGTGCAAAGTCCATACATCTAAAAGAAACCATGGCTACTGTTGTGAAAATAACAAATTTGATAAGAGGAGGACACCAGTCTTTAAATCACAGGAAGTTTTTATCATTTTTAGAGGAAGTAGATTCTAGCTACGGTGATCTCCTGCTTTATACAGAAGTAAGATGGCTTAGTCGAGGGAAATGTTTAATAATATTTTTTGAACTGAAGAATGACATTTATGACTTCCTGCGAGAGAACTTACCATGCTCCATTGATCTTCAACATGCACTCAAAGACATTAATTTCCTTCATAATCTGGCATATCTCACAGACATCACACAACATTTGAACATATTGAATTTGCAGCTACAAGGGGAAAAGCAAACCATTTTTCAATTGATGGGATATGTTGATGGTTTTAAAAAGAAGCTGAATCTATTTAGACTTTCTTTGCAAAAAAATGATCTGTTCCATTTTTCAAGTTGTAAGCAGTTGTTGTCAGAGATAGAAAGTGCAAACTTCAGTAAGTACGCAGCTGACATTGAACATTTGATTTGTGAATTTGATCGACGATTTCAAGATTTTGAAATGTTTCGTCCGCAAACGGAACTTTTTAATACCCCAATTAAGTGCACAGTGGAGTGCCAGCCATCAGATCTTCAACTAGAGTTGTGTGACCTTCAGTGTGACCCCTTCCTCAGTACTGTAAAGGCATTAGGAGCTGACTTCTGGAAATTGCTACCAAATGAACGTTACCCGTGTCTGAGAAAATGGGCACTAAAGATGTGCTCTATATTCGGCAGCACATATCTCTGCGAGACAACATTCTCTTCCATGAAGTTAATTAAATCTAAGACCAGGAACGGAATGACCGATTCGACATTGTCCCATACTCTCCGAATCGCCACGTCAAAAATGGAAGTGGACTTCAAATCTCTGGTGGAAAGCTGTGACAAGTCACAATCGTCGCACTGAGACATTAAAGGTAATTTTAAAATGAATAATTAATGGATTTGTTACAAATCAAATATGTAGTCAAAGTGCAAGCATTATTTATATATTACTATATCGCATAGGTCCCTACTGTCATTTTTGACGATATTCTTAAGTGTGGCCCGCGGGTCTTGGCCTTGGCTTTAATCCGGCCCTCGGGCAACCTCAAGTTGGCCACCACTGGCGTAGGTGATCATGTCCCTCCACAATTTTCTATCTACAGTGCATCGTATCAGTTCTGTTGTTGACTGTTTTCCATGCCATGACACACAGCTATCCAGTATTTTCTCTCTTTGTCGCCCGCGATCTCTCTTTCCTTTTGTTTTGCCAGTTGTAACCAAGTAGTCCAACATTCCTCTTCTCATGATGTGCCCGTAAAATGTTGATTGTTTCTTTCTGATGTTTTGAACAGATAATAACAAAAATATTTTATAGCAGGAAACACTTATCCACTTTAAGACGAACTTTTAAACATCATTCAAACCTAGACATCAAATGATGAAGACAATAAGAAAGGTAAATGTAAGAAAATACAACATGTGCGAGGAAGACCAACACGCAAAACAACACGCCTTGAAGAAACGTTGAGAGAACACGCGACACAAGGCCCGCCCACTAGACAGTTGGATTGATTACATATTTAAAACACAAGGAAAAAAAAACACCAGCTGAGATCAACACAGCAGCAAAAGACCTCAAATTATAGATCCCATCAAAGCTGAAAGGCAAATGAATAAGGAAAGAAGAATATATTATAAGATGATAAACATGCCTCTTCGCATTGATTTAAAAGAAACACAGATTATGTGCTTCCGGCATCATGGTCTTTTAAAAGAAAACATTATGACCTGATCTGAAATGTTACAAGCAGCTGAGTTAAAACATGTTTGTTGTTGTTGTTCTTGACGGATTGCCACGAGTTGATGCGGGCAGGTTGCTCATCGACTCATTTGATGTGGCGGGTCGTAATGGCTTTCTTGACATTCCCGGCTCTAACTGGAGAGGTTGGAGTTCGTCTATCCCAGGCTATGCTGGGAAACTACTAGTCCAGCCCAGAGGTACAGCAATATTGGGTCCTCTATATCAGTAACAGCCACCACTACAGGGAACACGGCGTTCCTAGATTCTGTATGCAGTCTGTTTTGACGCAGACGGTTACCAGGGAAGACCACGAGGGGTAGAACAGCTAGGTCTTGGTCAGCTGATGGTGCGCCGACACTGCTATTGCGACCGCAGGTCGCAGGCGCATCTGCTCCTTCAATTAAAAATTGGTAACTTGCTCATAACTAAAAAAAACAGCCCAAGGAAACTTAATATTGTAGTTAACGGTTAAAAAAAAAAAGAAAGTGTCCCCGTCACGCCAAGTAGCGTATAGGGAATATGGTGTTAGTGGAAATAAATTTTACATACCTTCGGCACATGATTTTTGGGGAAGTGTGGTCGGTATTACGCCCGTGCCGCTTTACTTTCCCAGAAAAAAATCCAGTACCCATTAAAGGCTGGATGAACACGGAAGCCGGGTTGGGATCGAACCCTACCTCTTCTCCTTTGTAGTCCAGTTAAACTAACCACTGAGCTATCGCGCCACCCAAGTATATAGCATCACAGGCAGTAAGTATATAGGTTTATTTTTATAACCGTTTATAACGGTTATAAAGATAAACCTATATGCTTACTACCTGTGATGCCAAATATCTGAAGGCAAGAAAGACAAAACAGCTGACACTGAAAATGCCGAGGATATTCAGCATTATATTTGTGTGTAATATTAGGTCCCTTTCCTTGCTATTTTTGAAATTTACATATGTAAATACAACACCAGCAATCTGATATGTGTTGATTTAATAAATAATAGAATTTAATCATATCGTTTTGTATGAGAACGCATTGAACCCACTGAATTGACTCAGTCACAAAGAACGAAACCATGGCATTGAATAGTCTGTAGAGGCTTGGAGAAATCAAGTACTCACAAACTGTATAACACAAGGATTTGTACAGCTTAATCAAGTATTCACAACATGTATAACACAAGGATTTGTACAGCTTAATCAAGTATTCACAACATGTATAACACAAGGATTTGTACAGCTTAATCAAGTATTCACAACATGTATAACACAAGGATTTGTACAGCTTAATCAAGTATTCACAACATGTATAACACAAGGATTTGTACAGCTTAATCAAGTATTCACAACATGTATAACACAAGGATTTGTACAGCTTAATCAAGTATTCACAACATGTATAACACAAGTATTTGTACAGCTTAATCAAGTATTCACAACATGTATAACACAAGGATTTGTACAGCTTAATCAAGTATTCACAACTTGTATAACACAAGGATTTGTACAGCTTAATCAAGTATTCACAACATGTATAACACAAGGATTTGTACAGCTTAGTTTAGTCAACACATCATCCTCATTATACATTGAGGAAGTTCATAAATAGATAATTTGTTTTGGAGAACAGAAAATAGGAAAACTTATACAGCTATAACAAGTCGCAAGGGGCAAGTCAATAACATATTATTTATAACATATATCATTTATGTAACACATACTATTTACTTCTCCTCGACTCATCTGCTCGATAATCTTAGATGTAGTGGAATTTATCTGTTTCCCATTGTTTGTTAACGGTGTTCTCGTTTAATGAAAAAGCCGCATGTTGGCCGAAACGTCAGTTGTTTGTTAACGGTGTTCTCGTTTAATGAAGAAGGCCGCATGTTGGCCGAAACGTCAGTTGTTTGTTAACGGTGTTCTCGTTTAATGAAGAAGGCCGCATGTTGGCCGAAACGTCAGTTGTTTGTTAACGGTGTTCTCGTTTAATGAAGAAGGCCGCATGTTGGCCGAAACGTCAGTTGTTTGTTAACGGTGTTCTCGTTTAATGAAGAAGGCCGCATGTTGGCCGAAACGTCAGTTGTTTGTTAACGGTGTTCTCGTTTAATGAAGAAGGCCGCATGTTGGCCGAAACGTCAGTTGTTTGTTAACGGTGTTCTCGTTTAATGAAGAAGGCCGCATGTTGGCCGAAACGTCAGTTGTTTGTTAACGGTGTTCTCGTTTTATGAAGAAGGCCGCATGTTGGCCGAAACGTCGGTTGTTTGTTAACGGTGTTCTCGTTTTATGAAGAAGGCCGCATGTTGGCCGAAACGTCAGTTGTTTGTTGACGGTGTTCTCGTTTTATGAAGAAGGCCGCATGTTGGCCGAAACGTCAGTTGTTTGTTAACGGTGTTCTCGTTTTATGAAGAAGGCCGCATGTTGGCCGAAACGTCAGTTGTTTGTTGACGGTGTTCTCGTTTTATGAAGAAGGCCGCATGTTGGCTGAAACGTCAGTTGTTTGTTGTGTTCCCTTTTTTGTAAACCTGTTACTATACCTTACAGGAGTGTACGTTACAACCCATTACCGACTCCTATCCACCAGCTTTACCACAGCACTGCAATTATTTGCCTCTCCCCTCACCGTCAACATATTAAAATAGAGAAAATCAGACAAAGAAAACAAAAGAAAAGAAAAGATCCGATTTGAAATATCATGGCATTCAGATCTAGACAGTGTCTCCAAAACAGGATCTTTAGCGAATTCCTGTTATCGCCGCTAATGGTTATGTTGCTGTATACTCTATATGCAGGATTTAGGCTACTCTCATTCAGATTAAACAACGGTAGTAACTATTTTATTTATTAAAATAAACTATAGCTTTACAATTTACATAATGCAAGCTTACAATAATATCTAAAAGTCAAATGCCTATGTCCCTGGACTTCTGCCTGCTAATTTTCAAGCAACGAGTTATGGCTTCTTAGCTGTCTCTTTATGGTGACCACATGAACTATTTGATATACTTTGTTTTCGTCGAAAACCTTTGTCAAATCAAACTGAACCAGATTGATGACTCTTTAAAGTGAAAGATGGAAGCCACAAACATAAATTATCATCATGTGCCCTCTCCGCAACGAAGGTTGGCTACCATGGATAGCCATTCTACTCTGTTTCTTGCTTTGATGGTGCAGGCTGACATAGATTGATTTGTCCATCTTTTGATGTTACTCGTCCATGTTAGTCTTGGTCTGCCTCTGTCTCTTTTGCCTTGTATTTTTCCTTCCAATATTACTTTTAGTAGGCTGTTGTGTCTTTTAACATGCCCCAAAAATTTAAGCTGTCTTGTCTTAATTGTGTTCAGCAGTTCTCTTTCTATTTTCAGTTGTTTTAAAACTTCATCGTTTGTTATCTTTTGTTTCCATCCAATTCTACCTGTTCTTCTATAAATCCACATTTCAAAGGCTTCAATTTTCTGTTCTGTTTTCTTGTCTAATGTCCATGTTTCTGCACCATACAGGAATATTGAGAAGATGTAACATTTTGCCATTCTTAGTTTCAGCCCTGCTGATATTTGTTTTGTTGTTAGTATATTTTTCATGGCATTAAAATTACTTTTTGCCATAACTATTCTTTTGTTTATTTCAGTTTTGCATTTTCCATCATTGGTTATAGTATGTCCTAGGTAGTTGTAACTCTGGACTGTCTCCAGATGTATTCCCTCAATTGTGATATTCAATTGTAGGTCTTGAGAATTTTCTTTGTTTATGATCATAGTTTTAGTCTTTTTGATATTCATTTCTAGTCCATATTTTTTGCTTGTTGTGTTTATCACATTAAGCAAAATTTTATAGGTCATTAGGATTTTCTGCTAGGAGAACAGTATCATCAGCATATCTTAGGTTATTGATTATCTTTCCATTAATGTTTAGACCTGGTATCTCTGAGATGTTTTTAAAGATTTGCTCAGTGTATAGATTGAACAAGCTTGGTGATAGGATGCATCCTTGTCTTACTCCTCTTTTTATGTCCATGGGTGTAGAGTTCTCCTTGTTATATCTTATTATTGCTGTTTGCTCCCAGTACAAATTACATATTAGTCGTATGTCTGCGTCGTCTAGATTTATATCCTTTAGGCAGTCTATAAGTTGGTTATTGCAACACTGCATTCAACTGCACCATTCTTTTTAGGCAATGCAATGAAAGTTGATGTTTTTAGATCATTTGGTATGTATCCTGTATGGTATATGTCATTGCATATGTCTGTACACGGAACTTCCGGTGTCATGGCCACTACGTGTTGTCGTTTTTATAATTCGGCTCTTGCTGCGATATTTAAATGATTTACGCGACAGTCTAGTTGTGAATTTATGTGTTGCTATTCCCCACTTGGTGTAATGTTTTACTTCTGACTGGAGGATGGACTGCGAACTTTATCGATATTTAAGTGGATTTATTCTTTCTTTGTGTCGTGTGTTCGCGGTTCGATAGGCAAGCACATGGTTCGACAACAATGGCGTTGGTAGTCGGGTGTGTTCAACCCGTATGTGAAAAGTCTGCGACGGTGGATGGGGCAGAAGAATTAACTGAAATAATCAACGGCCCAGAAAGCGAAAACAGTAAAGTGTGTGGTACACATGAGGCATTTTCAGAACACGAAAGGCGTAAATGGCAGACCACCGTGAAAGGGATTAGAGCCTCATCACGTAACAATCCAAAGAAAGCCATGGAGAGAAATTCTAACTACTGTATTAAGAACGAATTAAAAATAGCTACATGGAATGTTAGGACCTTATACCAACAAGGAAAACTAGAAAATCTTATGGTAGAAGCAGAACGACTAAACATAGCTATCTTAGGAATCTCGGAAACAAGATGGAAGGAAAGTGGATACAAACATCTATAAGCGAGTAATAAATTATTTATTGGGGGTCAGGATGTCCATCTGTGTTAAGAGCGGTCATCGAGTCTTGAATTTACTCTTTCAGGCTATAGAATTAGAATTTACTTGTAAATTCAAAAGTATCTATCTATCTATCTATCTATCTATCTATCTATCTATCTATCTATCTATCTATCTATCTATCTATCTATCTATCTATCTATCTATCTATCTATCTATCTATCTATCTATCTATCTATCTATCTATCTATCTATCTATCTATCTATCTATCTATCTATCTATCTATCTATCTATCTATCTATCTATCTATCTATCTATCTATCTATCTATCTATCTATCTATCTATCTATCTATCTATCTATCTATCTATCTATCTATCTATCTATCTATCTATCTATCTATCTATCTATCTATCTATATCTATCATCCATCCATCCATCCATCCATCCATCTATCCGTCTGTCTGTCTGTCTGTCTGTCTGTCTGTCTGTCTGTCTGTCTGTCTGTCTGTCTGTCTGTTGTCCTTTTGAGCCCAAGACGGCACATTGGGCAGAAATTCTAGGACTTTGTGTCCGACGATATTTCAAACTTAGATATTTCAAACTTAGATATTTCAAACTTAGATATTTCAAACTTAGATATTTCAAACTTAGATATTTCAAACTTAGATATTTCAAACTCAGATATTTCAAATTTAGATATTTCAAACTTAGATATTTCAAACTTAGATATTTCAAACTTAGATATTTCAAACATAGACCTTGCACAGGACCTGCGTTGTGTTACTTACACAGTTCTGTTATGGGCGAATTTCTCATACTCAGCTAATGCGTTGATGTCTACTGTTGTTCCCTCTTGTCTCGGTGTTCTTTCTAGTATTTCTCTACGTCGAACTTTGCTTCTTTTACCCCATTTGAGGAGCTGTTTTGAGATTATTTTATTGTCTCTTCTCATTACGCGGCGAACACATGACCACTTTCTTCTTTTGATTATTTTGAATGCATTGTCATTTCTCGTATTTCTTCTAATGTATTGGGGTGATAAAATGATGAAACTAATGTAGGGTGAGTAGGTTTGGTCGATAAAAACACGTTGTGGTGAAAGTGACAATTCAAGTGACCAGCAGTTGGTGTTTTCTTCGGAAGGCATTGGTTATAGAAAAAGGAGGAAAAGGACCAATCTCTACACAAATAATTACAATAAAAATAACACCTGGATAATTATTTCATCCACGTGTCCATTTCCTTATGTTAGTTTATGGGTGCTTTCAGAAATATCACTCGTTCATATTGTTACACCGTTCATATTGTTATACCGTTTTTACTGTCCGACATAAAAAAAATACTGCACTGTTTTTAAACAATGCAGTCGTTCGTGAACATTACCACATGCCTAAATAATGACAGATAGCAGATAGAAACTAAAATGGAAACAAACATAATGATAGTCATTTTTTTTTTTACATTTGTAGCTCCCAATCATTGCAAATGTTGATACATATTGTATATGTGCTTCAAAATGAATCAAATTCACCTACAATGTGTAAATATGGATATATAGATATACTATTAGGGTGAATAGATATTATATATAAATATATATATATATATATATATATATATATATCATCATAATCATGCACCGTGCCTTCTGGCGTAGGTGATCATGTCTCTCCACAACTTTCGATCTCAACAGTTATTTATAATTTCTGTTGTTGACCTTCTGCCAAGCCATTCTCTTAAGCTGTCTGGTATTGTTTCTCTTTGCTTCCCTCTATCTCTTCGTCCCGCAATTTTTCCAGTTGTTAAATATATTCCATTTGTTCTCTTCTCATTACATGGCCACAAAATTATGATTGTTTCTTCCTAATATTGGAAATTGGCTCTTATATATATATATATATATATATATAAAATTTGGATAAAGTTTCAACTTCATGTAACTATTACGTATGATTTATTTAAATGGATTTTTTAAGTAGAAATTGTATTTTCATTATGTTGTTTTTTTCTGTTCATTTATTATTCTACATTATTTAGATGTCTTCTTTTTGCAAACATATTTCACTATTGTAAACGCGAAAATACCAGCTATTCCTGAACATTTTTGGTATATAACACATAATGAACTACTACAAACGCCAGATATATCATTTCATTTATTAAACTTCTACAAACACTATATATCGCATTATATTTATTACAGCTTACTACAGAATTTATTACATTTTATTTTATGTTCTAAAAATGTGTATTACCAAATGGACTCGTCCAAGCGTGGTAGACAATGTGTTTAGCATGCGAGTGGGGCAATCGAAGAACCATTCGCCCTGCAACAATAAAACTATTTCGTATTTAAGATCGATGAGATATAACACGCACACTTGCAAGATTGTAGGTCAGTGATTTTACTGCCTCTTAAAGAATGAATGTGGGTATCCACATGACAGGTACGTTCTGTCTAGCATGTCAACTTCCATGACATTGCAATCGAAGGGCGGACTATAAACAAAGCTTGAGAGTAACAAAGCAGCCATATACCCAAGGTCCGCAATAACCAGACATGCCAGAACAATTAACTTTAACCAGAAACAGTAATGTTACACAATAGAAGACATAATATCATAGTAAATATTACCCAGTAATCGATTTATTGTAAAATGTAACTTATTTGAAAGAATGATTGTAACATAAATCATTGAATAACTTAATATTTACAGAACATGGTTTTCGTTGTCCGATGTGTTTGGATATAAGTCTAGGAAAGCATCGTACTTCTTATTTTACTTCTTCTACCTGCGCATCTGCTTCTTCTTCTGTTATGTTCAGCCGACGACTAACTCATTTCATCTTTTGCTCTAAGACGGACGTTTAATTGCCGTAGATAACGTGTGTTGATAGTTTACAACACAGCTGAGATAGTTGCGCCTTTAGATACATTCGTCATCGGTACAACATGTTTAGTGTTGGGTTATCTTCCACATTCGTCATCGGTATAACATGTTTAGTGTTGGGTTATCTTCCACATTCGTCATCGGTATAACATGTTTAGTGTTGGGTTATCTTCCATATTCGTCATCGGTATAACATGTTTAGTATTGGATTAACTTCCATATACGTCATCGGTATAACATGTTTAGTGTTGGGTTATCCTCCACATTCGTCATCGGTACAACATGTTTAGTGTTTGGTTATCTTCCATATTCGTCATCGGTATAACATGTTTAGTATTGGATTAACTTCCATATACGTCATCGGTATAACATGTTCACTGCTGGGTTATCTTCACCATTCGTCATCGGTATAACATGTTCACTGCTGGGTTATCTTCCCTATTCGTCATCAGTGTAACATGTTTAGTAATGGGTTATCTTCCACATTTGTCATTGGTATAACATGTTTACTGCTGGGTTATTTCCTATATTCGTCATCGATATAACATGTTTACTGCTGGGTTATTTTCTATATTCGTCATCGATATAACATGTTTACTGCTGGGTTATTTTCTATATTCGTCATCGATATAACATGTTTACTGCTGGGTTATTTTCTATATTCGTCATCGATATAACATGTTCCGGGTTCTGGAAGTTGGAGTATGATCTGGATAAGTTCTTTTGTTGGTAGAACCTGACGCAAGATCTCAAATGTGGCTCGCTGCCCGCTCTTAACACAAATGGACATCCTGACCCCAATAAATAATTTATTACTCGCTTATAGATGTATGTAGCTTCCATCTTTCCCTTTAAAGAGTCATCAATCTGGTTCAGTTTGATTTGACAAAGGTTTTGGACGAAAAAAAAGTACATCAAATAGTTCATGTGGTCACCATAAAAAGATTGCTAAGAAGCCATAACTCTAATTTTTGATTAAGTTGTACAAATACTTGTGTTATACATGTTGTGAATACTTGTTTAAGCTGTACAAATCCTTGTGTTATACATCTTGTGAATACTTTATTAAGTTGTAGAAATCCTTGTGTAATACATGTTGTGAATTCTTGATTAAGCTGTACAAATACTTGTGTATACATTTTATGAATACTTGTTTAAGCTGTACAAATCCTTGTGGCATTTTCAGTTTCATGTGTTTTGTCTTTCTTGCCTTCAGATATTTGGCAACACAGGTAGTAATTATGAAGGTTTTTTCTATAACAGTTAATTGAGAGCCGCGATAGCTCAGTGGTTAGTGAACTGGACTACAAAGGACAAGATGTAGGGTTCGATTCCAACCGAAGGCTTCATCATGTGCCCTACCGGTTGGCGTAGGTGATCATGTCCCCCACAATCTTCTATCTACAGTGCATTGTTTCAGTTCTGTTGTTGACTGTTTTCCATGCCATGACACCAAGCTATCCAGTATTTTCTCTCATTGTCGCCTGCGATCTCTCTTTCCTTTTATTTTGCCAGTTGTAACCAAGTATTCCAACTTTCCTCTTCTCATGATGGGCCCGAAAAATGTTGATTACTTCTTTCTGATGTTTTTTAAGAGCTCCCTTTTTGTGTTGGCCTCTGAGAACTTCCTCATTGGTCTTTTTAGCTGTACAGGGAACTTTCAACATTCTTCTGAGAAATCCCATCTCTGTGGCCTATAATCGTCTTTTCATTTGTTTGTCTACTGTCCATGATTCGATTCCATAGGTCAGAATTGGTTCTATACAGCACCGATGAACTCTCTTTCTCATTTCTATTGACATAGATTTGTTGCATAAGATATTTTTCATTTTCTGAAATGCCATTTTGGCCTGAGCTATTCTGCTTTTTATTTCTGTGGTGCATCTCCCATCTGATGTTATTATTGTGCCCAAGTATTTGAAACGTTGCACTTGTTTCAGATTTGTCTCATTTATTTGTATACTGCATATACCTAAGGCTTACCAGCCTTAAATGGGTACTGGATTTATTTAGGGAAAGTAAAGCGGCACGTGCGTAATACCGACCATATTACCCCACAAAAATCTTGTGTCGAAGGTCTGTAAAAGTTATGGTCACTCACACCATATTCCCTATACGCCACTTGTCGTGACGGGGGCTTTTTATTTTACTACTATGCCCAATTCTTTAAATCTTATAAAGTACGTTTGTATGTCAATAAAATACACACATAAATTATAAATCGCATGTCCCATTCTTTCAGAATCACGAGCTTCACCACCGCCTTCATCACGCTGGAGAGATGTCTCTGTATCGCCATGCCTCTCAAGGTCAAGAACATCATTACTCCATTCACGACCAAGGTCATAAACATATCTATATTTGTTTCTATGATTTTTCTGTTTTTTTCCGTTTTTATTTTGTGATCAAACTAGACTGGAAGTACAGTTCTGGTCGTAACAGACCCATACTTGCTCTCACTTTTACACAAGACAGAGAGACTGATGATTCCATTACTTTCTTTATTCACAGCGTAATATTACCTTCAAAATTAATTATTTCAGTTGCTATAGATGCCCAGATCCCCTCTTTTTAGCCTGACACCTTTCCCTGTGTTGAGCACGTGGTGCAAAGGACGCTCTTTATCTGTACTAATCTTCAGGTATGCTCGTGCTCTCCAGATCTTGATTTTGTCATCCATGGTTGGAAAGTCAAGAGGATACCTGCTTGTTACACAGGGAGTGACCCTCGTACATCCCAGGATATACAAGCATGGCTTCATTATGAATTTTCTCCAGCCTATCAATTTGAGTCGTACTGACAGTAAGAATTGCCAGGGCATACACGATTGGTGCGAGGACTAATCCCTGGAACAGAAGAGTAAGTAGCCTCTGCTTGATGTTGGCAGCTGCCATGACCTTCAAAGCGACTAATCCTTTGCGGGATTTTGTTATCACATGCTTGAGGTGGTTTCGAAAACACAGGCTGCAATCAAACTTAACTCCGAATTATGTCATCAACTTGTCCCTAGTCACCTCATCAGCTCCCATTCGTACTACCGGTGCGGTCGTATTAACGATATGATTGTTAAGGGAGAACCATGAAACTGATGCTTTATTAGGATTAACCAAGGCACCTGAAACCCCACACCAGGAAGAAATGCGATCGAATTCGTCTTGCATTGTGGAGGCGATTCCCCGTCTGTCTCTTCCCTGTCGATATACCAGAATATCATCAGCAAAAGTCATAGTTCTTCCCCTCCCATCCAGTTGTTGTTCCGTGATCGTTATTGTGTACACGTTAAATAGAACTGGTGACAATGGTGAGCCTTGTGGCAGCCCAGGACAAATGGATGTTGGCTCGGAAGACCAACTTCCACATCTATCAGTTGTAACGACATCAGTGAAAGATGAAGCTTTATCTGCCAAGGAAAAGAAAGTTTTTCTCATGATAATTCTGATATCCTCCATTTTTTTGTTTGCTACGTCCCGCCCACAATTATTTTTATCCTCATGGTGTTCTATCCAGACATCAGCATAAATGGCAGATTAAAGAACATGTTCTTTGTGGCCTGGTCAGTTGCATTTGTTTTAGAGACGATAAACTCCGTGGTGAATATCTTGGTCTATTTTAAGATGAGTTCAAAGTTTAAAGTAACACTTATTCAAATTTTCTCTGAAATGTTCAATTATCAGGGGAAGCGACTAATAAAAAGAAATTTATTAAATTATGTACGAATGCTCTCCCCTATCCAAGGTCAAAGACCAATAATGTGTTCATGTTATACTTGTTTCAGATAGCAAGACTTTAGGCCTCGCATTTTCTCCATAGACCAAGCAATACATATCCACCGTTATTTGTAGACACAAAAGTGAAACATGCTCTTATTGTATTATAAGAAATATGTTAAAATGGTATATCTAAGTGCCTCAAAAGAAAACATTGAAAATTGAACTTCACTTTATGTTATCTCCATTTTCAAGAAGCATCCATTTATTTCATCGATTTTTTTTATTTTTGATTTTTTTCGTTCGCCAGCTTTTACCTCTGACGAAGTCCCTAGAGAGTAGGAACTGAATTTTGCGTGTTAAACCATTTTTCCCTGGCAGCCGTGTGCACAGGGGTCCCTCGCCGCACAGGCAGATAACTCCGACTTTGGAGATACTCATATTTTTTCCTTCAATGAGTAATTGATGTTTCACGCCGGGCCTCACTGCACAGTCCAGGGATGTTTGCCGCTTCATTGATGAAGCTTTTTGTGATATATGTTGTGTTAGTTAATACATGGTTGCTAGTTAATATTTGATTGTTAGTTAATATTTGATTGTTAGTTAATATTTGATTGTTATTTAATACTTGATTGCTACGCTCTGCTGTCTTGTGTTATTTGTGGTAGGTAAAACACGAAATGGTATTAAATAGCTAACATAATAGAGAGACGCGATTAAGGATTCAGTCGCTATTTGCACTATAATCCTTGTTGTTAAATTAAACAAGAAAACGAAATGGCGTGAAGAGTTGGTTGTAACGACATCCGTGAAAGATGAAGCTTTTTCTGCGAAGGAAAAGAAAGTTGTTCTCATGATAATTCTGATATCCTCCATTTTATTGTTTGCTACGTCCCGCCCACAAATATTTTTATCCTCATGGTGTTCTTTCCAAACTTTAGCATAAATGGCAAATTAAAGAAATTTGTTCTTTGTGGCCTGGTCATTGGCTTTTGCTTTATATACTATAAATTCCACTGTGAATATTTTGGTCTATTTTAAGATGAGTTCAAAGTTTAAAGTAACACTTATTCAAACATTCTCTGGGATGTATAATAAAAGCATAATACAATTTTTAAAATTATGCTTCGTAGAAAACTATCCAGAGACTCAGAAACTATAGCAACTCTGCACTATATACGTTTTTCTTTCTCTTTTTTTTTTTTTCCTTTTTTTTTTGTAACCAGACAAGTTAACCCTTTCGGTACGAAAGATTGTTATCAAATTAGCGGTAGACATTTCAGAGACACAATTTCTCATGGTTTTAAATACTAATCTGCGTGTTTATATTTATCCAACACTTAACATATTGTTTATGAATTTGTAGAATCTGAATCTGGTCAGCTACGATGAAGGCAAATCCATCATCAATATCCAGTACAATGAAAAATGGAAACAAGAACACCCAAAGTATAAAAGGAGCGATGGATACCTCCAACTATCAAGGAGGGGTCAAGTCATCATACTTCACCTAACACTGGTCACAACAGAATGAGAAACCACATGTTCACCAAACTGAAAATAGGAACTACCAGCCTATGCCACTGTACCCTGGATAACATGACAACAAAACATATTCTACAGGATTGGCCCTAGTATTCAGACCTGAGAAGGACAATGTGGTCCATACCCACCTCCCTGGAAGAGAAACTATACGGGGCAACCGAATCACTTAAACAGACAGCTGCCTTTATAAGAGAGTCCGGAATCCTAGTCTGAATGAGCCATGATCGCAGAAGAAGAAGAAGGATATAATTAAACAAGGAATTATATTTCACCAATACCAAGATGATACAAGACCTGTAGAAAGAATATGGTTTGATGACAATTTACACTAATCAAATTGAAAGTGACTCACTGTGTGCCGAAACGTGCATGACCGAAATCGGCATGGCGCATGGTGCGTCGAAACGTACGGAAAGAGTTAGAGTCTCTTCAGTATCATTAATTAACAATTGTTAGCATGTTATTAACATACTTTAATGGCGAACATTCTTTTAGATAGTCGGCGTTCCAGTAAACTCTCATATTGTTATCAGTAGGGAGATAAATATTATATAAGTAGGTGAAGATTTGTTTGAAGAATAACAGATCGTAAGGGAGCCGAAATAGTTCAGCGGTTAATACCAGGACTACAACGGACAAGAGATCCAGTTCGATCCTAATAGATGGCTTCCAGGTTCTCTCAGCCTTAAATGGGAAACGGATTTTGTTTTTCTGGGAGGGTAAAGCGGCACGAATGTTATACCGACCTCATTACCTTAAGAATCATGTGTCGAAGGTCTGTTCAAATTATGATCATTAACACCATATTCCCTATACGCCACTTGGCGTGACAGGGCTCTTTACTTACTTTACAACAGATTATACATCAATAACAAAAGCAAAACTGATACTGTGTTCGAATAAATATATATTCAATTATTAGGGGAAGCAACCGACTAAAAAGAAATACTTGACGTCTACAGGAATCATCTATGCCTGGAACAAAAGCAATAGGAGCTCATGGCTAAGAAAGACATCAACATGAGAAGCCGCAGTAAAGCTGATTGTAAAGAACAGCTAAAGAAAATAGAAAAAAAATGGTATGGTTAAAACTTTACGTAATAATGGACGACACAAATTCGGACGACGTTTCGGCTCAATATGCCATCAGCAGGAACATCAAACAACACACACACACAGATGTATATAAGTAAATAAAATTAGCCCTACATAGCTAACTAATAATGGCGTATCTAAAAGAAAATAATCTCTAACTAGAATGAGAAAGGAAAATGTCTTCCCTGCGTATTGCTTTGAGGTGTGGAGTAAAATGAAAGAGGGCTAGGATACCAGGTGTAGTTGGCGAGCTAATGGAGAGGGGGGGGGAACACGGGTAGTATGGTTTCTAAAATATGTGAGGGGATATTGTATAGGTTACCTCAACTATAATGCCACCGCCAATGTATAAATGTAAAGACGTATATACAACTGTGCGAGAACACACAGACCTCTACAACTCTCTCACTTTCTCTCTCTTTCTCTCTCTCTCTCTCTATATATATATATGTATATATATATATACGCAAATCTAAGGTACGCTGATTATAGTCTTAATCGCTAAGAGTGAAATTGAGTTACAAGAAATGTCAGGCATTATAGTGAATGAAAGCAAAATTAAGGACTCGGCCTTAATAGCAAAAAGACAGAAGTAATGGCAACAACAAAGAGAAAGACATCACCACAGTGCACAATAAAGACAGATATAACAATTTTAAAGCAGGTAAATGAATTTAAATCTGTGGGAACAACGTTAACCTAAGATGGCAGATGTACAACAGAGGTGAGATGCATAATGTTTCAGGCAAAAGATTTCCACAAAATAAGCAAGATGCTGTGAAATCCATTTTTAACATTAGAAACAAGATAAAAAAAAGTAAAGTACCCCCGTCACGCCAAGTGGCGTATAGGGAATATGGTGTTAGTGACCATAAATTTTACAGACCTTCGGCACATGCTTTTTGGGGTAATGTGGTCGGTATTACGCCCGTGCCGCTTCACTTTCCCAGAAAAACATCCTGTACCCATTAAAGGCTGGGTGAACCCGGAAGCCGTCGGTTGGAATTGAACCCTACCCCTTGTCCTTTGTAGTCCAGTTCACTAACCACTGAGCTATCGCGGCTCCCTAGAAACAAGATAAACGAGTTATTAAATATTATGTAGAGCCAGTACTAACATATGCATGTTAATCATGGTCAATAGGACAACAGAAAAAAAAAATCACCGGAGACTGTGTAAATGTGGTTTAGCGGATAAATGTTGAGAATACCATGGACAGCTTAGAAGAGTAATGAAAACTTTCTGAAAAAGCAAAGAGAGAGCTACTCTCAAATATTAGGATGAAACAATCATCATTTTTTGGCCATTTAATGAGAAGGGAAGAGCTGGAATATAGTATGACAACTAGGACAGTTGAGGGACGAAGAGATAGATTGAAGCAAAGAGTAAAAATACCATACAGCTTAAAAGAATGGCTTGGCAGATTGTCAACAACAGAAATGATAAATAACTGTCGAGATCGAAAGATGTGGAGAATCATGATCACCTAGGCCAGCAGGCATGGTACTTGATGATGATGATATATATAAACACCTATGTATATATACACACCAATATATATATATATATATATATATATAAAGACGATTAGAGGCCACAGAGATGGGATTTCTCAGAAGAATGTTGAAAGTTCCAAAAACAGATAAAAAGACCAATGAGGAAGTTCTTAAAGTGGCCAACACAAAAAGGGAGCTCTTAAAAAACATCAGAAAGAAGCAATCAACATTTTTTGGGCTCATCATGAGAGAGGAAAGTGGGAATACTTGGTTACAACTGGCAAAATAAAAGGAAAGAGAGATCGCGGACGACAAAGAGAGAAAATACTGGATAGCTTGGTGTCATGGCATGGAAAACAGTCAACAAAAGAACTGATACGATGCACTGTAGATAGAAGACTGTGGAGGGACATGATCGCCTACGCCAACCGATATGGCACATGATGATGATATATTTATATATATATATATATATAAATATATATATAAATATATATATATATATACATATATATATATATATATATATATATCCCCACATATACATACATCTATGCGGCTACACACATACGTGTGGTTACACACTCATGTGAACAAGTGCACATACAACATACATCTCCAAATGTGTTCACAACTAGGCCAGTGTGCAACCACAAAGTACAAAGAATAGACCAGAAGAAAACAGGGCACCTGTGTCTGGGCTGATTACTTTTGAGCAAGACGATACCCGTTACACCTGCACTACTCGGTACCTCACCATTTACATATTATTAGTGAATCCCGCTCTTCGACATCCCACTCTTTCCTCCTTTCGGATACACTGTATTCTTCTGCTTTATTCCTTGTGCTTTGTGTATTCCTATGGATCTATTTGTGGACACTCTGGGGTTATGTATGCTGCATGCACACTTTTTTACATACATATGTATGCACACGCAGGGGTGTATGTATGTATATATATATATATATATATATATATATATATATATATATATATATATATATATACAAGTAAAGCACCAAGAAACAATCAACATTTTAGAATGCATAAACATAGACAGCAAAGATCTAAGAATAATAAAGAACATGTACTGGCAACAAACAGCGGCCATAAGAACTGGAAACCAATTGGGAATGTTTCAACAAATAAAACAGGGTGTTAGGCAAGGTTGTGTGCTGTCACCGGATTTGTTTAATATTTATAGTGAGATTATTTTAAGATCCATAAGGGGCATGCCTGGAATAAAAATTGGAGGTCATAATATAAATAATCTAAGGTATACTGATGATACAGTCTTAATTGCTAAGAGTGAAAATGAGTTACAAGAAATGTTGGACATTATAGTGAAGGAAAGCAAAAATAAAGGACTCAGCCTTAATAGCAAAAAGACAGAGGTAATGGTAACAATAAAGAAAAAGACATCACTTCAGTGCAAAATAAAGACAAGTAGAACAATATTAAAACAGGTAAATGAATTTAAATATTTGGGAACTTTGTTAACCTCAGACGGAAGATGTGCAAAAGAGGTGAGATGTAGAATGGCTCAGGCAAAAGCAGATTTCTAAATAGAAACAAGAAAAGAGTTCTTGAATGATACGGAGAGCCAGTCTTAACATACGGATGCGAGTCATGGACAATAGGACAACAGACAAGAAAATCACTGGAGTCTGTAGAAATGTGGTTTTACAGAAGAATGTTGAGAATACTATGGACAGCTAAGAAGAGTAATGAAGAGTTTCTGAGAGAGGTCAAAGCAAAAAGAGTGCTAATTTCCAATGTTAGGAAGAGACAATCATCATTTTTTGGCCGTGTAATGAGAAGAGAACACATTGAATATATTGTAACAACTGGAAAAATTGAGGGACGAAGAGATAGAAGGAAGCAAAGAGAAAAAAATAACAGACAGCTTAAGAGAATGGCTTTGCAGAAGGTCAACAACAGAAATGATAAATAGCTGCCGAGATCGAAAGTTGTGAAGAGACATGATCACCTACACCACTAGGCCCGGTACTTGATGATGATGATATATATACACAGATGCATATATATAGGTATATATATATTTATATATATATATATATATATATATATATGTGTGTGTGTGTGTGCGCCACGCACGGTTGGATATACGTAGATACATCAGACATTGCCGGTGGTGTAATAGTTGAGACAACCTATACAATGCTCGACCCACATATTTTTATAACCCTTCGATATGTGTTTTGACCATCACATTAGCTGGGCAACTACACCGGGTATCCTAGACCTCGTTCACTTTCCTTCAGGCCACAGTTCTATATGCAGGGGTACATTTGCATTTCTTATAGTGGTTAGAAATGATTCTGTTTTAGACACTTCATTATTAATTAGCTAATAGGGCTAATTGTATTTACTTACATATCTCTGTGTGCGTGTGAATGTGTTGTTTTTTGCTTCTGCTGAAGACCCATTGAGCAGAAACGTCTTCGAATTTGAGTTGTCCATTATTAACGTAAGGCTCTAAACATACAATTTAATATTATTTTTTTTTTAGTTCTCTAACCATAAACGATAAAAGTGTGTTTATTCAATAGACTATTTATATATATTATAGTTATTCAAATAATTAAATATTAACCCTAGTATTTCCCTCAAATATAGAGCAATAGGTTTAAGTTATTTTTATATGGTGTTAGTAACAATAATTTGTATATGGTGTTAGTAACAATAATTTTTATATGGTGTTAGTAACTATCATTTTTATATGGTGTTAGTAACAATCATTTTTATACGGTGTTGGTAACAATAATGTTTATATGGTGTTAGTAACAATAATTTTATATGGTGTTAGTAACAATCGTTTTTATATGGTGTTGGCAACAATCATTTTTATAGGGTGTTAGTAACAATCATTTTTATATGGTGTTAGTGACCATCATTTTTATATGGTGTTACTAACAATCATTTTTATAGGGTGTTAGTAACAATCATTTTTATATGGTGTTTGTGACGGGCATGTTATATGGTGTTAGTAACAAACATTTTTATATGGTGTTAGTAACTGTCACTTTTTATTGTGTTAGTGACGATCATTTTTATATGGTGTTAGTAACAAACATTTTTATATGGTGTTAGTAACAATCATTTTTATATGGTGTTAGTGACGAGAATTGTATATGGTGTTAGTAACAAACATTTTTATATGGTGTTAGTAACTGTCACTTTTTATTGTGTTAGTAACTATCATTTGTATATGGTTTTAGTAACAATCATGTTTATATTATGTTAGTGACCATCATTTTTATATGGTGTTAGAAACAATCATTATTATATGGTGTTAGTAACTATCATTTTTATATGGTGTTAGTAACAATCATTTTTATATGGTGTTAGTGACAAACATTTTTATATGGTATTAGTAACGTATCTAATTTTTATATGCTGTTAGTAGCTACCATTTTTATATGGTGTTAGTGAACATCACTTTAATATGGTGTTAGTGACTATCATTTTTATATGGTGTTAGTGACCATCATTTTTATATGGTGTTAGTAACTATCATTTTTATATGGTGTTAGTAACCATCATATTTATATGGTGTTAGTGACCATCATTTTTATATGGTGTTAGTAACAATCATTTTTATATGGTGTTATTAATCATCATTTTTATATGGTGTTAGTAACTATCATTTTTATATGGTATTAGTGACCATAACCTTTATATGATTTTAGAGACCATCATTTTTATATGGTGTTAGTGACCATCAATTATTTATGCTGTTAGTAATCGTCATTTTTATATGGTGTTAATGACCATCAATTTTATATGGTGTTAGTAATCATCATTTTTATATGGTGTTAATGACCATCAATTTTATATGGTGTTAGTAACCATCATTTTTATATGTTGTTAATGACCATCAATTTTATATGGTGTTAGTAATCATCATTATTATATGGTGTTAGTAACCAAAAATTTAAGAAAATGAAAAATATCTTATGCAACAAATCTATGTCAATAAAAATGAGAAAGAGAGTTCATCAGTGCTATATAGAACCAATTCTGACCTATGGAAGCGAATCATGGACAGTAGACAAACAAATGAAAAAACGGTTAGAGGCCACGGAGATGGGATTTCTCAGAAGAATGTTGAAAGTTCCCTGGACAGATAAAAAGACCAATGAGGAAGTTCTCAAAGAGGCCAACACAAAAAGGGAGCTCTTAAAAAACATCAGAAAGAGGCAATCAACATTTTTTGGGCACATCGTGAGAAGAGGAAAGTTGGAATACTTGGTTACAACTGGCAAAATAAAAGGAAAGAGATCGCGGACGACAAAGAGAGAAAATACTGGATAGCTTGGTGTCATGGCATGGAAAACAGTCAACAAAAGAACTGATACGATGCACTGTAGATAGAAGATTGTGGAGGGACATGATCGCCTACGCCAACCGGCAGAGTACATGATGATGATGAGTAACAATCATTTTTATATGGTGTTAGTAACAATCATTTTTATATGGTGTTAGTAAACATAATTTTTATATGGTGTTACTAACAATCATTTTTATATGGTGTTAGTAACAATCATTTTTATATGGCGTTAGTAACAATCATTTTTTATATGGTGTTAGTAACAATCATTGTTATATGGTATTAGTAACAATCATTTTTATATGGTGTTAGTAATAATCATTTTTATATGGTGCTAGTGACCATCATTTTTATCTAGTATTTGTAACAATCATTTTTATATGGTGTTAGTGACCATCATTTTTATATGGTGCTAGTAACAATCATGTTTTTATATGGTGTTAGTAATAATCATTTGTATATGGTGCTAGTGACCATAATTTTTATATGGTATTAGTAACAATCATTTTTATATGGTGTTAGTGACCATCATTTTTATATGGTGTTAGTGACCGTCATTTTTAAATGGTGTGAGTAACTATCATTTGTATATGGTGTTAGTAACCATCATATTTATATGGTGTTAGTGACCATTTTTTATATGGTGTTAGTAACAATCATTTTATATGGTGTTATTAATCATCATTTTTATATGGTGTTAGTAACAATCATTTTTATATGGTATTAGTGACCATCACCTTTATATGATTTTAGTGACCATCATTTTTATATGGTGCTATTGACCATCACTTATTTATGCTATATTAATCGTCATTTTTATTTGGTGTTAGTAACCATCATTTTTATATGGTGTTAGTAATCATCATTTTTATATGGTGTTAGTAACCATCATTTTTATATGGTGTTAGTAACAATCATTTTTATATGGTGTTAGTAAATATAATTTTCATATGGTGTTACTAACAATCATTTTTATATGGTGTTAGTAACAATCATTTTTATATGGTGTTAGTAACAATCATTTTGTTATGGTGTTAGTAACAATCATTTTTATATGGTATTGGTAAAAATCATTTTTATATGGTGTTAGTAATAATCATTTTTATATGGTGTTAGTAAATATAATTTTCATATGGTGTTACTAACAATCATTTTTATATGGTGTTAGTAACAATCATTTTTATATGGTGTTAGTAACAATCATTTTGTTATGGTGTTAGTAACAATCATTTTTATATGGTATTGGTAACAATCATTTTTATATGGTGTTAGCAATAATCATTTTTATATGGTGCCAGCGACCATCATTTTTATATAGTGTTAGTGACCATCATTTTATATGGTGTTAGTGACCATCATTTTTATATGGTGTTAGTGACCATCATTTTTATATGGTGTTAGTGACCATCATTTTTATATGGTGTTAGTAACAATCATGTTTATATGGTGTTAGTAATAATCATTTTTATATGGTGTTAGTTACAATCATTTTTATATGGTGTAAGTGACCATCATTGTTATATGGTGCTAGTGACCATCATTTTTATAGACCTAAGATACTTGACTTTTTGGATAATGTAGTCGATATTATGCCCGTGTCGCTTTACTTTCCCATAAACAAATCCGGTACCCATTTAAGGCTGGGTGAATCTGAAGTTCGTCGGATACGATCGAACCTGACCTTTTGTCCTTTGTAGTCCCGTTCACTGAGCTATGGCGATTCCCCATATATATATATATACATATATATATATATATATATATATATATATATATATATATATATATAGTTCCCAATTTTCACTTTTCTGCATTATACACTTATTTCTGCCATATCTTAATTTCATTAAACTCTTTGTATTATAATTATAATTAGTTAACATTGTATTGTAACACTCTATTATCTCTAGCTTCCGATGCGCGATATTATTCACAACTTGAATAGGGAACTTTATACTATTCTTGTCCTCGCAACACAAAAAGAAGACATCCAATCTCTGATATAAATCAATCTCTCATTCCCCTCCTAACCACCACTCACAATATATTAGCATTCCTACAGACCTCAAATTATCAGACAACGAACGCGCAGTTCTCGCATAAGGGATACAATTTGTCCCTCTGCTGACAACGAATGACCGTTATAGACTCCTAAAAGATGTTCTTGTCTTCACAGACTCATGCTTTTAGAATACCATCACTGAGGGAAATCTCCTCCTCGTCTACTGCTGATGCATTGTCTAGCTTCCACTCTTGGAAATCAGATTTGACAACGCCTTCTGGTGCCTCAACGGTGTTCGACCCACACATACAGGTCACTGTGCGTGTGATCAAGCAACTCTCCTCTCACCGAGTACTTCATTCCAAATGAATTCCCTCAGAATTTTGAGCCCTCTCCAACCTTTGCCATAGGGAAGACATTGCCATCAGGCCAGCTTGTGTTATCTGTGCTACTAACATATATAATTAATTATACCATGTTTTTAGAAGATCACTTTCTTGTTTCCAGTAGAATTATCTCACTTGTTTGAATACACTTCAGATTCTTGAGTCACCCATCATTCACAACAGTCTATTCAACCATTATGTATTAATTTGTTTGATACATTATGATTTTATTTGTCTTGCAACAGTTGCATCAGCTGATTTAATGAGATCACAGAATTGAAAAAATAATTTATTAAGAACACTTGACTGTTTTTGAATTGCACAGTTCAGCCAGATTTGTGAATATTTGTCAACATTGAGGCTCGATATTTCAGCGACAGAATTTCTATTTTGGTTCGTTATGACTGACATTAGTAGGTACGTGACAGATCCGCTAGGACTTAAAGCTTTGAGGATGCTAACATCACTCTCTAGTTCCCTCAGCTTGTTTGTTATATCTGCTTTCTCCATGATTTTACGTTCCTTAGATTGCTCTTTATGTTTGTCCGTTCCTCGTGAGACGTTGCTAACCGCTTCATTACCAACCTCAATGACAACCATACTTGACGTTCGGATTGGTAATGATGGAACATTTTCCACTTGGGAAATGTCAGTTAGCGATGGATCTTTATCCACTAACATCGGCACACTTTGTGTCTGCTCTTGAGACCCTCCTACCTTGTGTTCCATTGGTTGATATACAGCCTCGCTAGTTTGATCAGAATCAAGCTCACTTCGATCAGAGTCAAGCTCACTTTGGCTGATATCTCGAGACATAGGAAATCTGTTACTGAGAGTTTCGTCACATTTAGAGCATATTTGTCTTATCTCTGAACTGCTACTTTCGTCCACATGATTTTGCGTGTTCAGACCGTCCCGTACAAAACATAAATTGTCCACGCCTATAGCAACCTCCTTCGTGCTCTTTAAACCACTTTTCCTCTTAAGGCCAACATTTTCACACTTCTCAATCTTTCTTTCTCTCTTCATATTTGTACCTTCCATCCCGACATCCCCAGCATCTGGACAGTAACATGTTTTACACAGAGCAGCCACCTTGTACAACAGCAGCGAGATGATGATGAGGTTCTTAGAAGTGAAGAAAATCAAGCTGTAGTTGATGTAGTTGAATTTGATGATTGTGTAAAGTCGCATGGCCGCAAACGGCAGGTCTTGCATGACGATTGTCAGGAAGATGGCGCAACACTCGTGTTTGATCCTCACCGAGCCTTGTTCTTTCTTTACCGCAGCCCAATGTCTATAAAGTTCTTCTCTTTCTTTGGCTGGTGTATGACTGTCACAGTCATCGTGAACTGGAGAACTGCCAGAGACCATATTCCGAGAACATAGTAGGCCAGTGTTTTATTGCTCCTAATAACGTCCTCGTCAAATAAAGAAAAGAACTCCATGATATCCGCGGCGATTTCGATAAAAGCGAAGAGAAGCTCAGCTAGTTCCTCCCTTCTGACTCGTCCTCTGGGGAGAATCCACCGTCCAAGGAACATGACGTAGGGCAGCATCTCCTCGATGACGATAATCCATGTCTTCGGACTCCAAGAAATGACCTGTAGGATATATTATGACGTCAACATCAGCATTTAATCTTTGCCAGCAGCAGCATCTTGTGGAACTACGCAATAAATACACAAGTACTGGATATGCTTTCTTACTTTTATAATTTAAAAATAAAATACTTGTACCGGTCTTCATAGACAACTTCTAATATAACAGGAATGTAATATTTTAACGAAATCAGAAGGATAATATAATGTTTAAAGTTAATGAAAATAACAATTATTGTTTTTATACAATAAATAAAAACCACAGACAGCTAAACAAACGACATAAACTTTATAGAGGTTGAATACGAGACTAGATGTTAAGCTGCTTGCCCCTCTATCATCATCATCATTATCATCATCACACTACTACCAGCTAGAAGTCTTTGCTAATATTGAATCATGTCTACAATTATGACGACGTTCATTTTAAAGCATTAAAAAACGTAAATGGAAATATCAGAAGAGAAAGAGTAATATCAATAAAAATGAGTGAGATAGAGAGTAAATGAAAGAAAGCGAGAGAGAGTCTTCTACCAGTAGAGTAGTCTCCTCTGTGCTGTTAACATCTTGTGGCATCTCCATTCTCTTGCCTGTGATGTAGAGATCGGTCTTGTCCAGCTCTAGAAGCCAAATTCCTGGCAGGACCGCGCCAAGGTAGAAGAAGAAACATGGAGTAAACCTGTGGGCAGCAGGGGTAACAGAGATACAAGTCATATTACTCGCGAAAACACATCAATCATTTTATAGGACGGGAATTCTATTGATATTGAGTATATATATATATATATTGTTTTGGATAACATATTAATTCTACATCTCGTAATTTTAAAGTCAATCTCTTAGTGTTTTCTTGCATTGCCATCATTATATATAACACATGACCTGGATTCCTCACACACACACATATATATATATAATGTTATGTTATGTATAATCATTACTGCAGTCAGAAGACACACAAAAGTACTTCGACCTTCTCCTCAACATATTCATCAGAGTGACAATTATAAGTGTTACTTAGAACAATATTATTTTTAAAATATATGACAGATCACCAATATTTTTACATTTACTTTTATAAGTAATTATTTTTTTCTTTAATGCATTTTCTGCTACTGATTTCTTTACGGCTGTGAATCACTACGATTAAATTACTTGAAAATAACCTCTTTTGTTCTTTTTGTGTTGATATTTGTATCTATTATTTCTTTACTTTCTGTACTTTGTTTAGTAATGTTGAAAATGTTAATTTTTCTATCATTGATAATAAACGGATAATAAAAAGTAAAAAAAGTAAAGTACCCCCGCCACGCCAAGTGGCGTATAGGGAATATGGTGTTAGTGACCAACAATTTTACAGACCTTCGGCACATGATTTTTGGGGTAATGTGGTTGGTATTAGACTCGTGCCGCTTTATTCCCAGAAAAAAATCCGGTACCCATTAAAGGCTGGGTGAACCGGTGGCCGTCGATTGGGATCGAACCCTACCTCTTGTCCTTTGTAGTCCAGTTCTCTAACCACTGAGCTATCGCGGCTCCCTTTAAACGGATAATAGTGTTAATTAATTAATGTCAAATTGTAACCGAAACATAAAAAATACAATAATTTAAATATTTCGTTTTTTTTTTCATTTTTTCCCCTCTATTTGTATATTTTTAAAATTAAAATTGACTTCATTTGTTTTTTCACGCAAGGAGGTTTCCATATTCAGCAATCTTTAAGAACAAAATGTAATTACCCTGTCGTGTAATACAAATTGTATATTATATTGTTACCGCTGAAGTTATACATTTAAAATTAATTGTATTTTACTATTATTTCTGCTCATGTTTTTTTTTCACTTTTTTCCGTTAAAATTATTTCATCTGTAAGAAAAAAAGTAATGTTGTTGATTTTCTCACACACCTTTTTGTTTCTTTTCCTTTTTTTTTTAAATATCTCAATTGAGATTTGTATGTTTACACTAAATATAACTGTTTTTAAATTTCAATTGTAATTTCTTCATCTGCCTTTGTTCAATAACTGCTCCTTTTCATAATTTGCTCTTTAACTCTGCCTTTTTTTCCCGCTTGCCTGAATTTTGTTCTAAAAATACTTCCTGCATTACATCTGTCATATTTTAGTTCTTACAAATCACAGGCACATTTTTATGGCATGACTTGAAAGAGAAAAAAATGTTTCATAATCACCTACATATTATGAGAATAAAGTATAGGATAAAATATTATATACAATTATGAAAACCAATTACTGATATGTTTTTCTTCTCCTTTCCTTCCTCATTTGCCTTTCAGCGTTGAGGGAAGATATAATTTGCGGTCTTTTGCTCTTCTGTTTGCCTCTGCTGCTATGTTTCCTAGTGCTTCTAATATTCCACCGATTCATCTTTTTCGTGGTCGACCCTTGGGTCAGGTATTCTCGCAACATTTAATGAGGGCTCGCTGTGTTGTATTTTGATTTCAACTCTGCCTTGTCACGTGTCCAAACCATTTTATTTGTTGCTTGTTGATTATTGATATAAATAAACATAAACGAACTGTTACCACGTCTCGTCACGTGATCGTCACTGTTATCAAAACTACCAGTCCTACATAGTGAAAGTTCTTAAAACATAATATTCTAGCCTTTACTGCTGTTTTTATAAATTGTTGTATTAGGTATTCTTGATGCTTCACTGCTAGTAGCAGCTTTACACTTTTACACATGAATCGGAATAATGACAACTTTCAAAAAAACAGCAAATTTGTTTATACTGTTAACAGTATAACATAAGGGAGATCATTCTAGGTTTGCCACAAGACAGGTAATTATATGAAAGTTGACTCCCTTGGAAATAAACATGTTCAGCGCGCGGTATATTTGAAACTCTCGACAACATGTTAAAAAAAAAAATACCATGTCAGCGATCGCTGGGTAAAAAGGGACTTCGTGAGTTACGATGACAGCGTTAGTTACTCCGGTTTTAAGAGTCCAAAAGGGCGTGAAGTGGCGCATATACGTTAGTTTGTAGTTTACAGAAATCTGCACTATTTAAACCCTTGAGCCAGTGGTGTATACTGGTTTTGGGGTCTATGCTACCGCTGACATAATAAAATAAACACATACATTATGTTCAGTAAGCTAACATGAAGTAATATTTGCTAATGACATCAGTACATTTAAAATTACTTACTTATTTATATGTAAACTCTATCCGTCTTGTTTGGGACGAAAATGTCTCGATGACTTTTTCATTAAAAGTAATGTTGGGTTGGTTTCTGAAGGAATGATTTCTCAAGGGATATTATTGCCAAACCAGATAAGCGTTCTTGTGTCTGAGTTGAGCGATAATAAGATTTGATTCTCTTGAGAGCAGAAAAAGTTATTTCTACAGATGCTGATGCGCAGAACATAGTTATAAATAGGTTAGGATGTTCCAGTAATCAGACATAGTTTCACTTTCACTTTGCGATGTTTCTGTTTGGTTCGAACTAAAAGTAACCCATGATCCCGCATTTTGTAATAGGCAGCCCTCGCCGTATAATTTTGACGAAAATTTTTGAATGTCAAGGTCATTAATTCTAAGTCGGAGAGAAGAGAAATGTACCGCTGCTTATTAGCGGTTTTCTATCTTCGTTTCGGTCTCATTCACAAACGTTATAGTGGTGATGGGAAAACCTTGCTTTAATAAATGCAAATCAAAGCAAATAAATCATATTGGCCTACGAGATGTGTAATAGAATATTCGAAAATTTGTAATATACTTATGAAAAAAAACAATTATCATTTCCTTTTGTATTTCGTTAATATGTTCAGGCTACCGGCGGTAGCTGCGGTAGCATAGAGAATACGCCACTGCCTTGAGCCCATACATCCTATTTCAGCATTGTATATTTTCATATTGGGCAGCCTTCTCTCTCGATCTCTACCCAACTCGTATTGCCGGAATAGCAATCGAGATAATGTGGAGTAGATTCTGGATACCTCTGTTTCACGTTCGATTGGCGCTAACAGTCAGCTATGGTACAGACATGTTCATTGCGTCCTGCTTGGATGTACCACGTGGTGAATAAAGTACGTGTTCTTGTTTTAATTCAAAATCAATTTTTTTTTTTACATTTGTTGAGTTTAATTTTCTGAAGAATAAATACTGAATGATGCATTGGATAGTATATATATATATATATATATATATATATATATATATATATATATATATATATATATATATATATATATATATATATATATATATATATATATATATATATATATATATATATATATATATCTACGTCATGTAAGCAAAGTTAATTTAATTGCACCCGACATGGATGTAAGCTACCGAAAGCACGCACCACATGATTGACTTTATATTAAATGTATATATATATATATATTGTGTGAGTGTGCGTGAAATATATGTATAAAATGAATAGGTAGTTAGACAGACGGACAGACGGGTCGACAGAGGGACCGAAAGACAGACAGAGACAGATGGACCGACAGACAGACAGAGACAGACGGACGGATAGACAGACAGGGACAGACGGCCTGACAGACAGACGGGCAGGCAGACAGCAGACAGGCATGCAGCAGACAGACAGGAGGCAGACAGAGATAGATAGATAGATAGATAGACAGACAGACAGACAGACAGACAGACAGACAGATATATAGATAGATAGATAGATAGATAGATAGATAGATAGATAGATAGATAGATAGATAGATAGATAGATAGATAGATAGATAGATAGATAGATAGATAGATAGATAGATAGATAGATAGATAGATAGATAGATAGATAGATAGATGGATGGATGGATGGATGGATGGATGGATGGATGGATGGATGGATGGATGGATGGATGGATGGATGGATGGATGGATGGATGGATGGATGGATGGATTGATAGCTGGATGGATGGATGGATGGATTGATTGATCTATGATGGAGATGTGTGCTCGAGAGCTACAGGGAAAATTGGTGTAATATGATACGTCAAGTGATCTTGTCTCACAACACACGTGACCACTATACTGAAAACATTTGGCACGGAACTCTCGTGACATGTTTGAGTAACTTGTCCGTTTTAGTTAGAGTCGGAGGGAGGGATATTTTGCGGTCTTCTGTTTGCCTCATTCTGCTGTTATGTTTCCTAGTGTATCTAAAATTCCAATAATCCTTGTGTTTCGTGGTCAACCCCTGAGTCTCGTGTTCTCGCAAGTTATTAAAGGCTGATTGTGTTGTGTTGTGATCTTACTGTCTTATTATATGGACAAACCACTGTATCTGTTCTTGCTTCATATATTATGGCGTGAATTGTTCCTAGCTTTTTTTCTAATGATTTATCACTTCTGATCTTATCTCTCAAACTGTTTCTGGTGTTCGTCTAATATATTTCATCTTGGTTGTGATTATTTTCTTATTGTTCTTTAGTTGAGAGTCCATGTCTGGCATTGATGGCACAACGTTGCGATGAAGGTTGTGTTTTAGAATGCCCATTTAACATCTAATTTATTACCTTGTTGGACAATAGTAGTGAGTGTTGTTCGATGATTTAACAATCTGTGTTGCATCTTGAGCCTATTTCTGCAGCTTGTGAATTCTCTTTTGTCACTAGACGTCGTAAACACTAAATAAACCTCCCGTCTGTTTCCGACTATTACGTTTCTCCTGGACTCCTACAACATGATTATTTCTATCGACTGTATATCTTCACGCGCGTCTGTGTATGTCCTAGACAACTTTTCCCGCTTTAGCATCAGCTCAAATAAGAAGTGCGTCTGCAACATTCCAGCTCCAACGAGAACGTTCGAGAGTGTCAATAAAGTTCAGAAAAATAACCAAGTCATCGCTGAACTAGAAAATCCAAAATTATCCTCAGTAAACACGCAGAGGATTAGGGGAATTCCCATGGACGAATTAGCAGATCAATGTGTAGGAGTCACGTGATAACTTAAAGACGACATTGCAAAATGTGTATGTGTTTGAAGGTGTCCTTGACTTCATTTCTAAATTATACATTACAGCTTGTCTTTTAGTGCCCAAATGGTTACTGTTGTACATCTATTTGAGTATTATAAGTGAGAAGAAAACACAACAGACAATTTAAGTCTTTCAAATGTGGATTTATGGAGGAATGTGGTGGAAAAAAATTATGAAGCTCTAAAACAACGAAAAATGAAAATAGAACTACTAAAACAATTCAAAGAAGACAAATGCAATTTTGGGGGCATATTACAAGACACAGCAACCTACTAAAAGTAATTTTGGAAGGAAAAAGACATGGTAAAAGAGGCAGACCAAGCCTAACATGGACGAGTTATATCAAAGCATGAACAAGTTAGCCTATGACAACCTGCTTTATCTAAGCATGGAATGGGCTCAATGGTAGCCACACTTCGTTAAAGGGACGGCACACAACGACGATGAACACAAGAGATGTTTGTTTGAGACGAGTTATCTGTACTTGTGACTGCACTTTGCAGATGTTACTGGTAACAACATTGATGATGCTCATGGTGATGATTGTATGTGAATCAATGTGAATGTATCATGTTATGTTTGCCGATTCACGTTAAAGCTCTCTGGGGTATGCTCGCTGATCGTGTCACAAATGTCAACCACATTGATCTGTTGTTACTTAACGTGACCCAATACTAATGCCACTCAAACTCTTTTCCTTGTAACATCATTTCCGATTTCTTTTCGCTATATTCAGTATTTTTCTCAGACATCTCATATTTTAAGGACTTTTTTTCTTTGGGTGTTGCTGTCCAAGATTACTAATGATGGAGTGGTCCTGAAGGTAGTAGTTGAGGCTAGTCGAAGGCCCGAGTATCACTGGAAACAAATTAAATTCCATAATTGCTCAACCGCCCGTGCCAGTGAAACCATCTGAATTAAAACTCGTCTCACTGAACGATACAAGCAAAGAAAGGCAGCGCAAGTCGCCATCATATCAGCTACAGCATACACCAAAAAACATAAGGCGTAATATCACCGAAAGTGAGGGCAGCCAAACTGTCCTTCGTCGTACGATATCAGCATTCATGGTAAATAATCAGAATATTGAAACACGATCCGGAAGAAATACACAGCTCACGGTGTGCACAGAGGACTAAACTCAGCAGCTCCAGGCAGCAAGGTGGACTTGGAATGTGAGGAAACTGCTACAAGGAACACTTCCAGGTCTTGAAGGGATAATGTGTAATGATGTGATCGTTGTTTTCTTCTTTAATATCAGATACATTTTGATCCAGAGTGCGCCCGTTAGGTGGGCAAAGATATAGATACATTGTATCGCTAGATCATGTCAAGTCGTAATGTCAGAACTTTTGGGTCCGACACATCTGTTTTCGAGATGTTAGACTTTATCAATTGCTTAACGATTCTGCGCGGGCAGCGGCCATATTACGCCTACTGTTTTAGGCCTTTTACTGACAAGGGTTCTTTAAAGTGCAGTGACAAGTCTGAAGATGGTGTTATTAGTGGTGTCCGAACCTGATGTAATCAGTGGTGTCTAAATTCGGTCTAATTAGCATGTCTTAAGAAAGTTGTAATAAGCGGTGTCTAAAGCTGGTGTAATCACCGTGTCTTAAGAAAGTTGTAATCAGCGGTGTCTAAAGATGGTGTAATCTGCGATGTCTGAAGCTGTTGTAGTCAATAGTCTAAGTCTGTTGTAATTAGCGATGGACATCTAATTCTGCGTTAAACTTATGATAAATAATTAGACACGACACACTATTGGTGGTAATACTAAAACAATAAAGGCATTGTGATTATATTATCAATGGTATAGTAAAAATGTATGCTGACAGCGTTGAACAGACCATCATACATGTATTTAAACACACCGTCATACATGTACTCAAACACACCACCATGCCTGCACTCAAACACACCATCATACCTGTACTCAAACCCATCATCATACCTATACTCAAACCCGCCATCCTACCTATACTCAAACCCACCATCCTGCCTGTACTCAAACCCATCATCATACCTATACTCAAACCCACCATCATACCTGTACTCAAACCCATCATCATACCTATACTCAAACCCATCATCATACCTATACTCAAACCCACCATCGCACCTACACTTAAACCCACCATCATACCTATGCTCAAACCCACAATCAGACCTATAATCAAACCCACCATCATACCTATACTCAAACCCACCATCATACCTATACTCAAACCCCCCCATTTTACCTATACTCAAACACATCATCATACCTCTACTCAAACCCACCATCATACCTATACTCAAACCCATCATCATACCTATACTCAAACCCACCATCATACCTATACTCAAACCCACCATCATACTTATACTCAAACCCACCATCATACCTATACTCAAACCCACCATCATACCTATACTCAAACCCACCATTTTACCTATACTCAAACACATCATCATACCTATACTCAAACCCACTATCATACCTATACTCAAACCCACCATCATACTTATACTCAAACCCACCATCATACCTATACTCAAACCCACCATCATACCTATACTCAAACCCATCATCATACCTATACTCAAACCCACCATCATACCTATACTCAAACCCACCATCATACCTATACTCAAACCCACCATCATACTTATACTCAAACCCATCATCATACCTATACTCAAACCACCATCATATCTATACTCAAACCCATCATCATACCTATACTCAAACCCACCATCATACCTATACTCAAACCCACCAACATACCTATACTCAAACCCATCATCATACTTATACTCAAACCCATCATCATACCTATACTCAAATCCACCATCATACATATACTCAAACCCACCATCATACTTATACTCAAACCCATCATCATATCTATACTCAAACCCACCATCATACCTATACTAAAACCCACTATCATACCTATACTCAAACCCATCATCATACCTGCACTCAAACCCATCATCATACATATACTCAAACCCACCATCATACCTATACACAAACCCACAATCATACCTATACTCAAACCCACCATCATACCTATACTTAAACCCACCATCATACCTATACTCAAACCCATCATCATACCTATACTCAAACTCATCATCATACCTATACTCAAACCCACCATCATACTTATACTCAAACCCATCATCATACCTATACTCAAACCCACCATCATACCTATACTCAAACCCACCATCATACTTATACTCAAACCCATCATAATACCTATACTCAAACCCACCATCATACCTATACTCAAACCCATCATCATACCTATACTCAAACCCACCATCATACCTATACTAAAACCCACTATCATACCTATACTCAAACCCATCATCATACCTGCACTCAAACCCATCATCATACATATACTCAAACCCACCATCATACCTATACTAAATCCCACCATCATACCAATACTCAAACCCATCATCATACCTATACTCAAACCCACCATCATACCTATAATCAAACCCATCATCATACGTATACTCAAACCCACAATCATACCTATACTCAACCCCACCATCATACCTATACTCAAACCCACCATCATACCTGCACTCAAACCCATCATCATACCTGTACTCAAACCAACCATCATACCTATACTCAAACACATCATCATACCTATACCCAAACCCACCATCATACCTATACTCAAACCCATCATCATACCTATACTCAAACACATCATCATACCTATACTCAAACCCACCATCATACCTATACTCAAACCCACCATCATACTTATACTCAAACCCACCATCATACCTGCACTCAAACCCATCATCATACCTGTACTCAAACCAACCATCATACCTATACTCAAACCCACCATCATACCTATACTCAAACCCATCATCATACCTATACTCAAACACATCATCATACCTATACTCAAACACACCATCATACCTATACTCAAACCCACCATCATACTTATACTCAAACCCACCATGATACCTGTACTCAAACCCATCATCATACCTATACTCAAACCCACCATCATACCTGTACTCAAACCACCATCATACCTATACTCAAACCCATCATCATACCTGTACTAAAACCCACCATCATACCTATACTCAAACCCATCATCATACCAATACTTAAACCCACCATCATACCTATACTCAAACCCATCATCATACCAATACTTAAACCCACCATCATACCTATACTCAAACCCATCATCATACCTGTACTCAAACCCACCATCATACCTATACTCAAACCCATCATCATACCAATACTTAAACCCACCATCATACCTGTACTCCAACCCATCATCCTACCTATACTCATACACATCATCATACCGGTAGTCAAACACACCATCATATCTATACTCAAACTACCATCATACCTATACTCAAACCCATCATCATACCTGTACTCAAACCCGCCATCATACCTATACTCAAACCCGCCATCATACCTGTACTCAAACATATCATCATACCTATACTCAAACCCGCCATCATACCTATACTCAAACCTACCATCATACCTGTACTCCAACCCATCGTCCTACCTATACTCAAAAACACCATCATACCTGTACTCAAAAACACCATCATACCTGTACTCAAACACACCATCCTACCTGGTAAACTCCACCCCCTGTCTCCTCATAATTGTGTAGCAGGTCTCACACATCAAGGGGCACAATCCGCAGATCAGCAACCAGTAGGTCTGGTTTTTCAGGTCGACAACCACCCTCCAGGTGCACAAGATCACATGACAGGTAAGGATGCATCTCACGAAGAGAGCTTTGCACACGTTGAATGAGTTAACTGTCATGCTGGATCACATGTTATATGGAGACGTATGTTTAATGTAATTATATGTAAACTGTTAAAAGATCACTTACACATATATAAATTAAAGCATTCGTTTACTATACTTATATATGTTAAAGGATTGTTTCAATATGCCAATATATGTTAAAGGATTAGTTCACAATGCCTATATATGAACGTAATTAGTTCACTTATGCATATATTAAGTTTACCATATACCATATAAATGAATAGATATACATACAGACAGGCGTTTAGACAGACAGACATATAGATACATAGACAGACAGACAGAAATATAGATATATAAATTTATTTTAAGTGATAAACTGTCTCACATACAATATGTCACAAATTCTGAAAGTGTTAAATGACATGTGTTACATAGTTGGTGATATATGACATAATGTACATCATCATCATTAAGTACCGGGCCTGCTGGCGTAGGTGATCATGTTTCTCCACAACTTTCGATCTCGACAGTTATTTATCATTTCTGTTGTTGACCTTCTGCGAACCATTCTCTTAAGTTGTCTGTTATTGTTTCTCTTTGTTTCCATCTATCTCTTCGTCCTTCAATCTTTCCAGTTGTTACAATATATTCCAGTTGTTCTCTTCTCATTACATGACCAAACAATGATAACTGTTTCTTCCTAATATTGGAAATTAACTCTCTTTTTGCTTTGACCTCTCTTAGAACCTTTTCATTACTATTCTTAGCTGTCCATGTTATTCTCAACATTCTTCTGTAAAACCACATTTCAACAGACTCAAGTGATTTTCTTGTCTGTTGTCCTATTGCCCATGATTCGCATCCATATGTTAAGACTGGCTCTAGAAACATTTAAGAACTCTTCTTCTTGTTTCTATTGTCAAAAATGGATTGCATAGTATCTTCCTCATTTTTTGGAAAGCTGCTTTTGCCTGAGCCATTCTGCATCTCACCTCTTGTGTACATCTTCCATCTGAGGCTAACAAAGTTCCCAAATATTTAAATTCATTTACCTGTTTTAATATTGTTCCACTTGTCTTTATTTTGTACTGAGGTGATGTCTTTTTCTTTGTTGTTACCATTACCTCTGTCTTTGTGCTATTAAGGCTGAGTCCTTTATTTGTGCTTTCTTTCACTATAATGTCCAACATTTCTTGTAACTCATTTTCACTCTTAGCGATTAAGACTGTATCATCAGCAAACTTATAATATTTATATTATGACCTCCAATTGTTGTTCCAGGCATGCCCCTTATGTATCTTAAAATATTCTCATTATAAATATTAAACAAATCTGGTGACAGCACACAACCTTGTCTAACACCCTGTTTTATTTGTTGAAACATTCCCAATTGGTTTCCAGTTCTTATGGCCGCTGTTTTTTGCCAGTACATGTTCTTTATTATTCTTAGATCTTTGCTGTCTACGTTTATGCTTTCTAAAGTTTTTATTAGTTCTTGGTGCTTTACTTTGTCAAATGCCTTGGTATAATCTATGAAACATAGGTATAGATCTGTTTACACCCCAATGGCTCTTTCTACTAAAAATCTTATGATATAAATGGCATTGCTCGTTCCTTTACCTCCAACAAAACCACACTGTTCATCTCTAATTTCTGGACTGATTTTGTTTCGCACTCATCGCATGATAAGGCTCATAAGGCTTATTGTGCGATGATCGTCGCATTCAATCGCACCTGATTTCTTTGGTAGGGCTATGAATATTGATTTGAGCATGTCGTCTGGTGTATCATATCAATATTTTTGTTATTATTTCTATTCCAAAATCACCCATAGCTTCAATCTCTTCTTTAGTTATATTATCTGGTCCAGGAGCTTTTCCTGCTTTCATATATTGCGCAAGGCGTCTTCCACTTCTTCTCTGAGTATTTCTGGTCCTTCTCCATTATCCTTAATATTTACTTCTGTTCGTTCATCATTATAAAGATCTTTAATGTATTCTGTCCATCGTTCCATTATGCTTTCTTTATCAATCAACAGTTCTCCTTTCTTTGATCTGAAACATCCAGTTTTTTATTGCGTTTTCCTTTCTGTTAATTCTTCAATTTGTTTGTATATAATTTAGCATCTCCTTTTTGTTGCATTTCACTCTCTTTGCGTCTCTCTTTTAGCCATGCTTCTTTTGCTTCATTGCATTTTATTACAATTTCTTTATTTAATCTCTTATACTCATATTTATTTTAGGGAGCCGCGATAGCTCAGTGGTTATTGAACTGGACTACCACAGACAAGGGGTAGGGTTCGATCCCAACCGACGGCTTCCGAGTTCACCCAGCCTTAAATGGATACCGGATTTTTTTCTGGGAAAGTAAAGCAGCACGGGCGTAATACTGACCACATTACCCCAAAAATCATGTGCTGAAGGTCTGTAAAATATAGGGTCACTAACACCATATTTCCCTATACGCCACTTGGCGTGACGGGGGTACTTTACTTTACTTACTCATATTTATTTTCTTTCTTTCTTCTTCTTGTATATATTAGCTGCAAAATATCATGTGTCATTCATTTCTTTCTTGAATTTGTCATCACTGGTGGTATGAACTCTTTTGATGTTTGTTGCATTGATTCTTTTAGCATTTCCCACTGTTCGTCAATGCTTTGTATCTTCTCTATTGCATTGTACCGGTTCTGAATTGTGATTCTATATTTGTCTTGCAGCTTCTTGTCTGATTTTAGTAAATCTAAATTTAACTTGATGTTAACTGAGGCTCGTTTTGTTGTTTTTAATTTTGCTCACATTATGAGTCTCACATTATTTTTTTTCTTTTCTTCAGCTATCACAATCACATGATTTTCACCAAAAAAGGCCGAGGTAATCAATAACATAACTGCTATGAAAGGTATATATTAATAACTATAAATTATATGGGAACGAGTGGACTTCAATCTCCATTTTGGCTACCTTTAGTTGAACTGAACCCTGCTCAAACACACATTGTAGTCCAGGGTAGATAACTGTATCTGACTAAGAAAAGGAAGCTAAAAGAGGAAGCAAACCTTGCCCCAATAAGCATGTAGTGATTTCTTTTTCAATGATTTTTCTTTCCTATAGGAGATTATGATTATGTATTAATGAGAGTTTCAACAACATGATTTTATTTGGATCACATTTTTATTTCAAACAACAAAAGCGCATGTCCGTCAGAGACAAAAACTCAATAGAAGAAAATGCGTCAAGTTCTGAGCTGTTTATACGACAAGACTGGAGAACATGGATACGAGAAGCAATGAGCACATACTACTACTTTTAGTTAAATTGTGCCACAGAGTAGCAAGCTTGACTGCTAACGCATAACAAAGTTTACATTTTCAGATGACTTCTATTTTATGGAGCTCTAGCACTGTTGTATTGCTTTCAATTGTAAAGGGATTAATTATTTCTCTCTCTCTCTCTCTCTCTCTCTCTCTCTCTCTCTCTCTGCGATCAGGACTCAATCAGAGTAAGGATTGCAGACTCTCATATGAAGTCAGCTGTCAGGTTAAGTGTGCTGATCGCCCCCACAGACAGAACATCACATTTAGAGTCCGCCAGATCCACTCTGACTGAACACCCGTTAATACGTTGCACTGTGTTCTGCGCCAGTGGCCCAGTGCATCCGATTTCAGCCAGCATTTTTTCAGGTTTGCTTTCCTTAGCCTTTGATTGTCCCCAATCTTCCTGCAAGGCAGTAGATTGTCTTTTCTGTAGGGGGATTCTGCCCTTAGACGGTCGGCCCTCCCAGGTTTACGAGCGCCATCTGCCCGAGTCACTAGAGGTGACTAACACAGACATGCACACACAGAGATATGAGATGTGAATAACACAGACATGTACACAGCAATACGAGCCATGACTAACACCGACACACATCAAGATATATGACACATGACTAACATAGACATGCACATACAGATATGAGATATGACTGACTTAGACATGCACACACAAAGATATGACACATACCTAACATAGACATACACACAAAGATATAAGATATGACTAACATAGGCATGCACACACAAAGATATGAGATGTGACTTACATAGCCATGCACACACAAGAATATGAGATGTTACAGACACAGACATGTACGCACAAAGATATGAGATATGACTAAAATAAACATGCAAACAAAGATATGAGATATCCCTAACCCAGACATGCACACACAAAGATATGACACATGACTAACACAGATACACACTAAGTTATGATATATTATTTGAAATAGTTTTCAAACATAAGAAAAAATCTTTGTTGTTGGAAAAGTAAATTAATATTCCGTTTTCATTAAAAATGTTGCGAAATGTATTATTGCTGATGATATCACGCTATCGCGTGACTAAACACGCTTCTCATCAACTCACATTGTTTCTTTACCTTTCGTGCAACTTTTTTTTTAAAAACACAAATGCATGTAGACTTCGGATTGTTTCTTAATCACAGGGAAAAATCTATTATTTCGCTTTCCTACTTAATTAATCATTCTTAGACACATTTATTTGTCAACCTTTAAACGTTGACCTCTGTAACCTCTTCATCGGTCTCTCATTTGCAACAAGTGTCATTTCTACTGTGGTTACATACGTCATCAGCTGAAGATTAGAATTAAAACAGCGACTTTAAAGCTTGAAGGACGTGGACAAGGCTCTAGCTAAAGGTGTGTTAGGGCTGTACTTTTTTTTTTTCAAAAAAAGCTTCGTTTTCTTGTGCCCAGAAACAACACGACACGCATATTAAATTAGTTGAAGTTATAATCTGAATGAAATGAGGCTATTGTTACAGTTGCGCTGGTTAAGTTTTGAAATGTGAGGCAAGGAACCTGACCATTATAAAACGTAGATGCCAAAAATAATTATTGCCCCGTGAGAAGTAATTTCGTGTTCTGCAGAATTCTCTATTTAATTTGATTCACATATAGCCTTTGGTGTCTTGACAGACGGTTGATAGCAAGCAATAATGATAAGTCAGTAGTTTGGTAAACTATGAATGTCTTATTCTGGGTGCTGCTTTGCTGAACCGCTGCTCTCGTGGCTGAATCTGCCAATATTGGATAGATAGATTCGTCCGCAGAATGAACCAGAAGTATTTGTGGTGCCTGGCCTCGTCTCTTTCTTCTGCACATTTTGTCTTCTCAATTTGATATTACCACTGCCATTTTTTAAAATGTGTGTTCTCCGTGTGTTACGATCTGCAGCCAGATTATCCCACTTTCTTTCACTGATAGAGATTTTACTTAAGGATTTCCTGCAAACATCCTTAGAATGTATGAGCTTATTATGCACAGCAAAACTCACTCCATGTAGGCGAAGAAGCTCAGCTTTTAGACCCTGCAAGAAAAAGGTAGAATTGTTATCCCTGACTGAACCTCAATCAGCAAGAGTTGTTACCTAAATGGCTGCAATATCAACATGTAGTCTCTGCAGCTCCATGTCGACGAGAGCTGTTTCCTTGTTTTCTACATTCGTGAGGCTGTTATATTTAAATATATAACGTTCCTTGTGCCGAGTCTGGGAGATCGTGTTTTCCTTCTGCTGTGTCCTGACGAGGATGGATCTGACCTTTCTGTTTGCTTGCTATGCCTGGGCCAATAATATGACGATAGTGTTTTGCCCAAAACACACAATCCCTCTCTCTGCTCCTCTTTCCGAAGGAAGGAATAGGTCCTTATGTTGAGAATCAAAGTCGAGTTTCAGGGGGTGCCAGAAGATGGACAATACACCACCGACTGCCTTAGAGTCTCTCCTTCCGGATTTTCTGTTTGGGTTTACTCCGGTAGCTTTCGAACTCTCCAGAACCCTTTTCACAAGGCAGTGAGCAAACTGGACAAGAAAGCCGCTGTCGGAAATAGGCGTTCGCAGGTGCAGCAGGGAAAACAATCACCTACTCATTTGATTCACATTTTGATAAATTTTACTTCATGAATTACGCGTCATGAGATAGTTCACAATTACAAATCAGTGAATTCTGTACACAACAAAAACACACATCGGAATTGTAGGTTACTGGAAGCCGCGGTGTTTTGGGTGGTTATTGAGTTTGCTACTGCGAGTCGGGCCCTGGTTCAATTCCCAGATGTGGCGAATTTGATTCGGTCGCGGCTGCTTCGAAGTTCATCCAGAGTATGAAAATAGAAACATGTTCTTTTTTTCTGGAGAGGAAGGCCAGCACGATCACAAAATAGATACACACGTCCCGCAATTTGTCTTTAGAAAATGTGGACACAGGCACTATGGTCTCTTACACTTTAATTACGACTTGGATCTTCGTTTAGTTAAAGGTCAAAGTTGAATTAAATATATGTATAATCTCCAGGTTTATGTATTTGAAATGCTCACATTCAAGCTGTTGCAATCGTAACAGGAAGCAATGTCTAGTCTTGTCGAAGTTTAATCTACGTCTGCTCCACTAGTGACGTGCCTCTGTTGTGTTTTGAATGCGTCATAAATGACGCAGTGATGTTCGAATATATACATATCGTTTATTAAACAAGTCACATGAAAGACTGACATAAGTGACACACTTTGTTGTAAATATTGTATTTGCTAATCAGAGATATGTTAGACTGGGGGTGATATGTATATTTTCAGACACTTTAAAACAGGATAACAAGTTGTTTATTTTTAACGGCGATACGGGGAGCTATCTCAGAATCTGTTATTTCTTATAGCAGCTTGATGGCGATCGGATATTACCTGTAGCACATGATGTCCCCTACCGATCGATGTTATTCCATTGGAATCCCCTTTAACGTTGTTGTTGTGAAATCTGTAATTGTGGCTGGCGATGCATGATTATGCACCGAATTTACAAGGTTTTCTGTTGCATTCCGTGGGTTTGTTTATGTTGGCTCCGCTAGTCTTTGACAAAAAGTCTCACCCACAAAGCAGTGGGATTTTTTTTTACTTCAGTGTACTCTCCGTTAACCTTTTGCTCTCCCGAGCATACCTGCAAGAAAGCAGGGCATCTACAGGCTGTACTGTCTACAACATACAGTCATCATCATCATCATCATCGAGTGCTGTCTCCGCAACGAAGGTTGGCTACCATGGAGCGCCATTCTGTTCTGTCTATTGCTTTGATGATGCAGGTTGTCATAGGCTGATGTGTCCATCTTTTGATGTTACTCGTCCATGTTAGTCTCGGTCTGCCTCTGCCTCTTTTACCTTGTATTTTCTCCTTCAGGATTACTTTTAGTAGGTTGTTGTGTTTTTTAACATGGCCCAAAAATTGCATTTGTCTTGTTTGAATTGTGCTTAGTAGTTTCTTTTCATTTTTAGTTGTTTTAAGACTTCATCGTTTGTTTTATTTTCCTTCCATTCAATTCTACCTATTCTTCTATATATCCACATTTCTAAGGCTTCAATTCTCTGTTCTATTTTCTTGTCTAATGTCCATGATTCTGCACCATATAGGGATATTGAGAAGACGTAACATTTTGCTATTCTTAGTTTTAGTCCTGGTGATTTTTGTTTTGATGTTAGTATGTTCTTCATGACATTAAAATCACTTTTTGCCAATCCTATTCTTTTGTTTATTTTAGTTGTACATTTTCCATCACACTACATACAGTAGCAGGTAAAAATAACCCGACCTGACAGTTATGTTAAATGTTATTTACAGCCAGTCTTAACATATGGATGCGAATCATGGATAATAGGACAAAACAAGATAATTACTGGAGGATATAAAAATGTGGTTTTACGGAAGAATGTTAAGAGTACCATGGTCAGCTAAGAAGAGCAATAACAAACGTTCTGAGAGAGGCTAACGCAAAAAGAGAGCTAACATCTACTATCGGGAAGAAAGAATCATAATTTTTTGGCCATGTTTTGAGAAGGGAACAGCTAGAATATATCGTAGAGATAGAGGGAAACAAAGAGAAAAAATACCAGACAGCTTAAGAGAATGGCTTGGCAGAACAGACATGTTAAATAACTCTCGAGATCGAAAGTTGTGGAGAAACATGATCACCTACACCATCAAGCTTGGTACTTGATGATGATGATGATGATGATGATGATGATGATGATGATGAGTTATATTTTTTAAAATGCAAGTTATGGGGAAAATAGTGAACATGTAAAATGCCTGTTGCAACATAATGGTTTCGAAATATGGTGCATTTTGAAAATGTTAAATAATATGTTTTATTTTTAAAATGTTGTATATGTGTGTGTGTGTGTGTCTGCACATAATTGTATATATATATATATATAGCACGTAATGTAATGCATATAGATAGGTTATGTCACTTTATGATTTGATATGTTATATAACAATGTTGAAATGTGTCTTCTGTACATAGTTTTGTGAAAACATTCAGGGCCGTCTTAACCCATAGGCCCGTTGGGCATTTGACCTGGGGCCCACGATCATAGGGGCCCCATGCGAATATGTTGTAGGGTTTCGGAAAAAATGTATAAAATTTAGTATTATTTTATACAAATCTCATAATTTTGTGTTTATATGCGAACGGGCCATTTAAGTTTATGAATTACTTCCAACTCTCTCTCCGTCCCTCTATGTCTATAAGCCGGGCCCCCTCATTAAATTTGGATGTCCAAGTATTTTTTTTCCATTACGAATTTCAATACCTTTGTTTGACCTTGTGTAATAGATGCAATGTGTTATGGTGCTTATTATTTAAAAAAACATATGTAAATATCTGTTTTTGTGTGTAAATTTTTTTTGTTTTTGTAAATATCATGTGTAATACTTTAAAACATGCAAATAAAATCTCTTTTCTCTGTTTTTCATATTTAATGTTGATTATAGTTGCAGCTGTACAGCATGTTTTAACAACAATTTTGTTGAAATTAGTGACAATAAAATAAATAATACATCATTTTTAATATTATCAACCATTTATTTTTTATTCCTGCGGGCGGGAGGGGGGAGGGGAGGGGCAGCACTCTTTCTTTGCCCAGGGGCCCAAAATGGTGTAATGACGACCCTGAAAACATTAATTGCTAAGAAGCAGTGCCACCTTTAATCCTTGTTAATCTAGGAACTATGTTGTTTAACGTATGAACTAATATCTACGGAACATCTACATAAATATAACATAAAGTATGTGTGTTAGTGACAAATAACTGTCGAGATCGAACGTTGTGGAGAGACCTGATCACCTACATCAGCAGGCCCGGTACTTGATGATGATGATGTGTGTAAATGTATTACAAAGCGGTACGAACATTACACATTATTAAAACTAAGAAATAACTTATTTAAAAAACACCCATGTGACATATCTGTTTGTTTAATAATCCTAGCTGAAACAATAACAAGCGTATAACATAAATTGATGTGTCAAATAGAATAATTTGAAACTAGGCTGGGCCGTGTATTAAATCTTGACACGTCCAGACCGTTTTAATTCTTATTTATTAAAATTTCCTGCGTGCTGGAATGTTCTAGAATGGTGTGATGATTTATGTGCAAAACACGTCATCAAATGAGAAAAACACTTCAACATTATGAAAACAATAATAATGTATTTACAAAAGTGTCTAAAAATGTTTATGAAGACAAGTAGTCGAGCAGAAAATAGTTTCTCAGAAACAATAATGCATACAACATATTACAATTTCGTGATAGAATAGAATGTTGGATTATTTTTTAAAGTGCAAATAAGTGATCTATTTTCTTAATAATCAGCATTTTGTAAAACAATTTCCTTAGAGTCAGTACTGTATGATACATTTCCTTAGAGTCAGTACTGTATTATACATTTCCTTAGAGTCAGTACTGTATTATACATTTCCTTAGAGTCAGTACTGTATTATACATTTCCTTAGAGTCAGTACTATATTATACATTTCCTTAGAGTCAGTACTGTATTATACATTTCCATAGAGTCAGTACTGTATTATACATTTCCTTAGAGTCAGTACTGTATTATACATTTCCTTAGAGTCAGTACTGTATGATACATTTCCTTAGAGTCAGTACTGTATGATACATTTGGTGTATGGAAAATATAGTGTTATACGTATTCATTATGTGGTAAAAATATGTGATACATATGTAAACATAAAGTTATAAATAATACATATTTAATAATACATAATATATAATAATAATACATAATATATTATATATATATATATATATATATATATATATATATATATGAAAAGAAAATAGGGTTGTTTCTATCATATATGACACAATAAAACTGTTTATACCTCCTGTGGCAATTGTACAAAGGTATACAACATAAATATTGTCTAGTGCAATCAAAAGAAAAAAATGCACGTCATACTACAGCATTCCAACATCTAACCAACATTATTAAAAGTCTATACGCCAACAGCAGCTGCAGGGTCAGAACAGCAACAGGCTACACAGACCACTTCGAAGTTAGATCAGGTGTAAGACAGGGGTGCGTACTATCCCCCTACTTTTTATTACATACATGGACCATATATGCAAGCTAGCCAACCCATCAGAGACAGAGGAGATCAACGAGCTTCTATTTGCAGACGACCAGGCACTAATACATGAAACAATAGAAGACCTACAAGAACACTTAAACAAACTCAACATCTTAGGAACAAAATACAACATGAAAATCAACATCAACAAAACAGAAGTCATGAATGTCGCCAAAAACAAACAGAACATCAACATAACTATAGAAGGCAGACAACTAAAACAAGTAGAGGAATTCAAATACCTAGGAAGTCTAATGACAAACGACAATTCCCAAACAGCAGAGATAGAGTCAAGATGCAACAAAGCTTGTCAAATCATCGGACAGTTATCACCACTATTGTCCAACAAGGAAATAACTCTGGAGGCAAAACGAGCACTATACAATACAATCTTCATTCCAACGTTGTGCTACCAATGCCAGACCTGGACTCTAGATGCAAGAACAATAAGAAAAATAACCTCTACAGAGATGAAATGTGTTAGACGAATGACAGGAAACAGTCTCAGAGATAAGATCAGAAATGAAGAACTGAGAAAAAAGCTAGGAATAGCCCCAGCCATAGAATATATAAGGAAACAACAGATAAAATGGTTCGGCCACGTGACAAGGCAGAAAGAACAAAACACAACACAACGAGCCTTCAACAAACGTTGGGAGAACAACAGACCCAAGGGTCGACCACGAAAAAGATGGATCGATGGAATATTAGAAGCACTAGGAAACATAACAGCAGCAGAGGCGAACAGAAGAGCAAAAGACCGCAAATTATATCTCCCCTCGACGCTGAAAGGCAGATGAGGAAGGAAAGAAGAAGAAGAAGAAGAACTACAGCATTATGATAACTTGCATTAAAGAATATATTTAGCATTTCTTAGGTGCACTATATTTATATAAAATGTATAAAAACGTGTATAATAGACATTCGTTTTTGAATATGTTAAATAGGTGATACATTTTAAAATACAAAAATATGTATTCCATTTTTCTCTGTATATTGTTATGTGATTATTGAAAGAAATGTTAATTTTTATTGCATTAAAATGTTATTCTGTAATATACTTTGATAAACGATAATAGTACCTGGGACATTACTAAATATGTTAGTATGTGAATGCGTTATAAATGAAAGCATCTGCTATGCATTAATGAGAGATGTTAATTTGAAAAACAAAATATTTATCTAACAAAAATTAACATTATTATTTTGAGGAAAATTGACTGAACTAACGATGAAAGTGTGCAACTACAATAAATATCAGTATTTGGCGAATGATCATGACAAATATTAATATATACATATTTGGTAAATTAAATTAAAAAACAAATAATGTGTGAAAATAGACATAAATATCACAAAAATAAAAAACAAATCTATCGATAAAAAGCTATTTTCAGGGGAAAACATCCACAAGTAAGAAATTATTGAAGTAAAAACTGAGTCTTGCAAGTGTTTGTAAAATCAGGATAATCACTAATTTGGCAATAACTGTTAGTTGTTATTCTGTTCGTGTTATTCTTTCGGATTGTTTATGAATGATTGCTCTGCTTTTAATGGCAAGACGTGTATGCACAAAGAAATAACCAAATAAATAACTTATTGATGTCAACATTCTACAACATAATACGATTAATAAATACCTCGTATAACCCTGTACTCTATACGCTTGTTAACAGAAGTTTCATCGGAACCTATTTAAATTGGTAGAGCTAGGATTATAGTTGTCTCCCTCGACGGACCGAGGCTGAAGTGAGGGGTCTCCAGGCTGGTAAACATTTGGCGGGGGGGAGGGGTGGGGGGGTGTTGCAGCTCGTCTGTTTTTGACGTGTGTTGATGTGAAGGTAGTGTGTGTGTCTATCTAAGTGTGTGTTCTTGAAGATTAATGTTTCTTACCTTCACCTTCTATCTAATTAGCAGTTCTTGATGTCACAAACAGTTTAACCACATCTGCATAAATTAATGTCTTATACACTTTTTAATGTCATTGTACTTTACTTTCAAATATTGTGTGCTTTTAATCTGTATTTATTTCATTGCAAACACACAGCTCTCAATTGTTTTTATTTTCTTCACTTAGGTCGTCAAGGTAATCTAACGCTTAGTCTCTTTCAAACAATGAATGACACTTACATTGCTAACCGCCTTCTGGTTATGGTTATGGTTATGAAAGGTCCTGGTATCGCTGCAAACGAATTAAAATCCATAATTGCTCAACCGCCCGTGTCAGTGGAACCATCCGAATTACCATTTCATCTCCTAAACAAAGAAAGGTAGCTGTAGTTCCCATCATAGCAGTCTCAGCACACGCCAAAAGACATAAGGCGAAACCGCACAGAAAGTGAACACAGTCATCTGTTCTCCGTCATACGATATCATCATTCATCGTAAACAATCGGAATATCGAAACACGATCAAAACAAATGAAACACACAGCTCACAGTGTGCATAGAGAACATAACTCAGTAGCTCCTGCAACAGGCCGGACTTGGAACATGAGGAAACTGCAACAAGGAACACTTTTCAGACATAGCTTTTAATGATTCCTGCCGCCTATCCACCATATTGACCTGAAGTTCACGTCCTCCTGAAAATAATGATCGTCATATTTTTTTTTAAATGTATAGCGCTCGATGATGCTGGGACATCGCCTTGACTCCAAATCCGAACATATGAAACACAGTTAGTCATTGGACTACCCCTGTCGCACATCAAGCAACCGACTGTAATATCTCCCTGCAATGTGAATTTGAGAAATTATGAATCCCACCAGACTAACATGAACCTACGGGAGTGACCCCAGTGTTGAAAAAGTCATATGAAACTTCCTTCTATTTGATGCTAAATTACATGTCAGTTGTCAGTTGTTATGTGTTCTAACAAGCTTATTATTTTCATGATTTTGAGTAGACTATTCCTTTATGACATAAACGTTACAGAACAATATATATATTTAACAATGTTTCTACTCTATGACACATTCGTTAGTTCATATTTGGATTGTTGATATAAGGGGTTGTACGGTGTGCGCCAGTCCGGCCACTAAACTAAACCAAATTAAACTCAATTGTTTTGAAAAAAAAACAAAGACTGGGCGAAATGTTTGGAAAGAACTGGTGCAAATGGGAAAAAAAACATATTTCGCTAAATCTACACTTATCGTATGTATGGTTTAAATTAGCATTTCACAGAAATGTTTTGGTATGATATATTATTATACTGGAACACTACACCGCCACTATCAGAGAAAGCCTTTAGAGTGGCATTCTTTACCCGAATCATAGTGCTAGCTCGATGATAAATTAGAATTGTGTGAGTCTTCTGGGGCGTGGCATAGTTCAGATACCAGTAAACAGAATTGGTTCCACTTCTCAATTGTGTGTGTGTACAGTCATTGTCATAGATATTGGTCTTTGTTTTGCCATTAACTGCGGCCTCTGGTCCACAACCGTCTCGTGTTTAACAAGTATTAAATGTGTCAGTCTGATTTGTGTTCTGTTCGAGAGCCACATTCCGACGCCCGCCAATGTAGATGGAGCAGATGTTTGCAACTATCGCCCCTTCAATCCGTAACTTGTTGATCAGACCAGCCCCAGAGCATAAGACATCAATCTCGTGCGAACTAACTACAAACCTTGATTCATTGTTACATGAGGCAGAACCATTTAGTTTTACCGTGAAACTGCCCGGATTAGTTAAGTCATTCACATAAATCCTAAACCACGAGAACGGCAAAGATTTATTGAGAGCTGCCTCAACTGATGTAGAATCTGTGTCCGGATCACATGTGGTGTCGTTGTTATCAAACAGGAAAGTAGGTTCAGATTTTTGGGCTTATTTGTAAACGAGATCCAAGTACTGACACTGGGGTCCGAAATATTCGTGCTGACAACTGTCATTGTTTGGACATGTCCATGTAGTTTTGTCACAAACTGAGTCATTATAGCAGTGACATTGTAACGTACAATTTGCCCCAAAACAGCCGGCTGCACAAATTAGGTCATCAACTTCCAAGGTCGCGAACGAAGCCAGCAGAATACAGACTTGATCTACAGCGGTGGTTAACGAACTGTGTACAAACATTTATTATCAAACCCGCGGTTACATTTCTAAAAATCCGCCAACTCGCTGTGATAACAGAAAGCGTGATGTTCAAAGTCAACATTGTTTAAACCATGGCTCGGACGCGAACAAGCTTCCATCTAGATGCGTCCATACAAGCGACAATGGCACACATTAAGATTAAGTTCTCATCGTCCATTTCGCAGGCCGACAGTGCACTGACGGTGAGTGAGGTGCAAACATTTACAGACACCTATTGTCTGGACGGGCTTTCTTGGTCGTTTTGTGCAGTGTGTAGTAGGTGCTTCAAAGGCTACAACATCATCATCGGAACGTATCACGGCAACTGTTCACATGGGATCTATGGACACGACTGCTCCGGGTCTTGTCTCAGTGTCTGTCCTTTATGTGTGGAAAAATCCGGAAAATGCCTACAATGTAAACGTCCTGGTTACACCTGTAGTGACACTTGTCCCGATGGTAAATTTGGGCTATAGTGCAAACAGACGTGTTCTGATGGCTGTGATATCATATGTGACCCGGAACGTACAGACTGTACGTGCAAGGAAACGTACTACGGATCAGACTGCACTCTCAATTGTCCGGACAACTGTTTGAACGAAACCTGTGAACAGTTAATCGAGGCCTGCGTCTCGTATGTCGATGATTCCTACGTTAAGAAGAGTACTACAACAAAACCAAGCATATGGACACCTTAATGTGTTTCTGTGCTGGACATGGTTCATTTCTTGGTGTTTTTCCGTGAAGCCATGGCTCATGACTTTATGTGTGTATGTGTTTAGTCATATCTCATATCTTAGTGTGTATCTGTGTTAGTCATGTGTCATATCTTTGTGTATGCATGTTTGGGTTAGATATCTCATATCTGTGTGTGCATGTTTATGTTAGTCATATCTATATCTTTGTGTGCATGTCTGTGTATGTCACATCTTATATCCTTGTGTGTGCATAGCTATGTTACTAACATCTCATATCTTTGTGTGTGCATGTCTATGTTGGTCATATCCCATATCTTTGTGTGCATGTCTATTTTAGGCATGTGCCATATCTTTGTGTGTGCATGTCTATGCCAGTAATATCTCATATCTTTATGTGCATGTTTATGTTAGTCATGTGTCATATATCTTGATGTGTGTCGGTGTTAGTCATGTCTCATATCGCTGTGTGCATGTCTGTGTTGGTCACATCTCCTATCATTGTGTGTGCATGTCTGAGTTAGTTTAATCTAGTGACTCGGGCAGATGATGCTCGTAAACCTGGGAGGGCCGACCATCTAAGGGCAGAATCTCTCTACAGAAAAGATCATCTGCTGCCTTGCAGGAAGATTGGGGCCAATCAAAGGCTAAGGAATGCAAACCTGAAAAAATGCTGGCTGAAATTGGATGCACTGGGCCACTGGCGCAGAACACAGTGCAACGTTTAAACGGATGTTCAATCAGAGTGGATCTGGCAGACTCTAATTGTGATGTTCTGTCTGTGGGGGCGATCAACACACTTAACCTGACAGCTGACTTCATGTGAGAGTCTGGAATCCTACTCTAATTGAGTCCTGATCGCAGAGAGAGAGAGAGAGAGAGAGAGAGAGAGAGAGAGAGGGAGAGAGAAATTAGCATTTGTCTGTGACTTTAAAATAAAAATGCATGTTTCCATATTGACTTACTCCTTCATTTTCATTCTCCGTCTCTCTCTCTCTCTCTCTCTCTCTTCCTCTCGCTCTTTCTCGCTCCCCCCCTCTCTCTCTCTCTCTCTTAGGTGCCTTGCCTTTCTCATCTCTTTACAACAGTGATAAGCATCTCTCGAATTCAGCGCACAAATCGACCATTAATTATATCTTTTTTTTACTCTGCCGCAGTGACGTTTCTTGAAACTTGTATTTTTTCTTTGATAGCCAACCGAGTTGCAACCTTCAAACCAACAGTTAATTCTATGATCGAATTAATTTAGGACAGGTGATAACATGGCTGACTAAGGCGTTCACAGTCAAAGGGATATTAAAGTGTGCAGGTATGGCTCCACTATTGAGAGAATGTTTTATTTTATGGCTCCACTATTGAGAGAATGTTTTTTTTATGGCTCCACTATTGAAAGAATGTTTTTTTATGGCTCCACTATTGAGAGAATGTTTTATTTTATGGCTCCACTATTGAGAGAATGTTTTATTTTATGGCTCCACTATTGAGAGAATGTTTTTTTTATGGCTCCACTATTGAGAGAATGTTTTTTTTTATGGCTCCACTATTGAGAGGATGTTTTCTTTTATGGCACCAATATTGAGAGAATGTTTTCTTTTATGGCTCCACTATTGAGAGAATGTTTTCTTTTATGGCCCCACTATTGAGAGAATGTTTTCTTTTATGGCTCCACTATTAAGAGAATGTTTTCTTTTATGGCTCCACTATTGAGAGAATGTTTTCTTTTATTAATCACCGAATCACCTAATCAGAAATCTATAAACATTTTTTAGGCTAAAAAGGGGAAGAAAATTCCACTTCAGATTGTGTCTATAAATGATGGACTTACATGGCACATATACACATATACTTCAACGACTACTAGTAACTAGGGTATCTAAGCTGGTTGTTGACAATCATATACGCACATGGATTTATGTGGTTCTATCACATAAAAATACTACTATTGCTGCCAAAACAATGATAAAAAAACGCACAATTTCTGGGGATATTCGCTGTAAGAAAATAGAGCATGCTAACAACATCTTATATCTCAGTTCATGTTTTCACTGAAGTTTGTGCAGGAATATTAATCCATACTTCCATAATTCAATTATTTATTTTAAAAAAAATATCTTGAATTCTCTTGTTGATTTAACAAAATTCTTGAAATGTGAGCTCTGCTATTATCATTCATGATGATATGTGTGGCACTCTCGGTTGCTAATGCGGTACGACGGTAGAGATTTATGAAGATATATATCCATTTATTTTCTTCTCGATCTTTCTCTACTCCCGCAGACAGGTCATGGGTTGTTTCACACCCCGTTACAACAACTGTTTAAGACTGTTTTAACTGTTTCATTTTCATAAAATAATAAAGTCACTTTACTTTTGATCCAGTGTGTTCTACTTGTTTGTATTCCGGCGAACATCATTTTGAAGAAATACATGAGATTAGCTCATTTACCCGTTGGATGTTATACGTTTGGTGTAACGTAACGTGAAACATTCAACAAGTAGAATAGTCATGATTGTGGAGACATCAGTGAACGATGATTTATCACCATAGTTTATTGTGGCTGTTTTTTTCTCGCTTGTGAAGAGATGGACCATGGTTGCACACTTGGTTAACCACAATCAACAAACAACCAATAGCAATTCATAAACATTCCAGAAACGATAGATCAGAACATTTTTCTAGGATTCTCCACTTAAAATATGACATGAAAGGTCACATTGGCAGAATTTGCCTCACAATAGATCTACAGTGTCATCAGTGAGCATGGAGGTCCATGTGGACCTTTACTATTTTTCTAAAACTTGATATAGACAGACATAAAAAAATGTATAGTACCCCGGTCACGCCATGTGGCTTATAGGAAATATGGTGTTAGTGACATTAAATTTTACAGTCCTTCGGCTTATAATTTTTGGAGTAATGTGGTCGGGATTACGCCCGCGCTGCTTTACTGTCCCAGAAAGAAATCCGGTACCCATTAAAGGCTGGGTGAACCGGAAGCCGTCTGTTGGGATCGAACCTTACCTCTTGTATTTTGTAGTTCAGTTCACTAACCACTGAGCTATCGCGGATCCTGTGGTCAGACATATGATTGAACAATATGTAGTGAGATTACATGGAAAATAGTTAGCAAAGGTAATACTACTAATACTACTACTACTACTACTACATTGTTATTAACAAGTGGAAAATCCTCAAAACAGCTGAAATAAAAACAACATAGTGTTGATATAATTATTTTTCAACTAACATTGTTATCACTACTGCTGTTAATATTTTGTAATTTAACTGACTAACTCGGAATGAAAATCACATAAAAAAGGTCCAGACAATTACAGAAACAAGGTCCAGATAATCACAGGAACACAACCCAGACAATCACAGAAACAAGATCCAGACACTCGCAGAAACAAGATCCAGACAATCACAGAAACAAGGTCCAGACAATCACAGAAACACGCTCCAGACAATCGCAGAAACAAGGTAAAGACAAACACAGAAACACAACCCAGACAATCACAGAAACAAAACCCAGACAATCAAAGAAAAAAGATCCAGGCAATCACAGAAACAAGATCCAGACAATCACAGAAACAAGATCCAGAAAATCACAGAAACAAGATAGAGACAATCACAGAAACATGTTCCAGACAATCGCAGAAACAAGGTCCAGACAATCGCAGAAACAAGGTCCAGACAATCACAGAAACACAACCCAGACAATCAAAGAGAAAAGGTCCAGGCAATCACAGAAACACAACCCAGGCAATCGCAGAAACAAGCTACAGACAATGACAGAAACACAACCAGACAATCACAGAAACACACCCAGACAATCACAGAAACTAGATCCAGACAATCACAGAAACAAGATCCAAACAATTACAGGAACACAACCCAGACAACAACAGGAACACAACCCTGACAATCAAAGAAACAAGGTCCAGACAATAACAGTAAAAGATCCAGAAAATCACAGAAACACGGTCCAGACAATCCCAGGAACACAGTTCAGACAATCAAAGAAAGAAGGTCCAAACAATCACAGAAAAAAGATCCAGTCAATCACAGAAACAAGATCTAGATAATCACAGAAACAAGGTCCAGACAATAACAGAAACAAGGTCCAGATAATCACAGAAACAAGGTCCAGACAATTGCAGAAAAAAAGGTCTAAACAATCACAGGAACGCAACTCAGACAATCACAGAAACACAACCCAAACAATCAAAGAAACAAGGTCAAGACAATCCCAGCAACAAGATCCAGACAATGACAGAGACAAGGCCCATACAATCACAGAAACACATCCCAGACAATCACAGAAACACATCCTAGACAATAAAAGAAACAAGGTCCAGACAATCACAAAAAAGATCTAGACAATCGCAGAAACAAGGTCCAGACAATCACAGAAAAAGACCCACGCAATCACAGAAACAAGATATAGACAATCACAGAAACAAGGTCCAGACAATCACAGAAACAAGGTCCAGACAATCACAGAAACGAGGTCCAGACAATCGCAGAAACAAGGTCCATACTATCACAGAAAAACAACCATGACAATCACAGAAACACAGCCAAGACAATCAAAGACAAAATGTGCAGACAATCTCAGCAACAAGATCTAGACAAGCACAGAAACAAGGTCCATACAATCACAGAAACACATCCCAGACAATCAAAGAAACACAACCCAGACAATCAAAGAAACAACGTCCAATGAATCACAGCAACAGGATCCAGACAATCACAAAAACAAGGTCCAGACCATCACAGAAACACGGTCCAGACCATCACAGAAACACAACCCAGACAACCACAGAAACACAACCCAGACAATCAAAAAAAAGGTCAAAACAATCACAGAAACACAACATAGACAATCACAGAAACACAACCCAGGCAATCGCAGAAAGAAGGTTCAGAGAATCACATAAATACAACCCAGACAATCACAGAAACACAACCCAGACAATCAAAGAAACAAGATCCAGGCAATCACAGAAACACAACCTAGACAATCACAGAAACACAACCCAGACAATTACTGAAACACAACCCAAACAATTACAGAAACATGATCCAGACAGTCACATAAACAAGGTCCAATCTATCACAGAAAAAGGTCCAGACAATTACAGGAACACAACCCAGACAATCACAGAAACATGATCCAGACAATCACATAAACAACGATCCAGTCAATCAAAGAAACAAGGTCCAGACAATCAGAGAAACACAACGCAGACAATCACAGAAAAACGGTCTAGAATATCACAGAAACACAACCCAAACAATCAAGAAACATGATCCAGACAATCACATAAATAAGGTCAAGTCAATTACAGAAAGAAGGTCCAGACAATGACAGGAACACAACGCAGACATTCACAGAAACAAGATCTAGACAATTACAGTAACAAGGTCCAGACTATCACAGAAAAAGGGTCCCGACAATCGCAGAAACAGGGTCCAGACAATCACAGAAACAAGTCCATACAATCACAGAAACACAACCCAGACAACCACAGAAATACAACCCAGACAATCGCAGAAACAAGGTTCAGATAATCACAGAAACACAACCCAGATAATCACAGAAATAAGGTCAAGACAATTACTGAAACACAACCTAGACAAACGTAGAAACAAGGTCCAGACTATTACTGAAACACAACCCAGACAATCACAAAAACACAACCCAGACAACCTCAGAAACACAACACAGACAATGAAAGAAACAAGTTCCAGACAATCACAGCAACAAGGTCCAGACAATCACAGAAAAAAAGATCTAGACAATCACAGCAACAAGATCCATAAAATCAAAGAAACAAGGTCCAGACAATCACAGAAACACAACCCAGACAATAACAGAAACACAACCCACACAATCAAAGAAACAAGATTCAGACAATCACAGAAACACAACCCAGACAATCGCAGAAACACGGTTTACACAATCACAGAAACACGGTTTAGAAAATCACAGAAACAGAACCCAAACAATCAAGAAACATGATCCAGACAATCACAGAAAAAGGGTCCCGACAATCACAGAAAAACGGTCTAGACAATCACAGAAACACAACCCAGACATTCACAGAAGCAAGATCTAGATAATCACAGTAACAATGTCCAGACTATCACAGAAAAAGAGTCCTGACAATTGCAGAAACAAGGTCAAAACAATCACAGAAACAAGTCCATGCAATCACAGAAATACAACCACAGAAACACAACCCAGACAATCGCAGAAACAAGGTTCAGATAATCACAGAAATAAAGCCCAGACAATCACAGAAACACAACCCAGACAATCACAGAAATAAGGTCAAGACAATCACAGAAACACAACCCAAACAAACGCAGAAACAAGGTCCAGACAATTACTGAAACACAACCCAGACAATCACAAAAACACAACCCAGACAACCACAGAAACACAACACAGACAATCAAATAAACAAGTTCCAGAAAATCACAGCAACAAGGTCCAGACAATCACAGCAACAAGGTACAGACAATCACAGAAATATGGTCCAGGCAATCACAGAAACACAACCCAAACAATCACAGAAACACATGCCAGACATTCACAGAAACACAACCTAGACAATCAAAGAAACAAGGTCCAGACAATCACAGAAAAAAGATCTAGACAATCAAAGAAACAAGGTCCAGACAATCACAGAAACACAACCCATACAATCACAGAAACACAGCCCAGACAATAACAGAAACACAATCAAAGAAACAAGATTCAGACAATCACAGAAACACAACCCAAACAATCGCAGAAACAAGGTTTAGACAATCACAGGAACACAGCCAAAACAATCACAGAAACAAGGTCCAGACAATCACAGAAAAAAGACCCACGCAATCACAGAAACAAGATCTAGACAATCACAGAAAGAAGGTCTAGACAATAACAGAAACAAGATACAGACAATCACAGAAACGAGGTCCAGACAATCGCAGAAAGAAGGTCCATACAATCACATAAAAACAACCATGACAATCACAGAAACACAACCAAGACAATCAAAGACAAAATGTCCAGACAATCTCAGCAACAAGATCTAAACAAGCACAGAAACAATGTCCATACAATCACAGAAACACATCCCAGACAATCAAAGAAACACAACCCATACAATCAAAGAAACAACGTCCAGTAAATCACAGCAACAGGATCCAGACAATCACAGAAACAAGGTCCAGACCATCACAGAAACACAACCCAGACAACCACAGAAACACAACCCAGAAAATCAAAGAAAAAGGTCAACACAATCACAGAAACACTACCCAGGCAATCGCAGAAAGAAGGTTCAGAGAATCACATAAATACAACCCAGACAATCACAGAAACACAAACCAGACAATCAAAGAAACAAGATCCAGGCAATCACAGAAACACAACCTAGACAATCACAGAAACACAACCTAGACAATCACTGAAACACAACCCAAACAATCACAGAAACATGATCCAGACAGTCACATAAACAAGGTCCAATCTATCACAGAAACAAGGTCCAGACAATTACAGGAACACAACCCAGACAATCACAGAAACATGATGCAGACAATCACATAAACAAGGATCCAGTCAATCAAAGAAACAAGGTCCAGACAATCAGAGAAACACAACCCAGACAATCACAGAAAAACGGTCGAGAATATCACATAAACACAACCCAAACAATCAAGAAACATGATCCAGACAATCACATAAATAAGGTCAAGTCAATTACAGAAAGAAGGTCCAGACAATGACAGGAACACAACGCAGACATTCACAGAAACAAGATCTAGACAATTACAGTAACAAGGTCCAGACTATCACAGAAAAAGGGTCCCGACAATCGCAGAAACAGGGTCCAGACAATCACAGAAACAAGTCCATACAATCAAAGAAACACAACCCAGACAACCACAGAAATACAACCCAGACAATCGCAGAAACAAGATTCAAATAATCACAGAAACACAACCCAGACAATCACATAAATAAGGTCAAGACAATTACTGAAACACAACTCAGACAAATGTAGAAACAAGGTCCAGACAATTACTGAAAAACAACCCAGACAATCACAAAAACACAACCCAGACAACCTCAGAAACACAACACAGACAATGAAAGAAACAAGTTCCAGACAATCACAGCAACAAGGTCCAGACAATCACAGAAACAAAGATCTAGACAATCACATCAACAAGATCCATAAAATCAAAGAAACAAGGTCCAGACAATCACAGAAACACAGCCCAGACAATAACAGAAACACAACCCACACAATCAAAGAAACAAGATTCAGACAATCACAGAAACACAACCCAGACAATCGCAGAAACACGATTTACACAATCACAGAAACACGGTTTAGAAAATCACAGAAACACAACCCAAACAATCAAGAAACATGATCCAGACAATCACAGAAAAAGGGTGCCGACAATCACAGAAACACGGTCTAGACAATCACAGAAACAGAACCCAGACATTCACAGAAGCAAGATCTAGACAATCACAGTAACAATGTCCAGACTATCACAGAAACACAACCCAGACAATTGCAGAAATAAGGTCAAGACAATCACAGAAACACAATCCAGACAAACGCAGAAACAAGGTCCAGACAATTACTGAAACACAACCCAGACAATCACAAAAACATAACCCAGACAACCACAGAAACACAACACAGACAATCAAAGAAACAAGTTCCAGACAATCACAGCAACAAAGTCCAGACTACTGCAGAAACAAGGTACAGACAATCACAGAAATATGGTCCAGGCAATCACAGAAACATAACCCAAACACTCACAGAAACACAACCCAGACAATCACAGAAAGAAGATATAAACACTCACAGAAACAAGATCTAGACAATCACAGAAACGAGATCTAGACAATCACAGACACATGACCCAGACAATCACAGACACAAGATCCAGACAATCATAGACACAAGATCTAGACAATCACAGAAACAAGATCTCGACAATCACATAAACAAGATCCAGACAATCACAGAAACAAGACCCAATAAAAAACTGTGAGTGTGAATACAGCGACCACACAGCTACGACTTTTATTGCACTGGTCAGTATAAGATATAGTGAGATACGTTATGTTTATAATGAAGACACACAGAGTCCAGACAGATGTAATCATCTTAAAAATATGTTCTTTACATAGTGTAATAGAGATATTGATTAGTTATGTAATTAATAAGCTTATCATAGAAGTATATATTAAAGTATGGCACAGGACTGGCCAATAAAACCATGATTTTGATAAACGAGCTGAGTATTGTTATGTAAAAGTTACGTTTACCATTTAATGAGAATGCTAGAGTTATTGTGCATTGCTCGAGGATCTACCTGCATGGTCAGGCATCGAGATCAAATCGTCCATGTCCACGTGTTTTGAGGTAATGGTTCAAGTACAAGAACACGTTGAACTAACGTAAGGAGTTATTACATAATAGATGTTAATAATAGGGAAATGATGCCGTTAGAAAGATTGCTCAATAAATCGACGCAAATGTTGGGCAAATTGAAATACATTGTAATGAAATAAGAGGACGATTAGAGGCTAAGAGGGAGACACGAATGTTGCATGATGATCAGATGAAAATTAAGATGGTTGTAAACATCAATAAATAAAGATATAGTCAAGGGAAAAAACCGTTAGGTTGGAAGAGGGACATGAGGGTCGCGTCTACAAGTGACAGAGAAAAGTACTCTTCTGATGATATCTTAAAAAGGCTAACATTAAAATTCAAAATGGAAAGTATCAAGAAAATTGATTATTAATAAATAGGACAATTTCCTATTTTATATGGATCGATGAGACCTTTGAGAGTCAGTGTGAGATAGGACACCGGTGTCCCCACTGTAATTACACGATTTCCCATGTCAGAGATATCACAATAATTGTAGCGAAGCTGGTCAGGTGGTTAATTATATCTAATCGTATATTGACCTAATAATTTCCTTCGAGAATGAATACATTATGATTTTATAAATTATTTGTGATAATTTTACGGTAGAAATATTATTTTAAACGCGGTGTGAACAAGATTTAATTATGCTTTGAAACTGTCACAGATAATTGACGCAATTACCAACAAGTGATTGAAAACTAGGCCCACACAATCAGTCTTAATTTTTTAAGATAAAAATTGATTTATGATTTTATTAAAATAAAACAATCACTTCAAAATATTAGACACAAACAAGAAGTCCTGTGGCAGACAGTGATGCAGTAACTTAGATTGTGAAGACAATTGAAAGGTTAAAACCAGACAAGTAGTTGGCCACACATAATAGATAGGGTTAACCAGTTCATCTATTTTTCTTTAGTTAAATGAACCTACTACGCGCCTCACTTAATACCAGTGATATACACTCATAATAGGAAATAAACATACAGCGTCATATGGAAAGATAAAATAGTACTAATGCTGCATCAAATTGGTCTCAATTAAAAACGCAAGATTGATGGAACTGAGTTATATTTTTAATGTGTTGTCAACTCTCTGATTCTTTGTTGCTCTACAATGGAAAGCTCCACTGCGCTTGTTAATTTAGTAGACACTTACATTGACCCGGTCTCAGATGCCGTCAGAGAAGTTGTTCAACTCGCAAATTACGTCACACTCTGCGGTATTATCAGCTTCTTCGGTATCGGAGCAAACATGGCAAACATTTCCGTGTTTGTCAAACAAGGGTTCAAGGACAGTATCAACATCAGTTTGTTGGGTATGTCTGGTCAGTGCTGACGTAACGGTACAGTCTAAAGTAATCTATGACCTCATTAATCTATGACATCATTCAGTCACTCTACATTGTACATCACTGTGCCTATAAAAACATTAAGTATTCATCGATGTGGTATAGAACTAGTCTGAATGATGGCATTACTTATATAAATGTGTATATTGCATTTCAAGAAGGTTTCCTTGACTTTAGACGTAAAATAATTCAAGAAAACTCAATAGCCAATTATGTTATCTGAGTCAATAAGATAGATAGAAATACAGAGCTTAATTTTAGAGTGGAACTTATGAAGATGGCTCACAAGTAAACATAAAGAAACCTTCAGGGCACCAAATGGATAGTTCGATGTAATTATTATTACTGTTATAGCTATTGTTCTCATTATTATATTATTATTGACATCATCATTAATATCACTACAATTATTATGTTATCATTAATAATGCAAATAATATTTAACCATAATTTTGGTTCAAAAACTTATTGCAATGATTTTGTACTTTTAAAAACAAAAACTGCATATGCTAATTTTGTTTGGCAGGTAGTATAGCCTGTGTGTGTTTTTTTTTCTTGTTTGTTCCTGCTGACGGCCTATTGGGCCGAAACGTCGTTTAGTCTGTGTCGTCCTCTTATCACGTAAAGCTCCTAACATACCATTTTTTTTATTTTTTTAATTTTTCCTCATATTCAGCTGTACTGCAGCTTCGCATTTTTATGCATTCATTTGCATTTCTTTGCCTTTACCCCTTACCAGTATAGAATATATATTTTGTGTTATTTATTTTTTGTTGTTGAAAACTGTACTTTAACATTACATCTGTGTTTGAGACCAAATTTTGTCGGTATCATTTCCAGGCCTGGCAGTTGCAGATCTTGTCTGCTCAATCACGATGTTCTGGATCAGTATCTGTTACAATCCCCTGTTTCAACAATTAGGCTTGCCATTTGAGCCTTTGGATATCATGTACGTCACAGGCGGATGGCCTCACGTATGTTTTAACAGGTAATATGTAAGCATTATAGTTGGTACTTATGCTATATAACATATAAAATGTGTTATAACAGTTATGATGTGTGAGTAGAATGGGCATAAGATGTGTTATAACAGAAATGACGTGTGAGCAGTGGGTCATAGCTGTGCTATAACAGTTATGACGTGTGAACAGAGTGGGTTATAGCTGTGCTATAACAGTTATGATGTGTGAACAGAGTGGATTATAGCTGTGCTATAACTGTTATTAAGTGTGAACAGAGTGGATGATAGCTGTGCTATAACAGTTATAACGTGTAAAAAAAGTAACACTGCTTACAGTTGGCCGGTTAAAGTTATGATTACGATTGAGTGGACACGTTTTGTCAGAAATACATTTGCCACACAATTTCTAGTTTAGTCAACAGGTTAGCCTCGCTGTACATCGCACAAATGTCCATAAGTGATGAGATCTCCCCCCAAGGGACATCCATCAACGTGTAGCGACTAACGACACAATGTCTCAATTGTTCTTGATAAGCATCGGTGCAAACCTGTGGTTATTATTAAGTACGTAAGGCTGGTGGTGGGTGTACATTTCTCTTATTGAATATGTAGCATTTCTCTTATGAAAATGCAGCATTTCTATTATTGAGTATGCAACATTTCTCTTTTTGAATATGCAGCATTTCTCTTATTGAACATGCAACATTTCTCTTATTGGGTATGTAGCATTTCTCTTATTGAGTATGTAGCATTTCTTTTATTGAGAATGTAGCATTTCTCTTATTGAGAATGAGGCATTACTCTTATTGAGAATGTAGCATCTCTCTTACTGAAAATGTAACATTTCTCTTATTGAGAATGTAGCATTACTCTTATTGAGAATGTAGCATTTCTTTTATTGAGAATGTAGCATTTCTCTTATTGAATATGCAACATTTCTCTTATTGAGAATGTAGCATTTCTCTTACTGAATATGTAGCATTTCTCTTACTGAATATGTAGCATTTCTCGTCAGTTTAGGTCAAGGTATCTATTTGCATTCCCGTTATTCCAATGTTTGACCTATTGTCAGGTTCGGTTCTGCAGTGTCCTACCTACAACTGCTTTAGACAGGTACGAGGTGCTACTTGTGTTTTTTCGTCTCTGACTTGTCGGGAGATCTAGAGAGAGTTCAAAGGCTAGGGAGTAAACCATAAACATTTCTTGGCAAAGAAAACCTATTACTAAGTGTGATAGCATTTATGTGATTTGTGTTGCAACAGGCAATGTGTAAATAGACAAAGAAATGTATGTTCTGCTCTAAAAACTTATATTGTTAACATAGTAAAAAAGTATAGTGCCCCATCACGCCAAGTGGCGTATAGAGAATATGGTGTTAGTAACCATAAATTTTACAGACCTTCAGCACATGATTTTTGGGGTAATGTGGTCGGTATCGGCTCGTGCCGCTTTACTTTCCCAGAAAAAAATCAGGTACCCCTTTAAGGCTAGGTGAACCTGGAAGCCGTCGGTTGGGATCGAAACCTACCTCTTGTCCTTTATAGTCCAGTTCACTGATCACTGAGCTATCGCGGCTCCCTTATTAACATAGTGGATCTAATTAATGTTTTCACATTAAAATGTGGGCGTAGTGGATACTGTTAGTGCATATATGATGTGGAACGTAACTATATTACAACATGTTTTCTAAAACAGAACTGTTTGCATCATATATAACTATAAAACATAGCAGGCTATTGATTTTTCGATTATGTTGATATCTTCTTCTCCATTTCAACTCCCCATTGAAGCAAAATTCTACAACTGACACTTTGCGTGTCGTTCGGTTTCTTGCTATTCATTTAAGATTCCATGTCTTACACACCATCTTCTATTTCTGCTTCCGTCTGTCTTCCCCAAAAATATTTGGGTTTGCCTCTTTGTCTTTTCCCCTGGGGATTCCAAAAAGGGCATGCCGTGTGTTTTGATGTAATGATGCTTTATCCATGTTAAATATAACAAACGTGAAGCGCTAAGACATTAACAAGGTAACCTAGTGCTTACAAGAGTGCACCTCTTGCACATGAACATGACAACACAGGTCTCCCAACATCTATGACGTAAACACAACCTGAGTAGTACGTTACATTCTGATGGTCTTGACTAGGATCGAATATGTAGAGAATGTATGAAGCTACAACTATTACCATAATCCATTAACAACGGCGTCGGTTATGTGTATCCCCCAGCTTCGACATATTGTGATTGTGTCAACAAATTAAAGTGCGACACAATGACCATTACTAATGAGAACGTCAGTGTACATTACATGTTAGTAGAACAAATAAATTATTTGATTCATGGATCGTGCATGCCGTGCTGTGAGTACAGTCGACCATATGATGCATGCTGTGCTGAGAGAACAGTTGACCCTATGACGCATGTCGCGATGCGATTACGGTCGACCATATTGTGCATGCCGTGCTGAGAGTACAGTCGATCATATGTTGCATGCCGTGCTGAGAGTACAGTCGATCATATGTTGCATGCCGTGCTGAGAGTACAGTCGATCATATGTTGCATGCCGTGCTGAGAGTACAGTCGACCATATGTCGCATGCCGTGCTGAGAGTACAGTCGACCATATGATGCATGCCGTGCTGAGAGTACAGTCGATCATATGTTGCATGCCTTGCTGAGAGTACAGTCGACCATATGTTGCATGCCGTGCTGAGAGTACAGTCGACCATATGTTGCATGCCGTGCTGAGAGTACAGTCGATCATATGTTGCATGCCGTGCTGACAGTACAGTCGTCCAAATGATGCATGTCGTTCAGAGAGTACAGTCAACCATATGGTGCATGCCGTGCTGTGGAGTACAGTCGATTATATCCACGGATAGTTAAACACGTTCAGCACTTACGTGCAGTGTTTCAAGACTTGCTTGATGTTGAGCTATTATTTACAATCGTATAAAGTACGTTTGTATGTCAATAAAATACACACATAAATTATAAATCGCATGTCGCATTCTTTCAGAATCACGAGCTTCATCACTGCCTTCATCACTCTGGAGAGATGTCTCTGTATCGCCATGCCTCTCAAGGTTAAGAACATCATTACTCCATTCAGGACCAAGGTCATATGCATATCTATTTTTGTATCTATGATCGTTCTATTTTCCCCTTTTCATTTTGTGAACAAACTAAACTGGAAGTACAGCCTTCTTCGTAACACATCCATACTTGCTCTCACTTTTACTCAAGACAGAGAGATCGTTGATTCCATTACTTTCTTTATTCACAGCGTAATATTGTCCTCAACATTGCTTATTTCAGTCGCTATTTGCACTATTATCCTTGTTGTTAAATTAAACAAGAAAACCAAATGGCGTAAAGAGTCAGTTGTAACGACATCAGTGAAAGATGAAGCTTTTTCTGCCAAGGAAAAGAAAGTTGTTCTCATGATAATTCTGATATCCTCCATTTTTGTTCTTTGCTACGTCCCGCCCACAATTATTTTTATTCTCATGGTGTTCTTTCCAGACTTTAGCATAAATGGCAGATTAAAGAACATGTTCTTTGTTGGTTGGTCAGTTGCTTTTGTTTTAGAGACTATCAACTCCACTGTGAATATTTTGGTCTATTTTAAGATGAGTTCAAAGTTTAAAGTAACACTTATTCAAATATTCTCTGGAATGTATAATAAAGGCAATACGAGTATATTAAAAGATGCACCGTAGAAAACTATTCAGAGATCCTAGGTATATAGTAGCACCGTAATAAATTTCTTTAAACAAACAAATTAATGTCTCCGTATTTTCAATAAGAAAGAATCAGAGAAGTTATTAGCAGGACTTTCTACAACCGGGACAGGTTGTTTTATATTTGTTATGCAGCTTCCTAGATATATAATGTGGTGTCTACTTCTCAATTGTGCTTCCCTTCCGGGTACATGTTTTCTTCTCAATAAATTTGATTTTTCATTATTTTTGCCTTTCCTTGGTTGATCTCAAGCCCTATTGTCCTAATCATTGCTGGCAGAGCTTTCGTTTTTGTTGAATCGTACTCACATTGCTACCGATAAGACTTATATCGTCTCCAAACTGGAGGTCTTCTATTTGAGGTCCAAGTGTCCGTTTAATACGTTTGTCCACCAGTTCGGCATTTTTGCATCATGAAATCGATAGCAATTGAAAAAAATGCAAGGGACATAAATACATTCTTGTTTCTTGTCTCTATGCCAACTGTACAAGAGAAGCCATTATTTATATCTTTAATGACGTGAAAGATTTGTTCTTTATATTGTCTTAGCATGTTTTACGAGATTCAATATCTTCATATATACTCTTGAAAGTATTTTTGAAATCAGTGAAATTTAGAGTCAATTGCTTTCCACGTCTATATTTCTTGCAATATCATTCTTAGTGTAAAAATATGATCACACAGCTTCTCCCTTGAAAAATTCTAGCCTGTACTGTATCTTTGACACTGTTCATGATGATCTTACAAAACACGTTAGAGACAACTGATAGAAGAGTCACGCCTCTCCAGTTGTTGCAAACCATGAGATTGCACTTTTCTGGAATTTTAACAATTATACATCGTTACTAGTGTTTAGGTACCGTTGTAGAAGATGGAGGAGTGGAGAGAGTAGAGGAGTAAACAAAGACGAGAGAACATGGTCAAGGAAAAAGACATTTAGACGAAGTCATGAGAAAAATAAGCAGAGGATAGGTCAAAATGCACGTGCAAAACGTGAAGACCATGTTCAGAAGTGAGTGGGCAGATAGACGCGTAGGAAGTCAATTTTGATTTGCTGACAAGATCCAGATTCAAGAAGTAAACACAAAAAATTGGTGGAACTGGAATAAAACACCTGGATAGACTGAGCTGGCAGGGAGTGACGATCTAGAGCAGGGATGGCCAATTTCTTTCAAATGGCAGGCCACTTTTTAATTATTTTTTTTGTGCCGGGCCACACACATAACAGCATCAATACAAATAAACTTGGCATTTGTTTTAAGGTAATATGTTTGTTATTTATCGGCATTATTTGCTTACATAAATCATTTTATTGCAACATAGTTAAAAATAGGTGTCCGGTTAGCGCAATCGATAGGCGGTTGGCTTACCACGGCAACAGCCGGGTTCGTTCCCTGGCGAGGACACCTGGGTTTTACTAATTCCCTAAAAATTAGTAGGAGCCGCGATAGCTCAGTGGTTAGTGAACTGGACTACTACGGACAAGGGGTAGGGTTCGATCCCAACCGACGGCTCCGGGTTCACCCAGCCTTAAATGGGTACCGGATTTTTTCTGGGAAAGTAAAAGCAGCACGGGCGTAATACCGACCACATTACCCCAAAAATCATGTGCTGAAGGTCTGTAAAATATAGGGTCACTAACACCATATTTCCCTATACGCCACTTGGCGTGACGGGGGTACTTTACTTTTTACTTTATAGTTAAAAATACCTAGTAGAGTTATACAAATGAATAAAATTTGCTATTTTTATTGTTTAACAAACATGTTTTAGTTAGGTCATTTTCAAGTTGACATGCAACACACCTTAATGAGAACAATGTGGACGTTCATGTGCAGCAACAAGTTCATCAAAGTCAATGTGTAAAGATGATGATCATATTCGTAATAAATCCTGAAGGTTGCCATCAGTGAGTCGGTTTCTTTGTGACGATTTAATCTCCTTCTTTGTTGAAAAAGCGCATTCACATATATATGTGCTTCCGAACATAGAAGTAATTTTCAAACTGAAATCACTCAATGCGGGATATTTTTCCTGTGGCACAAGTTTCCAAAAATCAACTCCTATGTCCATCCTTGATTGGAAAAAGGGGTCACTTTGGAGGTTACATAACTCTAACTGAAAAGTGTCATGTTGGAAAAAGTCACACTTCATAGGGTTGTTAAACAATGCCAGTTCTGGTCGTATACCACTGAAGTCAGAAAATCGTTCATTGAATTGCCCCAATAGTTTGTCTAACATTAATACAGAAAATTTGAAATCAGTGTCACTGCGCTCCTCAATCAATTCTTTGTACGAAGGACAATGAATGCAGTTTTCTTTGGCCAGGGTAAATCTAAAAACTTTTAGTTGACTTATAAATCCAACTAGATGTCGTACCAAATCTGAGACTGTTTGGGAACGTCCCTGTAGCTTCACGTTAAGTTCATTCATGTGCAGAGTGATATAAGTTAAAAAGGCCAATACGCTGTTAAAATGTGGTTCAGACATTTTTCTGATCAGTTCTTTGTTGGTATCATGTTTTTCTAAAAACTGCTTTATCTCGTTTCTCAAAGCAAAAAACCGCCTCAAACAATTCCCTCTGCTTAGCCAGCGTACTTGTGTGTAGAGCACCAAATCGCCATATTCCGCCTCAACTTCTGATAGAAAATGTATAAACTGTCGGTGTGTCAAAGACCGATTCCCGCCTTTTATTAAAATACACTTTATTACAGTTTTTTTTTCATAACACCCTCCACGTCTAGAATCTTGCCACACAGCGCCTCCTGGTGTATAATGCAGTGTAATGCTGGGCAATGGAGTCACCGTCACATAATGATTTTTTTTTTTATTTCGCTATCTCTGCGCTTACAACAAACGATGCCATTAAGAAACTTGTTTGTTTTGTTGTTAATGTAGTAAAAACAGCACTTTTTCTTCAAATCGCACACAAGTGTAGAACGTATTGTACCAATGTAGTCCTTGTATTTAGCGGCGTGATGCTGTGTGCAATGCCGTTAAAGATTATACTTTTTATTTACAGACAACACATGCAAACACACAAGGCACTGCGGTTTGCTATCCTTATTGTTGATAAATAAAAATCATGTTCCCATTTCTCATGAAAAAATCGGATTTTTTTCTTAATTTTCGTTTATTGTTCATATTATACCACGACCAAAGCAACAGACAATGAAAACACAGATTACAACAATAGCACTGTTTCCAGTTAAAATGGAACTGTTCACTGTAACTCGACAAAATCAGAATGATCAGATCGGATATATAATTTTGACTGATGAAAAGGGGTTTGGAGAGAAAGAAACTGAAAGTAAAATAATTGTGAGGTGAATGTGTTGGGGTGGAGGAGATGGGTGACTGACAGTATTTCTTGGCGGAAACTGTTTGAACTCGCCGAACCGAGAGTCGGCTCTAGAACCATTCGTTGGGTTCTTCCTTTGTTTAAGTCGGTCACAGGATGATCAAAAGGAAAAAAAGGATGGGCCGGGAATGACGGGAAGTCGACGTTAAACTAACTACTAGAGTGTTCCGAGTTTTAAACATAGGTCTACTTGGGAATATTTGAGTTAGCTTTCTCCACGGTAGAAGTTAATGTAACACATTTTTAATCAATTTTACCCGGGATATTTTGCTCAATGCAACCTGATTTTATTTTTTATCCGCCGCGGGCCACAAAAAGGACGTCGCGGGCCACTTGTGGCCTAATTGGCCATCCCCGATCTAGAGTAATGACACCAAACAAGTGTAATAAAGTTTTAGCAAGCAAGAACACACGATAGTTCGAAGATGCAGAGACTAGTGAAGAAAAGTTAAGTGATGCAGATTAGTAAGTGGCACTATTAAGAGACAGTTAGTAGCAGTGCCAAGAGACCGCAGGGCCGATAGAAGTTAGATAGTATAGGGCGGGCCGTCAATGGGGACGGTCGACGACTAGTTGAGATGCGAGTATGAATGCGTTAGAGCCCAGAGATAATTGTGAGGGCGATAGACTCAAGAATTGTAAGAGTGCGTTTTAAATGTGTGACCTGCCATATCCAGTGTGTAACGAGAGCCCGATGTGACAGTATTAAAAGTCGAAACCAATTCTTATAACTAATGCGTTGTTATGTGTTACACAGTTATATTTATCTGCCTAGCGTCAACCCTTGAGGACGAATCATACAGCAATAAAGTTGTCGCGGAATCACAACGTTAAACAGTTATCCTAACAACAATTCAAAAGTACTATGATGACCAGACAAGGTCAGGGCTGAGACGAACGCAAGGGAGCAAGAAGACGTGTTGTCACGAGAAACAGCGAGATCAGCACATTCCAGCTGAGGTCACGCTAACAGAGAACTGAGAGGGGCGGTGCAGGCTGTCAATAAAGTAACGATCGATATATCAACACTGCGTGCGAATAGAACACGCATCCGCTGACAGTCAAGCTGCCCTGCACGTCCACAACGCGTTTAGGTCGTATCGCAACACAGTATAATCAGCACAAACAAAAAAACAATTAAAAAAGAAGCCTACTCCCGGGTACACCCTTCCGTTTTGTAAATTGCTTTAGATATGATGTGCAAGTGTTTTAAGTTATTGCCATGCATTTCTTTTAGCATATTTGGTGTTATCAAACCTTCACCTGCAGCCGTGTTGCTATTCATGAGCTTTCCAGCCGTCTCTAATTCTTTCAAGGTGACGTCATCTAAATTTATACCTAACTGTGAGTCGTATGTGTCGCCTGGAAAACCTATTAATTGCCTTGGTAGTGGGAGATTACAATTGTTCTTAAAGTGTTCAGCCCGCCGTGATCTTAATGTCTGCACCTGATGTGGTTCCACATGTGTTCACAAGAGGTGCCCACTAGATGTAGAGTGTTCTTAGCATCCACTGGATATTCTTTTCTTTTCTTATTATGTAGTGGCCATCTGCCTGTTCCAGACCACGGTATTTCTCTGATGCCCAATATATAGAGCGTATATTTCACCGTCTCTCTTGCCATTTGGAAGATTTCTGTTGGTGCAACCATTATTATTACACTCCATTAGCTGTTTGTAGTTGCGGTTTCAGTCTAAATACTGCTCTATCTAAATGGGAATTCCTCGTTTCTATTTATAAGTCTAATTGTATGTTTCAATAACAATAAATGGACTTCAATATGGCGGAAAAATATATCGGCTTCAAGATGAGGGAACAATATATGGGCTTCACGATGAATGAACAATATATAGGCTTCAAGATGAGGGAACAATATATGGGCTTCACGATGAAGGAACTATATATGGCCTTCAAGATGGCGGAACAATATATGGGCTTCACGATGGCGGAACAATATGTGGGTTTCACGATGAGGGAACAATATATGGCCTTCAAGATGGCGGACATAATATGGGCTTCATGATGGCGTATCAATATATGGTCTTCATGATGAGGGAACAATATATGGGTTTGACGATGAGGGAACAATATATGGGTTTCACGATGAGGGAACAATAAATGGGTTTCACGATGAGGGACAATATATAATCTTCACAATGAGGGAACATTAAACGGGTTTCACGATGAGGGAACAATATATGGGTTTGACGATGAGGGAACAATAATTGGGGTTCACGATGAGGGAACAATATATGGGTTTGACGATGAGGGAACAATATATGGGTTTGACGATGAGGGAACAATATATGGGTTTGACGATGAGGGAACAATATATGGGTTTGACGATGAGGGAACAATCTATGGGTTTGACGATGAGGGAACAATATATGGGCTTCACGATGAGGGAACAATATATGGGTTTGACGATGAGGGAACAATATATGAGTTTGACGATGAGGGAACAATATATAGGCTTCACGTTGAGGGAACAATATATGGGTTTAATGATGCGGGAACAACATATGGGCTTCAAGATGAGGGAACATTATCTGGGTTTCACGAAGAGGGAACAATCTATGGGTTTGATGATGAGGGAACAATATATGGGCTTGACGATGAGGGAACAATATATGGGCTTGACAATGAGGGAACAATATATGGGTTTCACGATGAGGTAACAATATATGGGTTTAAAGATGAGGGAACAATGTATGGGCTTGATTATGAGGGAACAATATATGGGCTTCATGATGGTGGCTTGTTAAAACACCGTTCATAGCACGATTAATGAAAATATTCATGAATAAGTTATAAGTAATTGGAAAATAATAATACGGATCTAACAACTCCTGCACTATTATTCATCGGTACCGCTGTCGAATTATTGACAGATATACCACTACTTGGTCCCAGATATCGATATATCCTGGATGCCCCTTTCAGCTACCTACCTAGTAAAAAATATACAACTACTTGGTCGCAGATACCGACACATTCTGGATGCCCCTTTCAACTACCTACCTAGTAACAAATATACCATTACTTGGTCCCAAATATCGACACATCCTGGGTGTCCCTTTCAACTACCTACCTAGTAACAAATATACCACTACTTGGTCCCAGATATCGACACATCGTGGATGTCCCTTTCAACTACCTACCTAAAAAAAGTAAAGTACCCCCGTCACGCCAAGTGGCGTTTAAGGAAATATAGTGTTAGTGACCCTATATTTTACAGACCTTCAGCACATGATTTTTGGGGTAATGTGGTTGGTATTACGCCTGTGCTGCTTTACTTTCCCAGAAAAAAATCCGGTACCCATTTAAGGCTGGGTGAACCCGGAAGCCGTCGGTTGGGATCGAACCCTACCCCATGTCCTTTGTAGTCCATTTCGCTAACCACTGAGCTATCGCGGCTCCCTAAACTACCTACCTAGTAACAAATATACCACTACATGGTCCCAGACTTCGATACATCCCTGAAGTTCCTTAGGTGTTTGTTTAATAATCCGAGCTGAAACAATAACAAGCGTATAACATAAATTGATGTCAAATATAATAATTTGAAACTAGGCTGGGCCGTGTATTAAATCTTGACACGTCCAGGCAGTTTTAATTCTTATTTATTAAAATTTCCTGCGTGCTGGAATGTTCTGGAATGGTATGATGATTTATGTGCAAAATACGTCAACAAATGAGAAAAACACTTCAACATTATGAAAACAAAAATAGTGTATTAACAAAAGTGTCTAAAATTTATTATGAAAACAAGTAGTCGAGCAGAAAACAGTTTGTCAGAAACAATAATGCATACGACATATTACAATTTCGTGATAGAATAGAATGTTGGATTATTTTTTAAAGTGCAAATAAGTGATCTATTTTCTTAATAGTCAGCATTTTGTAAAACAATGTCCTTAGAGTCAGTACTGTATTATACATTTCCTTAGAGTCAGTACTGTATGATACATTTCCTTAGAGTCAGTACTGTATGATACATTTCCTTAGAGTCAGTACTGTACGATACATTTGGTGTATGGTTAAATATAGTGTTATACGTATTCATTATTATGTGGTAAAAAATATGTGATACATATGTAAACATAAAGTTATAAATAATACAACTTCTTTTATATAAAAAAGTAAGAAAATAGTGTTGTTTCTATCATATATGAAACAAAAAAACTGTTTTTACCCCCCTGTGGCAATTGTACAAAGGTATCTAATGACCTTTCGAGCCGTAACCGGCCCATAGGGCGTAGACCAAGATACACCTTCTCCTATATGGATTTTTTGCTCTAGCAGTTTTCTTTTAAAGATATTTTATCAATCTCGCCATCCGTCTCTGTTCCGTGCAAGCAGTTCTATCTCACTGAGGGAGCCGACTCCCGCCGCCCCCGCCCCTCCCACCAACGTTCCTCCCAGTGTCTCCCCGGGTCTTCCTCTTTTTCCCCCACCTGCCGTTTCCCATACGAGGGCCCGCCCTGCCATTCGGCTACCATCTCCTCTCACCACATGTCCAACGTACGACCATCGTCCTTTCTCCACCACTGAAGATATCAGTGGTCGACCGGCGACTTCTCCAATTTCCTCATTTGCCTTGAACCCGTTCCATGCTATACCAAGCATTTTCCCTAGACATTTATCCTCGAATGCGCCCAACTTTGTTTCCACATCCCCTGCTGCCCTCCAGCCTTCACACGCACACGCAAGGGCCGACAGCACACTTGATTTGAATAGCCGCTATCGTAAAAACGATGTTGTTAATGAAACAAAGGTATACAACATAAATATTGTCTAGTGCAATCAAAGGAAAATGCACGTCATACTACAGCGTTATGATAACTTGCATTAAAGAATATATTTAGCATTTGCTAGGTGCACTATATTTATATAAAATGTATAAAAACGTGTATAATAGAAATTCGTTTTTAAACGTGTTAAATAGGTGATACATTTTAAAACACAAAAATATGTATTCCATTTTTCACTGTATATTGTTATGTGATTATTGAAAGAAATGTTAATTTTTATTGCATTAAAATGTTATTCTGTAATATATTTTGATAAACGATAATAGTACCTGGAACATTACTAAATACGTTAGTATGTGAATGCGTTATAAATGAAAGCATCTACTATGCATTAATGAGAGATGTTAATTTGAAGAAAAAAAATATTTATCTAACAAAAATTAACATTATTATTTTGAGGAAAATTTACCGAACTAACAATGAAAGTGTGCAACTAGAATAAATATCAGTATTTGGCGAATGATCATGACAAATATTAATATATACATATTTGGTAAATTAAAATAAAAAACAAATAATGTGTGAAAATAGACATAAATATCAACAAAATAAAAAACAAATCTATCGATAAAAAGCTATTTTCAGGGGAAAACATCCACAAGTAAGAAATTATTGAAGTAAAAACTGAGTCTTGCAAGTGTTTGTAAAATCAGGATAATCACTAATTTGGCAATATCTGTTAGTTGTTATTCTGTTCGTGTTATTCTTTCTGATCGTTTATGAATGATTGCTGTACGTTTAATGACAAGGCGTGCATGCACAAAGAAATAACAAATTAAATAACGTAATTATGTCAACATTCTACAACATAATACGATTAATAAATACCTCGTATAACCCTGTACTCTATAGGCTTGTTAACAGAAGTTTCCACGGAACCTATTTAAATTGGTAGAGCTAGGATTATAGTTGTCTCCCTCGACGGACCGAGGCTGAAGTGAGGGGTCTCCAGGCTGGTAAACATTTGGCGAAAAGGGGAGGGGGGGGGGTACAACTCATCTGTTCGTGACGTGTGTTGATGTGAAGGAAATATGTCTATGTAAGTGTGTGTTCTTGAAGATTAATGTTTCTTACCTTCACCTTCTGTCTAATTAGCAGTTCTTGATGTAACAAACAGTTTAACCACATCTGTATAAATTAATGCATTATACACTTTTTAATGTCATTGTACATTACTTTAAAATATTGCGTGCTTTTAATCTGTATTTATTTCATTGCAAACACACAGCTCTCAATTGTTTTTATTTTCTTCACTTAGGTCGTCAAGACAATCTAACGCTTAGTCTCTTTCAAACAATGAATGACACTTATATTGCCAACCGCCTTCTATTTGAAGCTAACAACATGTCTGTTGTTATATATTCTAAAAAGCTTATTAATTTCATGAAATTGGGCAGACTATGCCTCTATTACATAAACGTTACAGAACAATATATATATCTCACAATGTTTCAACTGTAAGGCACATTCATTAGTTCATGTTTGGGTTGTTGATATATGGGGTTGTACGGTGTGCGACAGTCCGGTCACTAAACTAAATAAAATTAAACTAAATATTAAAAAAAAAAAACTGGACGAAATGTTTGAAAAGAACTAGTGCAAATGGGAATAAAAAATATTCCGCTAAATCTACACTTATCGTATGTATGGTTTAAATTAGCATTTGTCTGTGCCTTTAAAATAAAAATGTGTGTTTCCATATTGACTTACTCCTTCATTTTCATTCTCCGTCTCTCTCTCTCTCTCTCTCTCTCTTCCTCTCACGCTCTCTCGCTCTTCCTCTCTCTCTCTCTCTCTCTCTCTCTCTATCTCTTAGGTGCCTTGCCTTTCTCATCTCTTTACTACAGTGATATGAATGTCTCGAATTCAGCGCACAAATCGACCAAGTCCAAGATACCAAGCACCATAAACAAGCACCAAGATGGATGCTTGTTTGCGTTTGAACAAAGCCCAACATCCAAGATCAGAATTTGGATAATTCGTTTTTCCCCACCTACGTATTTAGCTTTCTGTCCGTATGGTACGTTGTGTGCATAACAGTGGAGAATTACATCACCATATGTCATCCAACAAGCTTTGTGGTTGTGTGACAAGGCGACGTGCCAGTATCGTGGTCATGGGCATTCTGGTCTTGTCGTTGTTGCTGTATATGGCCACTGCTACTGCTGCTGAGGTAACACCAAACGAGATAGGTCTTGAGAAATGCTTGCCAAGTCCAAGGATGATGTTTTTGCACATAATAACCTACATTGACTGGGTAGTAATGTTGCTACTACCGCTGATCGCCATTACTGTCATGCTCTTCACGATCGTTCTGTCCATCATACACAAGTCCCGGTGGAAGAAGCACAGTGGCCTGCCGATGCTGGAAGTTACCGAGCTGAAACTGATTAACGTTCCTAGGTGGAGCTCAGTGCGAGACCCAAGTTCGTGTGGCTAGGATGCTATTGCCTTGTCTCAGTCTCACATCATCATGCACGCACCCAGCCACGTGGCCAGACTGTGCTATAGGATGCGGACTCAGAACTCGAGGGACATGAACTTGACATTCTCTGAAGGTCTTATGCGGCTTAACTTCCGGCACGTCAGCCACGCCCACCATGCCTGCAAGTTTTGGATCTTCGTGGTCGTCAGTAGAAACTTTACCAAGAACCTCAGACAAACTTAAGTGGACGTTACCAAGTGTATATGTTAGTCGTGGCTTATATCGTTGTGGTTGCCTTAGCTAACCGTGGCTCATATCTTTGTGTGTGTATGTGATAGCCATGGTTCCGATCTTGGTGGGTGTATGTGATAGCCATGGCTCAATTCTCGGTCTATGTCCGTGCTAGTCGTAGCTCATATCTTGGTGGAAGTCTGTGATGGCCATGGCTGATATCTTGGTTTGAGTGTGTGCTGGCCATGGCTCATATCTTGGTGTGTGTCTGTGCTGGCCATGGTTCATATCTTGGTGTATTTCCGTGCTAGACATGGCTCATATCTTAATGTGTTTCAGTGCTAGTCATGGTTCATATCTTGGTGTGTGACTGTACTAGCCATGGTTCATATATTGGTGTGTGTCTGTGCTGGCCATGGTTTATATCTTGGTGTGTTTCAGTGTTAGTCATGGTTCATGTCTTGGTGTATTTCCGTGATAGCCATGGCTCATATCTTAATGTGTTTCAGTAACTAGTTATGGTTCATATCTTGGTGTGTGTCTATACTAGCCATGGTTCATATCTTGGTGTGTGTCTGTGCTGGCCATGGTTTATTTCTTAATGGGCTTCTGTGTTAGCCATGGCTCATATCTTAATGTTCTTCTGTGTTAGCCATGGCTCATATCTTAATATGCTTCTGTACTGGACATGGCTCATATCTTAATGTGTTTCTGTGCTGGCCATGGCTCATATCTTAACCTGTGTGTGTGTGTGTGTGCTAGCCATGGCTCATATTTTGGTGTGTGTCATGTTAGTCATATCTCATATCTTGGTGTGTGTCCGTGTTAATCATGTCTCATATCTTTGTGTGTGTCTGTGTTTAGTCATATCTCATATATTAGTGACTATCTGTGTTAGCCATGTGTCATATTTTTGTGCGTGCATGTCTGTGTTGGTCATATCTCATATCTTTGTGTGCATGTCTATGTTAGTCACATCACATATCTCTGTGTGCATGTCTATGTTGGTCACATCTCATATCCTTGTGTGCATGTCTATGTTGGTCACGTCTCATACCTTTGTGTGTGCATGTCTATGTTAGTCATGACTCATATATTTGTGTGTATGTCCATGCAAGTCCCATATCTTAATGTGTGTCTGTCTATGTTAGTTATGCCTCATATATTTGTGTGTTTGTGTTTAGCCATGTCTCATATCTTTGTGTGTGCATGACTGTGTTTAGTCATATCTCATATCTTAGTGTGTGTATCTGTGTTAGTCATATCTCATATCTTGGTGTGTGTCAGTGTTAGTCATGCCTCATATCGTTGTGTGCATGTCAGTGTTAGTCACATCTCATATCTTTGTGTGTGCGTGTCTGTGTTAGTCACCTCTAGTGACTCGGGCAGATGGTTCTCGTAAACCTGAGAGAGGCGACCATCTAAGGGCAGAATCCCCCCTACAGAAAAGACAATCTGCTGCCTTGCAAGAAGATTGGGAACAATCAAAGGCTAAGAAAAGCAAACCTGAATAAAATGCTGTCTGAATTCGGATGCACTGGACCACTGGCGCAGAACACAGTGCAACGTTTTAACAGATATTCAATCAGGGTGGATCTAAAAGACTCTAATTATGATGTTCTGTCTGTGGGGTCGATCAATTCACTTAAACAGACAGCTGTCTTCATGTGAGAGTTTAGAATCCTACTCTGATCGAGTCCTGATCGCAGTGAGAGAGAGAGAGAGAGAGAGAGAGAGAGAGAGAGAGAGAGAGAGAGAGAGAGAGAAATCGATCATTAATTATATCTTTTTTTACTTTGCCGCAGTGACATTTCTTTAAATATGTATATGTCCATTTTCTTCTTGATCTTTCTCTACTCCCGCAGACAGGTCATGGGTTGTTTCACACCTGGTTACAACAACTGTTTAAGATTCATTTTAATGAAATAATCAAGTCACTTTATTTTGGATTAAGAATGTTATACTTGTTTGTATTCCGGCGAACATCATTTTGAAGAAATGCATGAGATTAGCTCATTTACCCGTTGGATGTTATACGTTTGGTGTAACGTAACGTGAAACATTCAACAAGTAGAATAGTCATGATTGTGGAGACATCAGTGGACGATGATTTATTATCATAGTTTATTGTGGCTGTTTTTTTGTCGATTGTCTCTCTCTCTCTGCGTTCAGGACTCAATCAGAGTAAGGATTCCAGACTCTCATATGAAGTCAGCTGTCAGGCTAAGTGTGTTGATCGCCCCCACAGACAGAACATCACAATTAGAGTCTGTCAGATCCACTCTGACTGAACACCCGTTAATACGTTGCACTGTGTTCTGCGCCAGTGGCCCAGTGCATCCGATTTCAGCCAGCATTTTTTCAGGTTTGCTTTCCTTAGCCTTTGATTGTCCCCAATCTTCCTGCAAGGCAGCAGTTGATCTTTTCTGTCGGGGGATTCTGCCCTTAGATGGTCGGCCTTCCCAGGTTTACGAGCACCATCTGCCCGAGTCACTAGAGGTGACTAACACAGACATGCGACTTGTAATATGAGGAAACTGCAACAAGGAACACATTTCATGCATAGCCTCCATTTGTTCCCGCCGCCTATCCCCATATACCGGTAAGTCACGTCCTCCCGAAAATGATGATCATCGTAGCACTTGATGATGTTAGGCCATCGTTGATGACTCCAATTCCGTATATATATAGCCATATTTAAGGACAACACAAAGAATCAGGAGCCGTTTCAAGAAGACACATGCCTAAGTGTAAGGCGGGCGACCACGTGTTGGTCAGCCCATAGGGGCTACCCCCATTGCCAGTAGAAATAGAGATAATGTTTCAAGTAGTAGATAGCTTGTTCAGATAGGAGTGAGGGGTAGATTCGAGAAGACACACGTCTAGGTAAGGCAAGAGCAAGTATAGTTGTAGACTACTAAGTTTAAGATCTAACGAGTTTCCATTGGTCGAAGCTAACCTCGAGGCTTACAGTGGGCTGATGATGGCCCAAGAAAGTAGCTGTGTTAGAACTAGCGAGTCGTTAAGACAGTAGAAGTGATCGGCGATAAATTATAAGCAATGAGCTGTTCAATGGGGAACAGTTCACATTAGGTTAGGTAGTCACATGTTTAAACCTAGGCCGGTAATCTAGGCCGGTTTGTCGATTGTGAAGAGATGTGCCATGGTTGCACACTTGGTTAACCATAATCAACAAACAACCAACAGCAATTCATAAACATTCCAGAAACGATAGATCAGAACATTCTTCTAGGATTCTCCATTTAAAATGTGACATGAAAGGTCACATTGGCAGAATTTGCCTCACAATAGATCCACAGTGTCATCGGTGAGCATTGAAGTCCACGTGGACCTTTGCTATTTTGTTAAAACTTGATGTGGTCAGACATAAAAAAAAGGAAATTACCCCGTCACGCCATGTGGCGTATAGGGAATATGGTGTTAGTGACAATAAATTATACAGACCTTCGGCACATGATTTTTGGGGTAATGTGGTCGGTATTACCCCCGTGCCGCTTTACTTTCACATAAAAAAATCCGGTACCCATTAAAGGCTGGTGAACCGAACCCCGTCGGTTGGGATCGAACACTACCTCTTGTCCTTTGTAGTCCAGTTCACTAACCACGAGCTATCGCGGCTCCCGTAGTCAGACGTATGAATGAACAATATGTGGTGAGATTACATGCAAGATAGTTAGCAAAAGTAATACTACTACTACATTGTTATTAACTAGAGGAAAATCCCCACAAGTAGCTGTATTAACAACTAAATAGTATTGATATAATTATTTTAACTAACATTGTTATTATAACTGCTGTTATTATTTTGTAATTTAAACTGACTAACTCGGAATAACAATTCGACATCATAAGATAAACAAATAAGCAATCCACCAGTCTAAAAGTCTATACGCAATAGCCAATGTTGAATGTAAACTATCGCTCCAGCACGTGATAATCACAGAAGCAAGATCCAGACAATCACAGAAACAAGATCCAGACTATCACAGAAACAAGATCCAGACAATCACAGAAACAAGATCCAGACAATCACAGAAACAAGATCCATATAATCTCAGTTGCACAATTCAGACAATCACAGAAACACAACGCAGACAATCACAGAAACACAACCCAGACAATCACAGAAACACAACCCAGACAATCACAGAAACACAAACCAGACAATCATAGAAACCATGTCCAATCACAGAAACACAACCCAGACAATCATAGAAAAACAACCTAGACAATAACAGAAACAAGTTCTAGACAATCACAGGATCACAACCCAGACAATTACAAAACGCAACCCAGGCAATCACAGAAACAAGGTCCAGACAATCACAGAAACACAACCCAGACAATCACAGAAACACAACCCAGACAATCACAGAAACAAGATCCAGACAATCACAGAAACACAACCCAGACAATCACAGAAACACAACACAGAGAATCACAGAAACAAGGTCCAAACAATCACAGAAACAAGATCCAGACACTCACAGAAACATAACCCAGACAATCACAGAAACACAACCCAGACAATCAAAGAAACACAACCCAGACATTCACAGAATCAAGATCCAGACACTCACAGAAACAGGGTCCAGAAAATCACAGAAACAAGGTCCAGACAATTACAGAAGCACGATCCAGACAATCACAGAACAATACCCAATCAAAAACTGTGAGTGTGAATACAGCGACCACACAGCTACGACTTTTATTCCACAGGTCAGTATAAGATATAGTGAGATACGTTATGTTTATAATGAAGACACACAGAGTCCAGACAGATGTAATCATCTTAAAAATATTTTCTTTACATAGTGTAATAGAGATATTGATTAGTTATGTAATTAATAAGCTTATCATAGAAGTATATATTAAAGTATGGCACAGGACTGGCCAATAAAACCATGATTTTGATAAACGAGCTGAGTATTGTTATGTAAAAGTTACGTTTACCATTTAATGAGAATGCTAGAGTTATCGTGCATTGCTCGAGGATCTGCCTGCATGCAGGCATCGAGATCAAATTACAAGAGAAACCATCGACGAGTTTTGAGGTAATGGTTCAAGTATAAGAACACGTAACGAGTTATTACATAATAAATGTTAGTAATAGGGAAACGATGCCGTTAGAGAGATTGCTCAATAAATCGATGCAAATGTTGGGCAAATTGAAATACATTGTAATGAAATAAGAGGTCGATTAGAGGCTAAGAGTGAGACACGAATGTTGCATGATGATCAGATGAAAATTAAGATGGTTGTAAACATCAATAAATAAAGATATAGTCAAGGGAAAAAACCGTTAGGTTGGAAGAGGGACATGAGGGTCGCGTCTACAAGTGACAGAGAAAAGTACTCTTCTGATGATATCTTAAAAAGGCTGACATTAAAATTCAAAATGGAAAGTATCAAGAAAATTGATTATTAATAAATAGGACAATTTCCTATTTTAAATGGATCGATGAGACCTTTGAGAGTCAGTGTGACATAGGGCACCGGTGTCCCCACTGTAATTACACGATTTCCCCTGTCACAGATATCATAATAATTGTAGCGAAGCTGGTCAGGTGGTTAATTATATCTAATCGTATATTGATCTAATAACTTCCTTCGAGAATGAATACAGTATGATTTTATAAATTATTTGTGATAATTTTACGGTAGAAATATTATTTTAAACGCGGTGTGAGCAAGATTTAATTAGGCTTTGAAACTGTCACAGGTAAATGACGCAATTACCAACAAGTGATTGAAAACTAGTCCAACACAATCAGTCTTATGCCAGTGATATATACTCATAATCGAAAATAAAAAGACAGCCACATATGAAAAGATAAAATAGTACGAATCCTGCATCAAATTGGTCTCACATAAAAGTGCAAGATTGATGGAACTGAGTTATATTTTTAATGTGTTGTCAACTCTCTGATTCTTTCTTGCTCTACAATGGAAAGCTCCACTGCGCTTGTTAATTTAGTAGACACTTACATTGACCCGGTCTCAGATGCCGTCAGAGAAGTTGTTCAACTCGCAAATTACGTCACACTCTGCGGTATTATCAGCTTCTTCGGTATCGGAGCAAACATGGCAAACATTTCCGTGTTTGTCAAACAAGGGTTCAAGGACAGTATCAACATCAGTTTGTTGGGTAGGTCTGGTCAGTGCTGACGTAACGGTACAGTTTAGAGTAATCTATGTCCGCTACTTTGATTCAGTCACTCTACGTTGTGCCACATTGTACCTTTAAAAACACTAAGTATTCATTGATGTGGTATAGAACCAGCCTGAATGATGGCATTACTTATATAAATGTGTATATTGCATTTCAAGGACCTTCCCTTGACTTTAGACGTAAAATAATTCAAGAAAACTCAATAGCCAATTATGTTATCAGAGTCAATAAGATAGATAGAAATACAGATTTTCCTTTTAGAGTGGAACTTATGAAAATGGCTCACTAGAGAACACAAAGAAAACCTGAGGGCATCAAATAGATAGTTCGATATATTTATTATTACTGTTATAGTTATTATTTTCATTATTATAGTATTATTGTCATCATCATGAATATCACTATAATTATTATTTTATCATTAATAATATTTCGACAACGTCATGAGAATAGGAAAGTTGGAATATCGGGTTACAACTGGCAAAATAAAATAAAAGAGAGATCTTGGACGACAAAGAGAGAAAATACTGGATAGCTTGGTGTCATGGCATGAAAAATAGTCAACAAAAGAACTGATACAATGCACTGTGGATAGAAGATTGTGGAAGGACATGATCGCCTGCGCCAACCGGTATGGTACATGATGATGATGACTATTAATAACGCAAATAATATTTAATCATAATTTTGGTTCAAATACATAATGCAATGATTTTGTACTTTTTTTTAAAAAAAAGCTTCATAGCTAATTTTGTTTGGCTGGTAGTATAGTCTATATTGTTGTGTTACTAACTTTTTTTGTTGACAACTGTACTTTAATATTACGTCTGTGTCTGAGACCAAATTTTGTCGGTATTATTGCCAGGCCTGGCAGTTTCAGATCTTGTCTGCTCAACCACGATGTTATGGGCCAGTATCTGTTACAATCCCCTGTTTCAACAATTAGACTTGCCATTTGAGCCTTTGGATATCATGTACATCACAGGCGGATGGCCTCACGTATGTTTTAATAGGTAATATGTAAGCATTATAGTTGGTACTTATGCTATATAACATATAAAATGTGTTATATCAGTTATGATGTGTGAGTAGATTGGGCATAAGATGTGTTATAACAGTTACGATGTGTGAACAGAATGGACATAAGATGTGTTATAACAGTTATGATGTGTGAGCAGAGTGGACATAAGATGTGTTATAACAATTATGATGTGTGAGCAGAGTGGACATAAGATGTGTTATAACAATTATGATGTGGGAGTAGAGTGGACATAAGATGTGTTATAACAGTTATGATGTGTGAACAGAGTTGGCGAAAACGGTGCTATAACATTTATAATGTGTGAACAGAATGAATGTCAGCTGTGCTATAACAGTTATGATATGTGAGCAGCGTGGGCGATAGCAGTGTTATAACAGTTATGACGTGTGATCAGAGAGGGTGATAGCTGTGCTATAACAGTTATGATGTGTGAAAAAGTGAGTGATAGCTGTGCTATAACAGTGATGATGTGTGAGCAGCGTGGGCGATAGCTGTGTTATAACAGTTATGACGTGTGATCAGAGAGGGTGATAGCTGTGTTATAACAGTTATGAAGTGCGAAAAGAGTGGGTGATAGCTGTGATATAACAGTTATGACGTGTGATCAGAGAGGGTGATAGCTGTGTTATAGCAGTTATGAAGTGCGAAAAGAGTTGGGGATAGCTGTGCTATAACAGTTATGACATGTAAAAAAAGTAACACTGCTTACAGTTGGCCGCTTAAAGTTATGATTACGATTGAGTGGACACGTTTTGTCAGAAATACATTTGCCACACAATTTCTAGTTTAGTCAACAGGTTCGCCTCGCTGTACATCGCACAGATGTCCATAAGTGATGAGATCTACTCCTAAGGGACATCCATCAACGTGTAGCGACTAACGACAAAATGTCTAAATATTTCTTGATAAGCATCGGTGCAAACCTGTGGTTATTTTTTATGTACGTAAGGCTAGTGGCGGGTGCACATTTCTCTTATTGAGTATGTTGCATTTCTCTTATTGAGTATGTTGCATTTCTCTTATTGAATTTGTAGCTTTTTTCTTATTGAGTATGTTGCATTTCTCTTATTAAGTATGTAGCATTTATCTTATTGAGTATGTTGCATTTCTCTTATTGAGTATGTTGCATTTCTCTTATTGAGTATGTTGCATTTCTCTTATTGAATTTGTAGCTTTTTTTCTTATTGAATTTATAGCTCATTTCCTATCGATTATGTAGCATTTCTCTTATTGAATATGCCGCATTTCTCTTATTGAATATGCAGCATTTCACTTATTGAATATGTATCATTTCTCTTATTGAATATGCAGCATTTCTCTTATTGAACATGCGGCATTTCTCATTATTGAATTTGTAACTTTTTTCTTATTGAATTTGTAGTGTTTTTCTTATCGAACATGTAGCATTTCTCTTATTGAATATGCAGCATTTCTCTTACTGAATATGCAGCATTTCTCGTCAGTTTAGGTCAAGGTATATATTTGCATTCCCGTTATTCCAATGTTTGACCTATTGTCAGGTTCGGTTCTGCAGTTCCCTACCTACAACTGCTTTAGACGGGTACGAACTGCTACTTGTGTTTTTTCGTCTCTGCTTCTAGAGAGAGTTCAAAGGCTAGGGGAGTAAACCATAAACATTTCTTGGCAAAGAAAACCTATTACTAAGTGTGATCTGTATTTATGTGATTTGTGTTACAGCAGGCAATGTGTAAATAGACAAAGACATGTCTGTTTTGCTCTAAAAACTTATATTGTTAACATAGTAAAAATGTAAAGTGCCCCGTCACACCAAGTGGTGTATAGAGAATATGGTGTTAGTGACCATACATTTTACAGACCTTCAGTATATGATTTTTGACGTAATGTGGTCGATAGCGGCCCGTGCCGCTTTACTTTCCCAGAAAAAAACATCTGGTGCCCATTTAAGGCTGGGTGAACCAGGAAGCCGTCGATTGGGATAGAACCCTACCTCTTGTCCTTTCTAGTCCAGTTCACTAACCACAGAGCTATCGCGGCTTCCTTGTTAACATAGTGGATCTAATTAATGTTTTCACATTAAAATGTGGGCATAGTGGATACTGTTAGTGCATATATGATGTGGAACGTAACTATGTTACAAAATGTATTATAAAGCAGAACCGTTGGTTTGCATCATATATAACTATAAAACATAGCAGGTCATTGATTTTTCGATTATGTTGATATCTTCTTCTTCTCCATTTCAACTCCCCGTGGAGCATAGGTCTTCAAAAGACACTTTCCGTGCCGTTCGGTTCTTGCTATTCATTTAAGATAATTCCATGTCTTACACACCATCTTCTATTTCTGCTTCCATCTGTCTTCTGCAAGAATATTTGGGTTTTCCTCTTTGTCTTTTCCCCTGGGGATTCCAAAAAAGAGCATGCCGTGTGTTTTGATGTAATGATACTTTATCCATGTTAAATATAACAAACGTGAAGCGCTAAGACATTAACAAGGTAACCTAGTGCTTACAAGAGTGCACCTCTTGCACGCGAACATGACAACACAGTTCTCCCAACATCTATGACGTAAACACAACCTGAGTAGTACGTTACATTCTGATGGTCTTGACTAGGATCGAATATGTAGAGAATGTATGAAGCTACAACTATTACCATAATCCATTAACAACGGCGTCGGTTATGTGTATCCCCCAGCTTCGACATATTGTGATTGTGTCAACAAATTAAAGTGCGACACAATGACCATTACTAATGAGAACGTCAGTGTACATTACATGTTAGTAGAACAAATAAATTATTTGATTCATGGATCGTGCATGCCGTGCTATGAGTACAGTCTACCATATGGTGTATGCCGTGCTGTGAGTACAATCGAACGTATGATGCATGCCGTGCTGACAGTACAGTCGCCCATATGATGAATGTCGTACTGACAGTACAGTCGCCCTTATGATGCATGCCGTGCTGACAGTACAGTCGTCCAAATGATGCATGTCGTTTAGAGAGTACAGTCGACCATATGGTGAATGCCGTGCTGTGAGTACAGTCGATTATATCCACGGATAGTTAAACACGTTCAGCACTTACGTGCAGTGTTTCAAGACTTGCTTGATGTTGAGCTATTATTTACAATCTTATAAAGTACGTTTTTATGTCAATAAAATAAACACATAAATTGTAAATCGCATGTCCCATTCTTTTAGAATCACGAGCTTCATCACTGCCTTCATTACTCTGGAGAGATGTCTCTGTATCGCCATGCCTCTCAAGGTCAAGAACATCATTACTCCATTCAGGACCAAGGTCATATGCATATCTATTTTTGTATCTATGATCGTTCTATTTTCCCCTTTTCATTTTGTGAACAAACTAGACTGGAAGTACAGCCTTCTTCGTAACACATCCATACTTGCTCTCACTTTTACACAAGACAGAGAGATCGTTGATTCCATTACTTTCTTTATTCACAGCGTAATATTGTCCTCAACATTGCTTATTTCTGTCGCTATTTGCACTATTATCCTTGTTGTTAAATTAAACAAAAAAACCAAATGGCGTAAAGAGTCGGTTGTAACGACATCAGTGAAAGATGAAGCTTTTTCTGCCAAGGAAAAGAAAGTTGTTCTCATGATAATTCTGATATCCTCCATTTTTATTGTTTGCTACGTCCCGCCCACAATTGTTTTTATTCTCATGGTGTTCTTTCCAGACTTTAGCATAAATGGCAAATTAAAGAACATGTGCTTTGTGGCATGGTCAGTTGCTTTTGTTTTAGAGACTATCAACTCCACTGTGAATATTTTTGTCTATTTTAAGATGAGTTCAAAGTTTAAAGTAACACTTATTCAAATATTCTCTGGAATGTATAATAAAGGCAATACGAGTATATTAAAAGATGCACCGTAGAAAACTAGGCAGAGATCCTAGGTATGTAGTAGCACCGTAATAAATTTCTTTAAACAAACAAATTAATGTCTCCGTATTTTCAATAAGAAAGAATCAGAGAAGTTATTAGCAGGACTTTCTACAACCGGGACAGGTTGTCTTATATTTGTTATGCAGCTTCCTAGATATATAATGTGGTGTCTACTTCTCAATTGTGTTTCCCTTCCGGGTACATTTTTTTCTCGATAAATTTGATTTTTCGTTATTTTTGTCTTTTCTTGGTTGATCTCAAGCCCTATTTTCCTATTTTCCTATTTGTCCTATTTAAGGTCCAAGTGTCCGTTTAATGCGTTTGTCCACAAGTTCTGTATTTTTGCATCATGACATCGATAGCAATTGAAAAAAAAAAGCAAGGGACATAAAATACATGCTTGTATTTTGTATCTGTGCGAACTGTACAAATGAAGCCATTATTTATATCTTTGAAGACATTAAAGATTTGTTCTGGTACTTTATATTGTCTTAGTATGGTGTGGTTCCACATTTGTTCACAACAGGTGCCCACTAGATGTAGAGTGTTCTTTAGCATCTGAATATTCATTTCTTTTCTTGTTATCTATTGACCATCTGCCTGTTCCAGACCACGGTATTTCTCTGATGCCCAAAATATAGAGCGTATATCTCACCGTCTCTCTTGCCATTTGGAAGATTTCTGTTGGTGCAACCATTATTATTACACTCCATTAGCTGTTTGTAGTTGCGGTTTCAGTCTAAATACTGCTCTATCTAAATGAGAATTCCTCGTTTCTATTTATAAGTCGAATTTTTTTTGTTACTATAACTGGATTTTTGGGCTTCGAGATAGCGGAACAATATATATGGGCTTGACGATGAGGGAACAATATATATGGGCTTGACGATGAGGGAACAATATATGGGTTTCACGATGAGGGATGATCCCAGATATCTAGACATCATGTATGCCCCTTTCAACTACCTACCTAGTAACAAATATACCACTACCTGATCCCAGATATCGACACATCCTGAATGTCCTTTTCAACTACCTACCTAGTAACAAATATACCACTACCTGATCCCAGATATCGACACATCCTGAATGTCCCTTTCAACTACCTACCTAGTAACAAATATACCACTACTTGATCCCAGATATCGACACATCCTGAATGTCCCTTTCTGCTATCTACCTAGTAACAAATATACCTCTACATGGTTCCAGATATCGACACATTCTGAATGTCCCTTTCAACTACCTACCTAGTAACAAATATACCTCTACATGGTTCCAGATATCGACACATCCTGGATGTCCCTTTCAACTACCTACCCTGTCATATCCTTTGATAATCGACATCCCTTTTAAAACCTATACTAAACACCAAGTTACATTATTACTATTATTATTATTTTCTGAAACTACAGAAGAACTGTGACGCCTCATTTCTCTCTACCAGAAACATTGATTCCCACATGTTTGGGTATTTGAAAACAAGAAATAAACAGTGGGCCACTTTTACGTGTAGCTTTTTACAGTGATGGAAATTGTCAACTTTAAATTAAACACTCTGTGGAAAATGATACAAGACAATCGATCAACAAAATTAAATAGAAGTTATTATCCTGTTCTGACAAATGTTTGTAATTGCATCCGAGCTTCAGAGATCTTGTATAACACTAATTAATTATTTTCGTTAAATGGGGTTAGTTGATGTAGCGTCAGTAAAGGGTTTTTTAAAAACTTTGTCAAGAGAGGGAGAGCGCTCTACTTAATTGTATGAAACTGAATATACGATATGTGTATCTACAACAATTGTGATGTTCCTCATAACTGGTCTATCATTAACAATTATTGTGAAAAAATAATTATAAAATTCTATATGGCAGTTACAGATCTAAGGAAACAAGACAAAAAAATAATGTTTCTACCACAAGCTCAATATTAGAATGAACGTGCTATTTTTTTTCATCTGTTACAAATATCATTTTAGATTTCATTTCTTCGCACAGTCTCTCTACCGTTATGCTGATAATATTGTTTGTTTCCTGCAAATGTTTAGAACTCTCTCTCTCTCTCTTAAAGTTATGGAGTTCTTGTGCTGTGTTGTGATTTTTCTGAGCTCTGAGGTAAGCCGGAGAGTGTTATGAACATAGTTCGTGTGGAATGTAGGGGACTTCATAAAACAAGAGTAGAAGAGCATCTGTAACGCTCTTTGCAACAAGTCCTTTTCTTTACTCAGAATAGTTATTTCAACAATACTTATTAAAAGTTAGCGGCATTGATGATGTACAGAGTCTTGTTATTCTTAAAACTGCTAGATTGTAGCAGAATCTTGTCCGAACAGTGGAACTCACAGCGAAGACCGGTCGGAAGTGGCAGGCGTGTGCAGCAGTGCACGAAGCACATGAGAGTCTCCAGCTAAAGGAAGTAATGGGCTACACGCAGACCAACAGGCGTGGATTTGGTCACGGAGACATTCGATGGTGGTCAAAGGCATCAAATAGACAACGTAGGGACATGGTAGTCCGGGAGATCAGAGATGTCGAGGAGAATGCGCGTGTGCAAAAGGCAATACAACAGGTGCAGCAAGGCCAATGGACCACATGGAATATGGCCTTGCAGAGGACACCAACATGGAATGACAAGTGGCATATGGCACCGCTGCGGCTCAACCATATAATCAGATCGATGAACGACCTTCTACCATCAGCATGCAACCTTGTGAAGTGGGGGAAGACAGATGACAATCGATGTACGACCTTCTACCATCAGCATGCAACCTTGTGAAGTGGGGGAAGACAGATTACAATCGATGTACGACCTTCTACCTGCAACCTTGTGAAGTGGGGGAAGACAGATGACAATCGATGTACGACCTTCTACCATCAGCCTGCAACCTTGTGAAGTGGGGGAAGACAGGTGACAATCGAAGTCCTCTTTGCGGGGGAAGACAGACGATGGAACATGTTCTTTCCTCATGCAAGACAGCACTAGGTCAAGGACGGTACACATGGCGACACAACAGAGTGCTGCATGAACTGGCTGCCACCGTGGATGGGGCGCGGATGAAGGCCAACAATAAAGTGTGACCAGCTACGACTAACACCTACTTTTTGAGAGCGGGACATGCCGCACGCCCCAAGCAGACAACTAGAATGACTCCACTAGCCTGGACATAGCAAACGATTGTGAGATGTCGTTGGACCTCAAAGGGCAAGGTAAGTACCCAGAGTGCATCAAGAGATCCAAAATGCGTCCGGACATTGCACTCTACACGTCAAATATGACCCACATCATCATAATAGAGCTCACAGTGCCATTTAAAGCCAGGATAGAGGAACAACACATATTTAAACTATCCAAATACAAGGATCTCGCCACCGAGCTGAGACAGCAGGGACTCCAGAGTAGTGTGTTGTCGGTGGTGGTTAGTGCCAGAGGACTCACAACTCCATCCCTCTACGACCTCTTAAAGATGCTAGGAATTAAGGGGGGGGGGGTGCGGTCAAGAACAATGAAGACTATTGCTGAGTCAGTCGAAAGAGCGTCGGATGTGGCAGAATCGTGACAGACCAACAGTCAAATAATATTATGTCCAGACCAGACGATCGGGCGACCATTTTACACCTTGACCACTTATTGCTCCCACATAAGTCAACAGAGTAGGGAGAATCGAAGTAGGGCTCGAGACGAAGCGATAAGAAGTTACATAACTGACCGGAGGTGAGCATCAGACCAGGTGTTTGTGGCGACGGCAGTCCAAACAATAAGTTCTCAAACAACAGGAAGGCCATACAACTAGGCGTTAATTTTTAATCTGCAACTTCCGAATTCCCACGGAAGTCAGACACTGACGGGTCTTTAAAATTTCGTTATCAATAGTAGCCACGTTATTTCGACTGGAAAGCGCAGAAACGTGCTAGGATAAACCAAGACAGGTAACAACATTATTATTATGTTGGATAAAACTAGCGAAAAGATGAGATAGAACAGAGATGTCATGAGAGCCTAAGGAACCGAAAATAATGATTTAAAAACAGACGAATTTTTTTTTCAAAACAGAGTAAATGAAATAGAGATCACACAAAATTTCAGACAAGAATAAAATAAATTTCCACGGGAAACGAATCATGCCAAAGAAGACGCCGAACGCAGGAAAAAAGACAAGCCCAACGACTCAAACGGTCCAGAACATTTCAGAAGAAAGACCGAGAACAGAGCCGGTCCAGATCCCACCAGAGCCGTATGTTCCCCGAAAGGGGGAACTCCCAACTTTCGATATCGACATAGTCGAGAAGCACAGAAGCACAGAACATTGATGGCTAATATCAGCGGCCCATACGCCTCCAAAATCACCGTCTCCAAGATGACGAGCAACCTCATAGGCTCCGCAGGGGTAATGCCCAACGGAATAAACACCTTGTACCGCTTCAGTGATGCAAGGAAGTGGTTCTTTACGCTAAAACCTGACGCACATGGACAGAAACACCAGGAGTGCGGAGACAAAACGATCAAACTTACAGAATCAAACGTCAAAATATTGATAAGCCATCAATAGAAAGAGCAGTCAAGAGATGCATCCACTGGATGCCGCCAACGTTGAAAAACAAACAAGTACAGGATATTGTATACGAAATGACGGGGGATAAGGAGGCCCAAGTGAAACAAGACACGTATCAAGCAGACAAGTGGACTTTCTGGTACAAACCAACTCCAGAAGTGAAGATACCATACTATATCAGAATAAGACTGAAAGAGAAAATTACCGAAACAATCAAGGTCTTCGTTACCCTGCCAGGCAGGAGAACACGATGTTCTCACTGTGGACTCGACACACACTGGGAAAACCGGTGCCACAAGAAGCCAGGCCTGAGATTGCAGACGACAGTCGAGGAACGAGTCATTATAAAACCAGTGCAGACCAACGATCTCAAGACAACAACTGCAGAAGCATCAGTCAACGACACATTTCCACCACCTACTAAGAAGAAACGCAGCTCCAAACAAAAGAAGATAGAACACAAAACGAACGAACACACGCATCAACAGATGTCCAGAACAAAAGCCCAGACGCCCACATCAACAGATTCAGAAGATGAACCTAGAAGCAAAAAATCCACAGAAACGAAGGATTACAACACAAAACCCACACACGAACCTCTACTGAACGAACAACAATGGACAAACACAACCTACCATACGGGGGTGGGACGGCTTAGATCTCGATGACGAACACAACCAGCCAGCCTACTTCAGCGACTCCGAGTAAGAGTACCACCTAGAGTATCAATGATACCTTCTTGCCCTTCTCAGGGCAAAACAAAGACGGACATTCTTCTCAAATGGTTATATTTAAACAATACAAATTTTGAATAAAATCCACTACTAAGGTTATACTTCTACAACAATTACTACTACTACCGCCACTAACTACTACTACCTCTACTACTACAACAACAACTACTACTACTGCCACTAACTACTACTACCTCTACTACTACAACAACAACTACTACTACTTCCACTAACTACTACTACCTCTACTACTACAACAACAACTACTACTACTGCCTCTACTACTACAACAACAACTACTACTACTGCCTCTACTACTACAACAACAACTACTACTACTGCCACTAACTACTACTACCTCTACTACTACAACAACAACAACTACTACTACTTCCACTAACTACTACTACCTCTACTACTACAACAACAACTACTACTACTGCCTCTACTACTACAACAACAACTACTACTACTGCCTCTACTACTACAACAACAACTACTACTACTGCCACTAACTACTACTACCTCTACTACTACAACAACAACTACTACTACTGCCACTAACTACTACTACCTCTACTACTACAACAACAACTACTACTACTGCCACTAACTACTACTACCTCTACTACTACAACAACAACTACTACTACTGCCACTAACTACTACTACCTCTACTACTACAACAACAACTACTACTACTGCCACTAACTACTACTACCTCTACTACTACAACAACAACTACTACTACTGCCACTAACTACTACTACCTACTACTACCTCTACTCCTACTAAAAAAACAAAAAAACACCCAGACATGTAAGGTAAACTATTTTCGAGCGTCTTGCTTATTAAGGGTAGTTATTTTGTGCCGAACATACGGTGTAAGCCTTAGAGGCAACGCAGCAGGAGGTCGACGCCTGGAAGTCATGACCAATGCGGGCCCACCTCATATAGAGTGCCAAGAAGCTAAAGGGCCGAAACACTTGCTCGACGGGGTCTCCTTCTGATGATCAGATTACCTCCTGCTGCGAAGCTCTGTACAAAGAGTTTCCTACTACTAGAAATGGTTTCATTTTGTGATATGATACAACGTCAATCTACTTGTTCAGTCGCTGTTATATTTTAGAAGATTAATATTTGTGATTTTCAAACACTGACAAATGTGACACTTTCTAGCGTGCAAATATAAACTGTAATTACAAATGTTATTGGCATTCAAAATATTATTCATAATAATTGATCTGAATATACTTCAGAAACAAGACAATTATTCATGTTATATTTTAGAAGTGGGAAAATGTGCAAGACATAAAATGTTCATGAGAAAAGCTGATGTGTGTATTTAGCCTTTTGTATACTACTACTTTGATTAATAAATACTGTTCAATGTTATTTATTTTTACTACAATTAAGTAAATAAAAACACAAGTAAATGGTTATGGTTATGGATAAGGTTATGGTTAGGGAAGGCCTCGGTATCACTGCAAACGAATTAAAATCCATAATCGCTCAACCGCCCGTGCCTGTTATAATCATCCGAATTAAGATCTCATCTCCAAAACAAAGAAAGGTAGCTGCAGCCCCTATCATAGCAGTCTCAGCACACGCCAAAAGGCATAAGGCAAAACCCTACAGAAAGTGAACACAGCTACTTGGAATTACGCTTAATTTACTTACATATCAGTGTGTGTGTGTGTGTTGTTTGTTTGTTCCTGCCGAAGGTCTATTGAGCTGAAACGTCGTGCACATTTGTGTCGTCTATTAATCACGTAAAGCTTTTACCATACAATTTTTTCTATATATATTTTCAATTCTCCCTCATATTTAACGTTACTGCAGATTCGCATTTTTATGCATTCATTTGCACTTCTTTGCCTTAACACACATCCCCCCCCCACCCCCAATCTGTTCCCCGCCATACCATATCATCATTCATCGTAAGCAACATTGAAACACGATCTAAACGAATGAAACGCCCAGCTCACGGTGTGCACAGAGCACTTAACTCAGTAGCTCCTGCAGCAAGCCGCACTTGGAATATGTGGAAACTGCAAGAAAGAACACTTTTCAGACACAGCCTATAATGGTTCCTGCTGCCTTTCCGCCACATTGACCGGAAGTTCACTCCTCCCAAAAATATTGATCGTCATACTTTTTTTAAAAATGTGTAGCGCTTGATGATGTTAGGACATCGTTTTTGTCTCCAAATCTGAAAATATGAAACACATTGATTCGTCCGATTATTCACATCGTATATCAAACAACCAGCCCAAGCGCTGAGATCTTCCCTGCAAAGTGAATCTGTGAAATGATAAACTAGTATACAAGTTTACCCTCGATCTCACAGTCTTGAATATTGACTTGATTATCCTTCCTGCCCAACATGAATCTCCGTAAGTCACAATGGGGCTGCAAAGTCATGAACAAAACTTCGCCATTTCGCCCTTCATTATAAGCGTACAGCCGGTTTAGGGATAAACGATCAGCCATCATGATGACGTACCACACACAACGATGGATGAGTCTACAAACGACTGAATAATTTAGTAAATGCAGACAAAAACACACGAAACACCGTAACTATCGTGCAAAATTTTCGATTGACTTGGCAGAGCAGTCCATATTAATTAGTTGTAACTAATTGACGCCAAACAATTCCAACGACAGTCGACAAATAACTAAAACAAGTGATGGAAATAACATTCTAGGAATTCTAGAAAAACCGCAATTCACGAGCAACAAAAAATAGACTCAAGATGCAACAAAGCTTGTCAAATCACCGGACGCCTATCATCACCATTGTCCAATAAGGAAAAATACCTCTAGAGGCAAAACAGGCATTCAACAACACTATCTTCATCCCAACGCTGTGTTACAAAAGCCAGACTCAAGAACAATAAGTAAAATAACTACTACCAAGATGTAATGTGACAGACGAATAAAAGGTCCAGCCTGACGATAAAAGGCTAAACTGAATTAAAAAGACCAGCCTGACGATAAAAGGATAAATTGAATTAGAAGGACCATCCTGACGATAAAAGGCTAAACTGAATTAGAGGGACCAGCCTGACGATAAAAGGCTAAACTGAATTAGAAGGACCAGCCTGGCGATAAAAGGCTAAACTGAATTAGAAGGACCAGCCTGACGATAAAAGGCTAAACTGAATTAGAAGGACCAGCCTGACGATAAAAGGATAAACTGAATTAGAAGAACCAGCCTGACGATAAATACTAAACTGGATTACAAAACAAATTAAGAAACGCAGGGTGGGAGCATAACATGCTTCATCTAGATGTACCCATAAACTGAATGGGTTTGACGCTCTTTCTGACAAATGACTTTTATTTAACAATCTGATATAACAGTATTAGAGATGATGTGAAAACACCCGGTCCCTCCATTTCCAAGAGATATACAAGAGAAACAGTTGACGTCACACAATGCACTGTGAATGAGGAAAACCAAAAGAACCGCCAAGAAAACTCACCTTTTTTCCCTCGACGCTGTAAGGTCAAAGTTGATTAAGATAAAGAACAATATTAGTGAACAACGATTTCTAACCGCCAAATTAGTCTACCTGAGGTAGACATAAACTGGTCACAATAACAAGACATAAAATGTTCATTAATATTTATTACTGTAATGTGATCTCCATTTTACATTGTACATAATGTAACATATCTAACACTGATCACATAGTATTTACCGCTTAATTCCTTGTGTCACATTCTTTAATCATAATAACAATAAATCGTAGGAATATGTTGTCTATTATTTAGGTCATTACTATAGTTTTACATCCCAATTTCTCCTCATAGAATTGTAATCTCAATGACACCTGTATGGCTTCTCCTGAACTTATGCAGGAAACGGGAGGGAATGGTTCGATCAAGCACTTGGTCATTTGTTATCCATATTTGTTATTTAACTGTCGTGATCTACAGTTGTGAAGAGACATGATCACATACGCCAGCAGGCCCGGTACTTGATGATGATGATGATGATTTGTTATTTGTTTTTTGGAAAAAAAACTAAAAACTCCTAGCTGTACAGGTAATGGTGACGTCAATGATCAATTAAATGTTAGAAACTCACTCCAGAGAATGAATAAATGACTGTAAAGGAAAGTACGCATCCGTCTTCTTCTTTTTTCTTCTTCTTTCCTTTCTCATTTGCATTTCCGCGTCGAGGGGAGATACAATTTACTGTCCTTTGCTCTTCTGTTCGCCTCTGCTGCTGTTATGTTTCCTAGTGTTTCCAATATTCTATCAATCCTTCATTTTCGTGGTCAGCCTTTGGGCCTTTTTTTCTCGCGGTGTTTATTGAAGGTTCGTTGTGTTGTGTTTTGATCTTTCTTCCTTGTCACGTGGCTAAAGTTGTTATCTGTTGTTTCTTTATGTATTCTATGGCGCGGGTTATTCCTAGCTTGTTTCTCAGTTCTTCATTTCTGATCTTATCTCTCAGACTGTTTCCTGTCATTCGTCCTTAACATTTCATCTCATTAGAGGTTATTTTTCTTATTGTTCTTACATCTAGAGTTCAGGACTGACATTGGTAGCACATCGTACAGAAGTTCCACTTTAGCAAAGAGATTAGGACAAGAAAAGAAATGTAATAAATGCGTAGAATGCGAGTATTCATTTCAGCACAATATATTCGTAGGTATACAACTTCATTACAGAAAATTGAAATCTGGTATTGCATTGTAGTATATAGAATGTTTATTAGTAATGAACTGTATATTGTTGCACTTTGTGTACGTCACCTTTAACAAATCTTGTATTCAAAACCCCACCCTGCAAGCCAATTTAATAGCCACATGCTGCCAAATGTCATTGATGGTGTTCTACACGAAAGTAATAAACATTATTATTGATCACCTTATTTATAATGTTGTCTTTTTTTCCCCTCAGTGTTACCCAGTTGTGGCCCACTTTGTGCTTCTATACTCCATTAATTTTCAAAAATGTTTACTTTGACCTCTCCATCTTTTGTCAATTCTCCAAATTGCAATGCAGTAAAGTATTTTTTCAAATGTCGTTTGATAGATCGCCTGCACGCATGTTTATTTTGTTAGCATTTCTTCTTGAAAACACATAGATCCAAGTTCATATTTAGATAAAACACACACACTCCAAAGAAAGTTCTAATAGAAAAAAAGAGATCCTCTGAACGTACATATTTACTTTGTTCTTATGTATTTAATTCTGTACCAGTGCAGCAAAGTCCTTTTGTTTTCATTTTTTTTTCAGAAAAAAAAAAAAAACTTCTTTGCGCTATTTGTGGATAGTTTCGATAATTCACTAAAGTTTATAAACAAAGAACATTTAAATAATTGCCTATTCATAAAAGTAAAAAAAAGAAAGAAAATCGTTAATAGCATTGTCAACATTTATGATACCATATGTTTGAATGAAGATTGGGTACTACTACATGGGCTAATTAAATTTTTCATGATATTTAAATATTGTTCACAAAGATACCTATGAAGGAAAGATGACGTCATTACATTACTTGATATAACATCTGATACATGAATATAGTAGGTTATTTTGCTGTTTGGCAAATGTTTGAAAGTTGTGTTTGAAAGTGCTGTTCGAAAATGCTGCGTCGAAATGCTGTTAAAAGTGCTTTTTGAATGTTGTGTTTGAAAGTACTGCTTGAAAATGCTGCGTCGAAATGCTGTTAAAAGTGCTTTTTGAATGTTATGTTTGAAAGTACTGCTTGAAAATGCTGCGTCGAAATGCTGTTAAAAAGTGATTTTTGAATGTTGTGTTTGAAAGTACTGCTTGAAAATGCTACGTCGAAATGCTGTTAAAAGTGCTTTTTGAATGTTGTGTTTGAAAGTACTGCTTGAAAATGCTGCGTCGAAATGCTGTTAAAAGTGCTTTTTGAATGTTGTGTTTGAAAGTACTGCTTGAAAATGCTACGTCGAAATGCTGTTAAAAGTACTTTTTGAATGTTGTGTTTGAAAGTACTGCTTGAAAATGTTTTTTTAAAGTGTTTCTTGAACGTCCTGTTTGAAAGTGCTTTTTGATAGTACTGTTTGAAAATGTGTTGTTTGTAAGTGCTTTTTGATTGCACTGTTTGAAAGTGTGGTGTTTGTAAGTACTTTTTGAAAGTGCTGTTTGAAAGTGCCCGAACATTGCTGGATGTGTTTTGATAGGTCGGTAAGTGTAGCAGGAAAGTATCGTTAAAAAACTAGTGAAAAGGTTGTAACAATGTGAGAATAAAGCCTGAACAAAGTAAAATTATCAGTGTTCGATGTCAAACTTAAGCTGGACATGCCAGGCATCCCGAATAAGACAGAGACAACTTTCGAGTAGGTGTCTTTGAAGCCAAGATTGGAAATGTATAACCTGGAAGTGTAACTGTAACGAATAATACAACGTGAATAGTTATACACACAGCACAGAATCTGTCACTTCAATGTTCTTATCAATACGTGCCTTGGACACTTCACATGATGGCTCAAGACGCCACTAAATCTCGTACACAAGTTGACTCACACAGTTCCTTTAATTACATTTCATAACTCATATGGTTAAATAGCTTTTATCTATCTATTGACCTTTCGAGCCGTAGACGGCCCATATGGCGTAGACCAAGATACTCCTTCACTTATCTGAATTTTTATTCTAGCAGTTTTCAATTCTTTTAAAGATATTTTATCAAGTCTCGCCATTTGTCTCTGTTCTGTGCTGGCAGCTCTATCTCATTGAGGGAGCCATTCCTGCTGCTCTTGCCTCTCTCATCAATGTTCTTCTCAGTGTCTCTCTGGGTCTTCCTTCTTTCCTCTTACCTGTTGTTTCCCACATGAGGGCTTGCTTTGTTATTCGGTTATTATCTCTTCTCATCACATTTCCAACACATGACCATCGTCTTTTCTTTATTACTGAAGGTATTAGTGGTTGATTGGAGATTTCTCTAATTTCTTCGTTTGTTTTGATTCATTCCACGCTATACCAAGTATTTTCCTTAGACATTTATTTTCGAATGCATTCAACTTTGTTTCCATGTTTCTTGTTGTTTTCCAGTTTTCACACGTATATGTAAGGGTTGATAGTACATTTGATTTTAATAGTTTAAGTTTTGTGTTTGTGCTAAATTAGTTTTGAATTCCAAGACTTTTCAAGGCTTCTGAAAGACAATGCTGCTTTAGCTATTCTGATTCTAATTTCTTTGCTTGTATCCCCTTCTCGATCAATGTGACTTCCAAGATAGATAAAGTGTTTGATCTCTTCCACTGGTTTGTTTTCCATGTATATTTTGTCGTCTGTTGGAATTTAGCTTTTCATGACTTTAGTCTTTTCATAATTGATCTCAAGCCCAATTTTGCTGGCTATTGATGATAGTTTATTTGTGTTTTCCTGCATCGTTTTTATCTGACTGCTGATGAGAAATATGTCATCAGCAAAGTCGAGGTCCTCCAAATGGTCTCCTTGTATCCATTCGATGTCTTTATTACCAGTGCAGCATTTCTTCATTATGAAGTCCTTAACAACTCCAAATAACAAGGGTGATAAAATACATCCTTGTTTAACCCCAGTTTCTATTGGGAAACATTCGCTCAGTCCTTCCTCTGTTCGAACTGCACATGTGTAACCATCATACAAGTCTTTAATAATGTGTATGATTGTTAATGGTATGTCATATTGCTTCAGAATTTTCCATAAAGAATCTATATGAATACTGGCAAATACTTTTTTGATGTCGATGAAGTTAAGTACAATATGTTTTTGCTTTTCAATGTGTTCCTCCAATATAAGTCGTAGAGTACAAATGTGATCATGGCAGCTTCTCCCATTTCTAAACCCAGCATGTTCTTCACGCATTACAGTATCTATTGAATCCTTTATTCTATTTAGGATGATTTTGCAGAATAACTTTGAGGCAACTGACAAAAGTGTCATGCCTCTCCAGTTGTTACAATCTCTAAGATTGCCCTTTTTTGAATCTTCACAATGATTCCTTTGTTCCATTTATGAGGCGTTTTCTCTGCTTTTCAAATGATGTTGAATATTTTCTGGAGATGTATTAAATTATGGCTATCAACTGCTTTGAGAATCTCAGCTGTTAACTTATCCTCTTCAGCAGCCTTGTTGTTGGCCATACGCTTTATGGTGGCTTCTATTTCGCTCAAGGTGAAGTCATCTAAATTTACATCTAATTCTGCTGCTGGTGTTTCAGCTTCAAAATCTATTAAATTGTTGCTTAGTGGACGGTTAAGAATTACTTTGAAGTGTTTCGCCCAACGGGCTTTTATGGCTGCGCTTGTTGTTAGAATTAATCCAGATTTGTCTAGAATTGGTGTTCCATTGGATGTATAGGTGTTTGTCGGCATCTTTTGTACAGTATAGAGAGTTCTGCTGTCTCCTGTAATTGCAGCTGTCTCTGCTTTCTCTGCCAAATTGTCTATGTAAGCTCTTGTATCTCTTCTTGCTGAACTTTTTACTTTGTTGTCTAATTCTTTGTATGTTGCTTTTGCCAAGACCTTTCCAAGATCAGTCTTTACATTAGTCATGGCTCTCTTCGCTTCTCTTCTTGCTTTGATGTATTTCCATGTAGTGTCTGAAATTCAAGCTCGTTTTTTTTCCATTTTCTTCAGTCCGGCACTTGCTTCTGCTGCTGTCATTCGTATTTTGCTCTGTGAGTCCCACATTTCATTGATAACTAAGTCTGTTTCACTGAGTGCTGCATAGCAATTACTTAGCTCTATGTTAAAATTTTTCTTGATGGCTTCATCTTTCAGTTTACGACTATCAATTTTATGTGTAGTTGATCTCTTCTGTTGGCTTTTAAATTTTAATCTTATTTTTCCAATGCACAGGTTGTGGTCACCGTTAACATCAGCACCTCTGTATGCTCTTACGTCTATCAATGATGATCTGAATTGTTGTTTAATACATAGGTGGTCGATTTGATTTGAGGTTCTATCATCAGAGATATCCATGTTGTTTTGTGAACAATATTTTGTGGAAATAATGTCCCACCTATAACTACATTTTCTATTAAACATAATTCTATTAATTTTTCTCCCTTCTGACTTGTATCGCAGTCTTCTCTCCCAATTACATGTTCCACTCCTGCGTTGTCTTTTCCCACTTTGGCGTTGAAGTCTCCCATTACAATTAAAAGATCGTGTTTGGGTATTTTGTTTATAAGTTGTTGTAGTGGTTATAAAAATTGTCCTTAACTTCATCATCAGCTTCGTTTGTAGGCACGTAGCATTGAATAATTGAAAGTCTTCCATATTTTGTTTTGTAGCGTGTTCGTATCAGATGGCTATTTACTGATTCCCATTCTAATAAACTTCTTGCAGCTATGTCTGTCATCATTATGCCTACTCCTTCGCGGTGGTTTCCATCTTCCCTTCCAGAAAAAAAAAAAAAAACTACTATTTTATCATCAACAGAACTCCTGCCTGTTCCAAGCCAGCGCATTTCGCTTAATCCTAAGGTATCTTGATAAATTGCTTGCTTCCATATAAATGCCACTCAGTACATAATGTTGGCATATAGCTGTCTAAACATCTAACTACATCATCAGTTGAAATTGTATATATGTGTTTCATTATGACAGTCTCCATTGTAAGTTATTACGGCTCTCATATATAAATATTTTGTTACAATTTAAAATGCTTATCTGTTGATGATGGGTTTAGGTAGGCTTTTTGTTTTGTCAAAGGACATTATCTTAGTTTTCTGTATGTTTAGATAGAGGTATTGTCCTTCACTGTACTCTTTTAAACACATCAAATTTCCTCTTTTAATCCTTTTGCACTGTTTGAGAGGAGGACTGTGTCATCAGCGTATCTGAGTTCCAGAATTATGTTGCCATTTATTGTGAAAGGGTCGAACTTGACAAATCTGTCATCGTTTCTGACATTTCTCCTGATGTTCTCAGCATTGATGATGAACTTGTATGGAGATGGGTTGCATCCTTGCCTCCTCCCTTAACAGATTCTAGCGTCAGAGACAGAGAATTAGAGCCCTAGCTGGCCAGAACCCTACCTCACCTTCTCATAGGATTCTAGGGATCAAGCTACTCGACCCAGAAAAGTAAATGGGAACAACAAAATGATGATTAGATCGTCCCATGATTAAAGGCACGAGGTGACTAACTCCAGGATTTAATGAGATCAATAATCCCTTTCAGAAAAGCGAGGTGCGATCAAAAGAGAGATCCCGTCTGAATGGAGCAGAACAAATCGTCGTCAATACTATCATTATGGAATTTGCCAAATTTAGTGTTTTCTCAGGGTTATGTTCAACTAGAGAATTTATACCGCACGACCAGTGGAATTACTACTGTGTGTTCGGTTTAAACTATTTTTAAAAATGTCACCACAGAACGAATAAACATTGTCTTCTTAATCTGCACCAATCTTATTTGGTCGGAATCGGGTGCGATTGAATGCGATGATCATCGCACAATAAACCTCATGAGTCACATGACTAAGATATTACTAAGAATCATCATGCGAAGAGTGCGAAACAAAATCAGTCCAGAAATTAGCGATAAACAGTGTGGTTTTGTTGGAGGTAAAGGAATATATCATACGATCTTTAGTAGAAAGAGCAATAGAGGTGAAAACAGATCTATACCTATGTTTCATAGATTACAATAAGGCATTTGATAAAGTAAAGCACCAAGAAATAATCAAAATTTTAGAAAGCATAAACGTAGACAGCAAAGATCTAAGAATAATAAAGAAAATGTACTGGCAAAAAACAGCGGCCATAAGAACTGGAAACCATTTGGGAATGTTTCAACAAATAAAACAGGGTGTTAGACAAGGTTGTGTGCTGTCACCAGATTTGTTTAATATTTATAGTGAGATTATTTTAAGATCCATAAGGGACATGCCTGGAATAACAATCGGAGGTCATAATATAAATAATCTAAGGTATGCTGATGATACAGTCTTAATCGCTAAGAGTGAAAATGAGTTACAAGAAATGTTGGACATTATATTGAAAGAAAGCAAAAATAAAGGACTCAGCCTTAATAGCAAAAAGACAGAGGTAATGGTAACAACAAAGAAAAAGACATCACCTCAGTCTAAATAAAGACTAGTGGAGAAATATTAAAACAGGTAAGTGAATTTAAATATTTGGGAACTTTGTTAACATCAGACGGAAGATGTACAAAAGAGGTGAGATGCAGAATGGCTTAGGCAAAAGTACCTTTCCAAAAAAATGAGGAAATTACTATGCAATCCATTTTTGTCAATAGAAACTAGAAAAAGAGTTTTTAAGTGTTTCGTTGAGCCAGTCTTAACATATGGATGCGAATCATGGACAATAGGACAACAGACAAGAAAATCACCGGAGTCTGTAGAAATGTGGTTTTACAGAAGAATGTTGAGAGTGCCATGGACAGCTAAGAAGAGTAATGAAAATGTTCTGAAAGAGGTCAAAGCAAAATGAGAGCTAATTTCCAATGGTAGGAAGAAACAATCATCATTTTTTGGCCATGTAATGTGAAGAGAACAACTTAAATATAAGAGAACAACTTAAATATAAGAGAACAACTTAAATATAAGAGAACAACTTATATACTTAACAACTGGAAAAGAATTGAGGGACGAAGAGATAGAGAGAAGCAACGAGAAAAAAATAAGTTGTGATCGAAGTTGTGATCGAAAATAAAACGCCAGCAGGAATGGTACTTGATGATGATGATCTTTTTTGGAACGAAATAATGATTGTTATACAATCTATGGTGATTAGTATAACTTATTTCAATGAGAGTCCAGATAAGTACTTCATCAGGCTGAAATAAGATAAAATCCATATATATTTAGATAGAGAATGTCAATCATGCAAAGCGTAGATTAAACAGAGTATGATTTAATTATGGACACGAGTGTTCTATTATTACAGTGTACAAGCACCAGGGACATGAGAAACAGTAAAGGCAAGAGTTGAACAATTGTTATGAGTAATCATTCCACCTGTTTTATGAGCTGTTATGGTTATGGAAGGCTCCGATATCACTGCAAACGAATTAAAATCCATAATTGTTCAAACTCCCGTGCCAGTGGAATCATCCGAATTTCTATGTCATCTCCCAAATAAAAAAAGTTTGCTGAAGTCCCCATCATAGCAGTCTCAGCACACGCCAAAAGACATAAAGCGAAACCGCACAGAAAGTGAACACAGCTGTACAGTATTATTATTCATCGTAAACAATCGGAATATCGAAACACGATCAAAACAAATGAAATACACAGCTCACAGTGTGCACAGATCACTTAACTCAGTAGCTCCTGCAACGAGCCGGACTTGGAATATGAGGAAACTGCAATAAGGAACACTTTTCAGACATAGCTTTTAATGGTTTCTGCCACCTATCCACCATACTGAACGAAGTCCACGTCCTCCTGAAATGATGATCGTCATATTTTGTTTTTAAAACGTGTAGCGCTTGATGATGTTAGAACATTATTTTGACTCGAAATCCGAACATATGTAACACAGTTAGTCATTGGATTATCCCTGTCGCACATCAAACAACAGACTGTAAGATCTCTCTTCAATGTGAATTTGTGAAATTATAATTCCCCCTGACTAACATGAACCTCCGGGAGTCACCCCGGTGCTGCAAAGTCATGGACGAAACTCAAATTCGCCTTTCACTATTAATGTACGCCGTTATAGGAATATACAGTCAGCCATTGTGATGACGTAGCACACACAACAATGGCTGCGCCAATAAAATCCCAATTACTCTAATAAATGCAGCCAACATCGCACGGAAAGATGATGCACAATCTCTAAAGTGAAAACTTTGGTTGACTTGGCAACTAAGTTTATAGTTTGCCCATATGAAACCAAAGAAATTTCCGAGCATTTCTGCAGTCGACATAGATGAATGTCAGTAGTAGTAGATGTTAATGCGCATTTTTCTATCCGGTTAATGAACATTAGTAATCGACTAAACATGGCATGGACGGTGTTTGTTGACAACAATAATAAACATTCTTACAAGCTGTAACAGAGAAATTACAAATGAACTCATGCAGATTGGTGAAGAAAAACTTTGCGAGACTTAGCTTGGTGTGTATGTTATTCACGTGATAAATGTCTATAATTAACGTGTAACAGTGTCTATAAATCATGTGAAAATATATATAAATAATGTTAACAGTGGCTTTAAAGAATGTGAAAAATGTATATAAATAACGTTTAACGGTGTCTATAAATCATTTGAAAAGTATCCATAAATAACGTTAAAAGTGACTACAAATCATGTGAACAGTGTTCTATAAACAATGTTAACAGTGAACATAAATCATGTGAAAAGTGTCTATAAGTAGCGGTAACAGTGGTTATAAATAATGTGAAAAATGTTTATAAACAGCGTTACAGGTGTCTATAAATTATGTGAAAAGTGTGAATAAATAACCCTAACAGTGCACGTAAATCATGTGAAAAGTGTCAATAAATAACATTATTTCATTCATATCACTGTTGTTAAACTGTACAAACGTTACTAGGAGACCACACATGTTTATTCTAATATTACATTTTGGTGGCGATAATTGACGATATGTTTCTTGTATTAACGGATGCCTCATTACACTGGCAATTTTACTCTAGAGACAAATAATAATAAATGAATATTATTTTAGAGGGAAACTTCCGAGGCGATAATTCAGCGAATCATATTAGGATGAGGTATGTTTTACAGCACTCAGAAAAAAATGACAAATAAACAAAAACATAGAAAATCAAATAACAAGATATGGTCCAAAGCAGGATCGAACCCGTACTCCCTGGCACTGCCCCGTACTCGCTTTGCCACCAGAAGAAGACTTTTACTACTTCTCGTGGCAAGGTGCAGTGCAAAGGAGTATGGGTTTGATCCTGCTTCGGACCATACATATATTGTTATTTGTTTTTGTCTGTTGTTGTTTATTTGTTATTTTTACTGAGTGATGTAAAGCACACCTCTTCCTCCTATGATTCGCCCAATTTTGCTCTAACCGTGTGTCATAGGGAACAAACTTATTTTTTTGTTTTACAAATAACACATTTCCAATTACATTGTACGGGGGACAAACTCGCTATTATCATCGTTTTGGTTTTCTCCGAACCACGAGCTTCATCACTGTTTATCTCTGAAGAGATGTATCTGCATCGCCATGCCTCTCAAGGTCAAGAACATCATTACACCATTCAGGACCAAGGTCATAAATATCTCCACATTTATTCCCGTCATTGTTCTCTTCTCTCCGTCCTACTTTGAGAGTAAACTTGAGTGGAAGAACAAACATACCAGGAACAAGTCTATTTATGGTGTCTCTGTTAGCAGGAGGGGATAGTTGAGTCGATATCTTTCTTTATTAACAGTATCTTTCTGTCACTAATTTCATTTCTCGCTGATATTATTACTACCAGTAAACTTATCGTCATAGTAAACCAGAATGGCAAGAGACATCCACAGCACAGATTGCCGCGAAAGCTGACAGAATATCTGCTTAAGTGAAAAAGAAGTTGTCACGATGATAACTTTAACATCTATTACCTTCAACATTTATTATATATCTGTCAATAGTTATCTTTTTCGCAGTGGTGTTGTACCCAGAAATCAGTATCACTGGAAAATACAAACATTTTTTTTTTCATTTCATTCTGGTCTGTGGCATTCGTTTTTGAAGCGATTAACTCCAGCGAGAACATTGTGTGAGTTAAATAGATAAGAGGCAAAGTTCAAGAATACACTTATTGAGTTGCTCTCTGGCTATGTGACCCAGCCAAATAAACTTGAACTATAAATTTTGCAAAATAATTTTTTTCGTAAGCTTTGACTCAAAAAATATACACTTGACAACAGTAAAAAAGTAAAAGTAAAGTACCCCTGTCACGCCAAATGGCGGTGTATAGGGAATATGGTGTTAGTGACCATAAATTTTACAGACCTTCGGCACATGATTTTTGGGGTAATGTGGTCGGTATTACGCCCGTGCCGCTTTACTTTCCCAGAAAAAAATCCGGTACCCATTTAAGGCTGTGTGAACCCGGAAGCCGTTGGTTAGGATCGAACCCTACCTCTTGTCCTTTGTAGTCCAGTTCACTAACCACTGAGCTATCCCGGCTCCCAACTTGATAACAGTGCCACATTTATACTTTTGTAATTGAGCTGTCTCTAGTCTTAATAATTTGTGCTTTGTTTTATAATTTAATGTTAGATTATAAACAAATAAAGTAGGAAAGACTGCATTGCTTATAGCTTTGATTGAAGTGAATACAATCTCTTTGACTAGGACATCATTAGTTCTACGATTTGTGTAAAGACGTCAATGGTATGTTCATTCTGTGGAGTGTTTGTGCAAGGTTCGGCCTTCATCTTCATGCATACTTTTTATTTCTTATTCAATAAATTGTGATCAGGGAACTGTGGGCCATGGCAGAAAGCTCCTTCAAAGAAACACCTCAACAATCTAAGAAACGTTGGAAACATTGAGTCGCCAATAGAGCGGTTGCAGAGAGGAGAAAATATCAAATGAGCAATATCATTTTTATAGCAAAAATTGAGTACTTGTTCTTGTTTTTGTCGAACAGCCATCGAATATCCCAACGCATAGAACGGCCATTATACATGCGCTTTTTTTCTACATTAAATTTACTGTATAGCTTTGATTTGTCTGTTTACATTGCTCATTTCTTCTCTCTGAACTTTTGTTCAGTCTACAGTCTATGTCTTAGTTAATTATGGAACCATCTTTTCTTGAGCTGTGTCGTAATTTTCAACGAAGAAATTCAACTTGTGTACATTTCGTTTGACACATTCTACATTCTAACATTAACTATTGGTAAGGTTTACCATCTCGCATCAAAGCTTACCATGTCCCGCAGCGTACGTGTTTCTGTTGTGAGGTGAAGTCGAACTTGGTCAGATTTGATTCGTTTCTCATGACATCACCAGTCAGGTTGTTGAGTAATTTAAGAACATTTGTGCTTGAGACTCTAACCAATTCTGTTTGTAACCAACAAGTAAAATGAAACTGACCGATATTTTTAAATGAACATACTAGCGGAAACAATGCTGAAAATGTACTCAACAAAACAAAGCAGCAAGCGTGCTAATAGAGCGATGTAAGGATATAAACGTGGTTCAAATAATTGTTAATTCTTTTAAATAGCCATTTTCAATGTACATGTCAATCGCAACAATCCCATCGATGTATTAGTTTCAGAACAGAATGGGGCATTCAAGCAAACATTTATTTAAAAACATTGGAAACTTTTAACGCTTTGTGAAGGAAAACACATGTTTATAATAAGTTACAACATTACAAATGATAAAGAAAAGAGAGCGAAGCTTATAACATCTGTAATGTACTTGAGCCAAACACATGTTTTTGTTACATGAACGAAGATAGTTCGACTTAATACTGAAAATTCAAGGCCATGCCATGTTACTATATCAGTAGACCTAATCATATTGGCATGCATATAGGAATATTATTGCCATGACATATGTCAAGTTGTACAATCAGGTCAATGTAAGATCTTCTATCATCAGGTTTGTGAAGTCGGGGGCGACAGATGACAGCTTGAGACCTCACTGCCATGGAAGACAGACGGTGAGACATGTTCTCTTATAGTGCAAGACAGCACTAGATCAATGTCGCTTCGCGTGGCTACAAAAGAACGTGTTGCATGAACTGGCTGCCAACTTAGACATATCTTGAATGAAGGTCCACTTGAACATTTGACCAGTTGCAACCAACATCTACATTTTGAGAGCAGAACAGGCCATGCCCAATACAAAACACAAATGGAACGACACAACGATCCTGGACACAGTTAAAGATGAAGTTGGTTGTTGACCTCTCATGGCAATGGACGTCCCAGAGTTTATCAAGCGTTCCAATGTGCGTCCAGGTATCGCGCTGCACACCAACTATCAGCCATATCATCGTAACCGAGCTCGCTGTGTTATACGAATACAGGAACATCACTTTTTAAAATTATCAGTATACAAATACGTGACGTTTGAGATTGTACATCATGAATAACACATCAAGCTAATAGGCAGTGGAGGTCGGTGTAAGTGGTCCAGCTCACACTTCAGTTTATGACGTAACTAGAGTTGAATGGAATGTCTCCAGCAAGTACAGTTAACGATATTGCTGAAGCAGCGTAGAAAAAATCTTGATGACTTTGTGTAATTCCAGACCAGCGATTATCAGCTAATGATAATTCTTTTCTGGATATAGAGGATTGTCTACGGCTCATGAAAACATGGAGTGGTCAATGCTCATGTTATCATACAAAGCCATGACGATTAGAGCACCATCAGAAGATGTATGAGCTTTTGTTGAAATTAACAACAAATCAAAGGAAAGTTTGGATGGTCATTCAGACAGTGCTACTATCATTACATGATGTCAGCGGATGAAGCGTTTCAATATGTGGAGCTGCGCCATGGAGTTCTCATGAATAATGTCCCTCTCTGTCTTGTTCCATCAAGCCTATATCATATACTGGAGATTTGTGTAAAAGAAAGACGATATGGCGTAGTACTGACCGCATTGTTCCAAAAATGTTTTTATGATAGAAACAAACAAATCTTGGTAAACGTTATGTTCCTGGCATGGCATACTAAAAACATTACAGGTTAATATCTGCTAAAATGATTAAATCCTGTACACGTCTTTGTTAGCGATTAAAAAATGAATTGTATAAATAAATGTAGCTGTTTGTATATAAGTCTAAACAAACTATGAGTGTTCTGGAATCGAATATTCGACATTCAGATCTGCACTCTGCTGTAACTGATGTGAAGGTAAATATCTTTCCTTATTCTAAACTATCCTTGATTTAATGTTTTGACGAAAGTGGGATCCGTTTGTGTTGTCTTGTTTGACGCAACTTGTTGATGGTAGCAATCTTTCGCGAATCACTATAGATATGATACGGCTCTTTTCTAGAAATAATAGTTCATGGAAGCTTTCACACGAGGAAGAAAATATTGAATTACCAGGTCTCTGAAGTTCCGGTATTCTTATATGTTTGTTACGAGAATGATCAACGGAATGTTTGAAGTTTGTTGACAGATTGATATTCTCTTCTCAAAAGTCATTCTTTTTCAAATGAAACATTCAACTATTCCGAAAGGATTAGCGACAAAAAATGTCACTGTCAATGTCCCTGTTTTCAAATAGCCCAACGCGATACGATCAGTGTTTTATAATAAGAAATGTAGTCACAATACTGTCGGAAAATGTACAAGAAATGAGTGATGCAGTTTTGTTGTTACTCTCAATATGAGGAAGGGAGGTAGGCTTTTAGTAATTTCGAAAAGTCGACATCCAGGGACTGTCGATCATCGAGCACAGTAATTTATTATTAATACAAATTTGACGCTAAACCCCATAGATACCTTTAATATTATAAATACAGAAGTTGATGAGTTTGAAGTCCAGTAACACTAGTTTTAAATTACTTATTAAATATTTATCTTGCAGCCGCTAAAATCATAAAAGTTTATCGGAACTCGCACCAGATGAAATATAATGTATATATAAATAAGAATGTTTAATATAAATATATATATTGTAATATAGTAATATACCCGGAACACGTTCACTCAAGTAAACTCTGTCACTACGTCTAATTAAAAAAAAATCATGGAATTGCCCTTTTAAATTAAATAGATCACACATTTCAATAAGCGTCCTTTTTTACATTATTTTAAAATGTCTAATCAAATAAGCAAATTTATTATAATGTGGTGATAAGATAATGTTTTCATCTTCAATGCAAAATCAACGTTGTATATTGTGAAAATAATATTAAATTAATCTGGAAAAATAAAAACTGACATGGCTAGAAGCAAATTTTCGGAGATTAAGAATGGTGTACGGTTGCGAAGAAACATAAATATTACATAATAAATCTATCTATCTATTGACCTTTCGAGCCGTAACCGGCCCATAGAGCGTAGACCAAGATACACCTTCTCCTATATGAATTTTTGTTCTAGCAGTTTTCTTTTAAAGATATTTTATCAAATCTCGCCATCTGTCTCTGTTCTGTGCAAGCAGTTCTATCTCATTGAGGGAGCCGATTCCTGCTGCTCTTGCCTCTCTCATCAATGTTCTTCTCAGTGTCTCCCTGGGTCTTCCTCTTTTTCTTTTACCTGTTGTTTCCCATATGAGGGCTTGCTTTGCTATTCGATTATTATCTCTTCTCATCACATGTCCAACGTATGACCATCGTCTTTTCTTTATTACTGAAGATATTAGTGGTTGATTGGCGATTTCTCTAATTTCCTCGTTTGTTTTGAATTCGTTCCATTCTATACCAAGTATTTTCCTTAGACATTTATTTTCGAATGCGTTCAACTTTGTTTCTATATCTCTTGTTGTTTTCCAGCTTTCACACGCATACGTAAGGGTTGATAGTACATTTGATTTGATTTCTCATCAGCAATCAGATAAAAACGATGCAGGAAAACACAAATGAACTATCATCAATAGCCAGCAAAATTGGGCTTGAGGTCAATCATGAAAAGACTAAAGTCATGAAAAGTTTAATTCCAACAAGTGACAAAATATACATGGAAAACAAACCAGTAGAAGAGATCGATCACTTCATCTATCTTGGAAGTCACATTGATCGAGAAGGGGATACGAGCAAAGAAATTAGAATCAGACTGGCTAAAGCAGCAATGTCTTTCAGAAGCCTTGAAAAGTTGTGGAAATCAAAACTCATTAGCACAAACACAAAACTTAGGCTATTCAAATCAAATGTACTATCAACATAATAAATACAGAGTAGTAAATCACTATGTTTGTTTTATGTTTTGCTTTCACGATTTTATAACAGATTGAAACATAAGTTACACAGTTTAATAATAACAGAGGGCATATGTCTAAAGATGAAGCTCAATATAAAGTCTCAGAACGAATGAAAATGTATGAAGATTAAAATGAGGGAGATCATAGCGCTTCTATCGAACAACACACTGGGGCCTGTTGAAATAGATCACTGCAATAGGCTTTCCCTGTTATATTTAAGATACATTTACAATCATTCGACACATGAAACAACCATAATTTGTAATAATCTTTTCTCCATCCCAAGCTTATTTTGACAAATGTTCACTTTGTCTAATCGGCATAAATGGAGACTGATCGATTATAGTGCACGGCTGTAAACCATCAACAGGTGTAACGTATTTACAATTACTACGAAGATTCGCTTTACGATATTACGTGAGCACAATTTGTGAAAATTGTCATGTCAGTGATTAGAGAATCGATGTCCTAGAGACGAGGGTCGTGTGAAGATTTAATAATTTGAACCGCGATTAATCTTTACTGCAATCTCATGCTTCATCTATTCATTGGGATATATTGTTTTTTCACTTGAAGAGTTTAATTATCTGCTAATTTGCAGCATAATGCCAATCAAGGATATTATGTACTGGCAGTAGAAATAATGATAGAATCAATATTCTAGTTGCGCTGTCACAAAGCACTTATTTGTTATTTATGTTCATAAACTAAGCTCACATAAAGAAGGTGACAAATGTCCCTAGGGTATAACGACCTATTTTTGTGACGCATCTGCGAGACCACTGTTGTGATACATAACATTTAGAAGATAAGTGATATGTGCTGGTTATATTTGTGTTAGTAACTCCCCAGTATTGTAGGTAAACATTAACAGCTAGCTTGACTGAAGCGGGACTTTCATTCTAAGATTTACACCCATCAGCTCTACCAACTAAAGCATACATCACTTAATATAGCCTTTATTTTATTAAAATAACACAATACTATGTGACTGGGGACACGAATATCGCACTATAACGAGAGCCAATAACATTAACTCGTTTTAAAGCAAGCAAGCAAGAGAAATAAAAAATTAAAAGACAAAAGAGACCATTTGTTAGTGTAGATTGTCTCCCATTATACAGTTCTTAACTAGATTCATAATAGAAGGTTAAATAACCTATCCGTCAATGTCTGAAGTGTTATATAATTTTAGTGTACAGTTATCAAAGAGAGGCCCTATACGTTACAACTTTAAAATTGCAGAAGTTTTGCGTAACAGCAGCAGCGTGTACTTTAGAAAGTGACAAATCAGCTTTACGTGAATTAATGATCAAACTTAAAACTGTTACTCGTTGATTGACATTGAGGAGACTTTATTTTGATGGCTACCCCAGTTGCTGTTGCAGTGAATTCGCTGAATTCTATAATGCTCAACTCTACAGCAGCCCATCAACTTGATTACGATGATAATTTACATGACCCTGTGCCAGAAGACATTAAAGACATGTTTCAGATCGTCGTTTTAGTCATCATCTGTGGTGTTATCAGCCTGTTCGGGGTAGTCTCAAACATAGTCAACATGTTTGTGTTTGTGAGGCAGGGGTTCCACGACGGCATCAACATCAGTCTGTTTGGTAGGTCCGTTATCCACTTTACCGACTTGAATGTATACAGTTATTAAACGTTGTGTTTGCTAATTATGTATTTGAACATATTTTATCAAATGTAAATTTGCCGCTATTGGGGTGGATGGTCTACACTTCATTAACAAAATCGTTTTTACCATAGCGGCTTGTTAAACCTCTGATCAACGGTTCTATACCAAGCCGGAGAAAAATAATTCCTCCATCTTGGATATAACCAGAAAGAAGGACTGAGGAGGAAGGACTGAGGAGGAAGGACTGAGGAGGAAGGACTGAGCGAATGTTTCCCACTAGAAACTGGGGTTAAACGAGGGTGTATTTTATCGCCCTTGTTATTTGGAATTGTTATGGACTTCATAATGAAGAAATGCTGCACTGGTAATAGAGGCATCGAATGGATACAAGGAAACCATTTAGAGGAACTCGACTTTACAAATGACATAGTTCTCATCAGCAGTCAGATAAAAACGATGCAGGAAAACACAAATGAACTATCATCAATAGCGAGCAAAAATGGACTTGAGATCAATCATGAAAAGATTAATTCCAACAGACGACAAAATACACATGGAAAACAAACCAGTGGAAGATATCGATCACTTTATCTATCTTGGAAGTCACATTGATCCAGAAGGGGATACAAGTAAAGAAATTAGAATCAGAATAGCTAAAGCAGCATTGTCTTTCAGAAGCCTTGAAAAGTTGTGGAATTCAAAACTAATTTAGCACAAACACAAAACTTAGACTATTAAAATCAAATGTACTATCAACCCTTACGTATACGTGTGAAAACTGGAAAACAACAAGAAACATGGAAACAAAGTTGAATGCATTCGAAAATAAATGTCTAAGGAAAATACTTGGTATAGCATGGAACGAATTCAAAACAAACGAGGATATTAGAGAAATCGTCAATCAACCACTAATATTTTCAGTAATCAAGAAAAGACAATGGTCATATGTTGGACATGTGATGAAAAGAGATAATAAGCGAATAGCAAAGCAAGCCCTCATGTGGGAAACAACAGGTAAGAGAAAAAGAGGAAGACCCACAGAGACGCTGAGAAGAACATTGATAAGAGAGGCAAGAGCAGCAGGAATCGGCTCCCTCAATGAGATAGAGCTGCTTCCACAGAACAGAGACAAATGGCGAGATTAGATAAAATATCTTTAAAAGAATTGAAAACTGCTAGAACAAAAACTCAGATGAAGGAGTATCTTGGTCTACGCCCTATGGGCCGGCTACGTCTCGAAAGGCCAATAGATGTATGAAAGGACCATTAAATGTTAGTTACGTGACCGACTTGCTCTATAACTTCAATTGTATCGTCCAAAAGCCGTTTTGTTTAACTTATTGCGACACTTTTACTGACACAAGAACAAGCACTATTTATCTTAGAGAACGTTTACTGGCTTAAGGACAAACAATAATTACCTTAGAGAACGTTTACTGGCACATGAACAAGCAATATTTACCTTCGATAAAGTTTACTAGCACAAGGACAAGCAATATTTACCTTAGAGAACGTTTACTGGCACAAGGACAAGCAATGTTTACCTTAGAGAACGTTTACTGGCACAAGAACAAGCAATATTCACCCCAGAAAACGTTCACTTTCACAAGAACAAGCAATATTCACCCAATAAAACGTTTACTGGCAAAAGAACAGACAATATTCACCTTAGAGAACGTTTACTGGCACAAGAACAAACAATATTTATCTTAGAGAACGTTTACTGGCACAAGAACAAGCAATATTTACCTTAGAGAACGTTGACTGGCACAAGGACAAGCAATAATTACCTTAGAGAACGTTGACTGGCACAAGGACAAGCAATAATTACCTTAGAGAACGTTGACTGGCACAAGGACAAGCAATAATTACCTTAGTGAACGTTGACTGGCACAAGGACAGGCAATATTTACCTCAGAGAACGTTGACTGGCACAAGGACAAGCAATAATTACCTTGGAGAACGTTTACTGGCACAAGGACAAGCAATATTCACCTGTGTTAAAGATTACTGACAAAAGAACAGACAATATTTACCTTAGAGAACGTTTACTGGCACAAGGACAAGCAATATTTACCTTAGATAACGTTTACTGGCGCAAGGACAGGCAATATTTACCTTAGAGAACGTTTACTGGCACAAGGACAGGCAATATTTACCTTAGAGAACGTTTACTGGCACAAGGACAAGCAATATTTACCTCAGAGATCGGTTACTGGCACAAGAACAGGCAATATTTACCTTAGAGAACGTTTAATGGTACAAGGACAAGCAATATTTACCTTAGAGAACGTCTACTGGCATAAGGACAGGCAATATTTATCTTAGAGAACGTTGACTGGCACAAGGACAAGCAATAATTACCTTAGAGAACGTTTACTGGCACAAGGACAAGCAATATTCACCTGTGTTAAAGATTACTGACAAAAGAACAGGCAATATTTACCTTAGAGAACGTTTACTGGCACAAGGACAAGCAATATTTACCTTAGATAACGTTTACTGGCGCAAGGACAGGCAATATTTACCTTAGAGAACGTTTACTGGCACAAGGACAGGCAATATTTACCTTAGAGAACGTTTACTGGCACAAGGACAAGCTATATTTACCTTAGAGATCGGTTACTGGCACAAGAACAGGCAATATTTACCTTAGAGAACGTTTAATGGTACAAGGACAAGCAATATTTACCTTAGAGAACGTCTACTGGCATAAGGACAGGCAGTATTTATCTTAGAGAACGTTTACTGGCACAAGGACAAGCAATATTCACCCTAGAAAACGTTCACTTTCTCAAGAGCAAGCAATATTCACCCTATAGAACGGTTACTTGCACAAGGACAAGTAATATTTACCTTAGAGAACATTAACTTACACAAGGACAAGCAATATTCACCCTACAGAACGGTTACTTGCACAAGGACAAGTAATATTTATCTTAGAGAACATTAACTTACACAAGGACAAGCAATATTCACCCTACAGAACGGTTACTTGCACAAAGACAAGTAATATTTACCTTAGAGAACATTAACTTTCACAAGAACAAGCAATATTCACCCAATAAAACGTTTACTGGCAAAAGAACAGGCAATATTCACCTGTGTTAACGATTACTGGCAAAAGAACAGGCAATATTCACCTGTGTTAAAGATTACTGGCAAAAGAACAGGCCATATTTACGCTCAGCAGCATTTACTGCAAAAGAACACAGAAAACTACCTATCGATAACGTTATTTGTAGTTTAGCAAAACAGGAATTAAAGATGCTGACTGCTACTAGTCTAACACAAAACAATGCATGTTAAAACAAAGACACGCGTCATGCAAATCGCTCTTATAATGAACTTGTATCTACTGCTCCAGTATGGGAGTGACCGGAAAAAGGAAGACTTCAGAAATAAACATGAACTGTGTGCACTCAAACTGAATAAATCTGTTCGACAGTTTAAATACATTACTAATATCATAAATGTGCTTGTAAGAAATGATAAATGAAGTAAGAGTCCCACAAACGTCCAGAGATTAATATGTAGCTACATTAAGTGAACATTATATGAAGCATCAAATGTTATATGCAGGCGGACTTCTACCAAAGTAAGAACTAGAATATTGTACCATCGCCCACTCCTAAAGGATAGAGAGCGAGGTTTCTTTAAAAAAAAAAAGACTGAAATACGTGCTGGTGTTTAAGTAGATTATTGGGAATACCATGGTTAGCTAAGAAGAGTAATGAAAGCATTATGAAAGAGGACAGATATTAGGAAAGAAACCATCATTTGTTGACCATGTAATGAGAAGGGAACAGCTGAAATATGTTGTGACAACTGGGACAATTGAGGGACATAGAGATAGAAGGAATCAAAGAGAAAAAATACCACATAGCTAAAGAGAATGGCTTGGCCGAAGGTCAACAATAGAAATGATAAATAACTGTCGCGATAGAGAGTTGTGGAGAGGCATAATCACCTAAGCCAGCACACGGTACTTGATGATTATGATGGTGCTGTTTACACAGAATGGCTTTACACTGATCTGCATTATTGTATTTACAGGTCTCGCTGTTGCTGATCTCGTATGCTCATTCAGCATGTTCTGCTTGGGGATGTTCTACAACCCGCTGTTTCGCAGTCTCAAGTTGCCCATAGAGTACGTGAAATTTGCTTGTGTAACAGCGGCGTCTCCTCACGTTTGCTTTAACAGGTACGTCCTGATAGCCTTTATATATTTCCTTGTGTAGCATGATGTGTACTTGTGTTGATAATTATGTTCTTATTTTAGACGTAAACGATCAACATAACATAATCAATGATTATTTCTGACTTATAAAATGAAACTGCGAAGCATGTGGATCTTATCGAATTACTGCAGTCGTGTAGGAAGTAAGGAGATCGCAATGAATTACTGCAGTCGTGCAGGAAGTAAAGAGATCGCAATTAATTACTGCAGTCGTGCAGGAAGTAAAGAGATCGCAATTAATTACTGCAGTCGTGCAGGAAGTAAAGAGATCGCAATGAATTACTGCAGTCGTGAAGGAAATAAGGAGATCACAATGAATTACTGCAGCCGTGCAGGAAATTAGGAGATCACAATGAATTACTGCAGCCGTGCAGGAAATAAGGAGATCACAATGAATTACGTAATCACGGAAACAAAGTAAAAACTTACAAATGTGCTGTTTCATAAGAATCTAAATCTACGGGATACAGTCTAGCACAGATCCAACAGAGCAGGAATGTTTATGAATCTGTGTCTACGTGACTGTGTCCACGCTATTTCTGTAGATGAGAACTAATGTTGTTCATCTATAAAGCTGTCGATATAGACATCTTGGTTAGAATAGGTCATGTAGTCAGCATTTGGAACAATACAGGTGTACAACCTGTACACTTATTTATGTTTATACGAGTCGTTTAATATGTTCAAATAATATGTACATTGTTCTCAGTGATTTGCCGTTCTCGCGTGTTTATAGTGCCTAGCCTTTTCATCCGCTGAAGCTGTAGTCAACACTTTGTGTCGTGCATGTCTAGTTTACCAACGTTGCGTTTGAATATGACAACTACAGAGGATAACAGGTATATAATTTGTAAATAGTGCAAGACAAAAGGAAAACGGATTATAAAGACCGGAGACAAATAGTGTAGTTAAGGATTAAGAACAGCTGGAATATTACAACCGAACAAATGATTATTTGTTTTATTTTATATTATTATTAATTTTAAGGGATGAAATGACCAAGGAAAAAAGGGAGAAAAAATGTAATCTCTCAAATTAAGATAATGCCATCGTGTGAAAAATTAATAACACCAACATAGCTAGAAAGTTGTGGAACGACATGATCATCTACGCCAGTGGGCATGATTCTTGTTGAATGATTACTCTGTATTATAATTTGTCAATTTCGCCTCACTTCAAAGTTGAAATGTAATCTCTACTTGTATCTTTTCCTTGCCCGCGTACTAAGAGAGCATACAATTTGCATGCTTGTGACGTATTGTTGAACACTAGCAACGTTCGTCCATTAAGTACGGGCTTGGAGTCACTCTACGCATAGTGCCCCAAGTTTGGCCCACACTATCCATCTCTATTTCCAGTGGTCTTTGCTAGATTGACATTGGCCTGCCTTTATTTTACTTTTCGTCAGGATTCCAGAGAATATACGTTGTTCTGATTTGTTTCTGACTTAGATATCCAGCTGCAGTGCCCAAATTTTATCACATTTGGCCATATCATGACTTCATGAGCAGTTCTGTTTTTTGTTGATTTTTTTTCTGAGATAAAAAAAAAGGTTCTACGATTTGTTATTTTCACCTAGCGTCAAAGTCATGACGTTATTTTAATTGTTGCTTACTAATACTCAGAAGAATATAAAAGTACTGAGATAGTTTTCGTGTCTATATAGACTATATCATGACAAGATTGACTTAAATAGTCATAGGTACCATTATGATACGGGCATGAGAAGCCTTCCCTCGTCTCAGATTAACCTTGGAATGATCAGAGAATTTGTTTGTAAATAGAAACAGAATAAAGAAACGTTCTTCAGAATTTGTGTCTGAAAGGAAGTGACCCTCGAAAGATGCGACTGAGCGAAGTGTCAAAGAAGACAAGGCTTCTTTAAACAATGCGCTACACGTGTTGTTATTACTGTTCCTTGATATGGAAGCAGACAACCACAGCGTAAAGAAACAAGAATAGTAGAATTGATGATAAATCTGTAATCATGTAATTCCTGAGTGGTTACTGCGTTCGCTTCATGGTCAGAAGGGACCTGGGTTTAATTACAAGAAGTGGCGGATTTTTTTCCGACCGACACGGCACGGACGTTCACCTAGCCTTTAAAAATTGATGACAGAGATACTTCTGGGAGATAAAAGCGGCCTGACATAGTACCGACCAAGTCACCTAAATATCGTACCGTTGGTCATGGAAATGTATTGTCACTAATATACCCCATAGCGAAGAGAGAATGTTGAGGAAACCAATTTATTTCACTCTCTCACTCATTCGTGTTGATAACTGGACACTGACCCGGGCGCCCGACGTCACCTGCCAATGTTACAATACCCTTCCCACAACAGACGAACCTCATAATTATATTCAAGCAGCCAATAGCAGCTAAGACATTAACAGTAAACCCGCAAAATAAACACTGACTAGTGTAACTGTATCATTATGAGGCGTGTAAAGAACAGACTAAACACTGACTAGTGTAACTGTATCATGATGAGACGTGTAAAGAATAAATTAAACACTGACTAGTGTAACTGTAACATGATGAGGCGTGTAAAGAACAGACTAAACACTGACTAGTGTAACTGTATCATGATGAGGCGTGTAAAGAATAAACTAAACACATACTAATGTAACTGTATCATGATGAGGCGTGTAAAGAAGAGACTAAACACAGACTAGTGTAACTGTATCATGATGAGACGTGTAAAGAATAAACTAAACACATACTAATGTAACTGCATCATGATGAGACGTGTAAAGAATAAACTAAACACTGACTAGTGTAACTGTATCATGATGAGACGTGTAAAGAACAGACTAAACACAGACTAGTGTAACTGTATTATGATGAGGCGTGTAAAGAATAAACTAAACACTGACTAGTGTAACTGTATCATGATGAGGCGTGTAAAGAACAGACTAAACACTGACTAGTGTAACTGTATCATGATGAGGCGTGTAAAGAACAGACTAAACACTGACTAGTGTAACTATATCATGATGAGGCGTGTAAAGAACAGACTAAACACTGACTAGTATAACTGTATCATGATAAGGCGTGTAAAGAATAAACTAAACACTGACTAGTGTAACTGTATCATAATGAGACAAGTAAAGAATAAACTAAACACAGACAGTGTAACTGTATCATGACTAGACGGTTAAAGAACAGACTAAACACAGACAGTGTAACTGTATCATGATGAGACGGTTAAAGAACAGACTAAACACAGACTAGTGTAACTGTATCATGATGAGACGGTTAAAGAACAGACTAAACACAGACAGTGTAACTGTATCATGATGAGACGGTTAAAGAACAGACTAAACACAGACTAGTGTAACTGTATCATGATGAGGCGTGTAAAGAACAGACTAAACACAGACAGTGTAACTGTATCATGATGAGACGGTTAAAGAACAGACTAAACACAGACTAGTGTAACTGTATCATGATGAGGCGTGTAAAGAACAGACTAAACACAGACTAATGTAACTGTATCATGATGAGGCGTGTAAAGAACAGACTAAACACAGACAGTGTAACTGTATCATGATGAGACGGTTAAAGAACAGACTAAACACTGACTAGTGTAACTGTATTATGATGAGACGTGTAAAGAATAAATTAAACACTGACTAGTGTAACTGTAACATGATGAGGCGTGTAAAGAACAGACTAAACACTGACTAGTGTAACTGTATCATGATGAGGCGTGTAAAGAATAAACTAAACACATACTAATGTAACTGCATCATGATGAGGCGTGGAAAGAAGAAACTAAACACAGACTAGTGTAACTGTATCATGATGAGACGTGTAAAGAATAAACTAAACACATACTAATGTAACTGTATCATGATGAGACGTGTAAAGAATAAACTAAACACTGACTAGTGTAACTGTATCATGATGAGACGTGTAAAGAATAAACTAAACACAGACTAGTGTAACTGTATTATGATGAGGCGTGTAAAGAATAAACTAAACACTGACTAGTGTAACTGTATCATGATGAGGCGTGTAAAGAACAGACTAAACACTGACTAGTGTAACTGTATCATGATGAGGCGTGTAAAGAACAGACTAAACACTGACTAGTGTAACTATATCATGATGAGGCGTGTAAAGAACAGACTAAACACTGACTAGTATAACTATATCATGATAAGGCGTGTAAAGAATAAACTAAACACTGACTAGTGTAACTGTATCATAATGAGACAAGTAAAGAATAAACTAAACACAGACAGTGTAACTGTATCATGACGAGACGGTTAAAGAACAGACTAAACACAGACAGTGTAACTGTATCATGATGAGACGGTTAAAGAACAGACTAAACACAGACAGTGTAACTGTATCATGATGAGACGGTTAAAGAACAGACTAAACACAGACAGTGTAACTGTATCATGATGAGACGGTTAAAGAACAGACTAAACACAGACTAGTGTAACTGTATCATGATGAGGCGTGTAAAGAACAGACTAAACACAGACAGTGTAACTGTATCATGATGAGACGGTTAAAGAACAGACTAAACACAGACTAGTGTAACTGTATCATGATGAGGCGTGTAAAGAACAGACTAAACACAGACTAGTGTAACTGTATACCCCATCGAACTTGACTGTGTATACATTCAAACTTGGATTAAATCAGATTGGGTACAACCCACAGCGAATGTTCCACGAGCTGTTCGAAGCTTTAGGTTATTCCGAACAGCGACAACTGTGTCGACCTTGATGTTGCAAGTCTACACGGAAAGCGAAATTAATTCAGAATGTGTTCACAGACAAACTCCGATCTTGAACACAGTTAAGCATCCACGGGAGGAAACTCATTCCAATGAATGTCCACCCAGAAAATATCAATCTAGCCACAGATTAACTCAAACAATTCTCCCACAGCACTGTCATCAGCTTTTCTTTTTAAATCGGAGGTCAGTGTATGCATCTTGCACTGAATGTTCGAAGCAGATATACCAATGCCATGAAGTCATGAAATCAGTGGCAATACAGCAAACAATTTGCCACAAGAAATGTGTGTACTTGTCGAAGTGACTCAGCGTGTAAGGTAAAGCTAATGGAGAAATAATGTTCTAGAAATACATTTAGAACTGTAGGCACTGATTACTCCATCGAGCTGGTTAATGTTTCAATGGCGAAGAATAGAAGAAGAAGATGAAAAAAGTATGTTAAAGAATAATTCATGAATTGAGTACCTGGTTTCATATACAAAATGCATATTTTCCTATCTTTCCCATAATGTTTAGAATCACGAGCTTCATTACAGCATTTATCACTCTGGAGAGATGTCTCTGTATTGCCATGCCTCTCAAGGTCAAGGACATTATAACCCCGTTCAGAACAAAGGTCATAATAGTTTCAATATTTGTTTCCACCATTTTAGTATTTTGTCCGTTCTATTTTGTGAACAAGCTTGTATGGAAGTTCAACTCTGCCAGAAACATGTCTATAATTAGCCTCACTGGAACCAAAGGGAGAGAGATTGTTGAAGCAGTGTCTTTCTTCATCCACAGCGTCTTCATGTCCACGGCTCTATTGCTCTGTGTCATATTTTGCACGATCATCCTCGTCGTTAAACTAAACAGGAAATCAAAATGGCGAAAAACGAAAGTAGCCCAGCTAACCTCCAAACAGGAAATGAATTCCGCTAAAGACAAGAAAGTTGTCAAGATGATTACTTCAATTGCCATTATATTTATTGTCTGCTATGTTCCGACCACTGTTATCTTCATTGTTATGGTGTTCTTCCCAGAGTTCAGCATTCTTGGTAAACTTCAAAACGTCTTTCTTGTCGTCTGGTCAGTGGCGTTTGTCCTGGAAACGATCAACTCTAGCGTGAATATTTTTGTGTATTACAAGATGAGTTCAAAGTTCAAGGCAACACTTTGCGAGATGTGTTGGGGGTATGGAGAAAGGAAGAAGTAATTTAATGGCACTTTACACAAAAGAATAAAAGCGTCAGTAAATTATGAAATATTTTGTGGAGCAACTTACTCTATGATACATGTACACACACAAAAGCTATTTGAAGCGTATATAATCCAATGTCTTCTATTTTTTCTATTACTTCAATTTGAAATTACTTAAATGTAAATAATAGAATATGCTGGCATGACGCTTCAAAGACCAACTACTAAGGTCTAACACGTCTACTGCTACTTCACAATCCTAATCCACCACTAGTGCTCTATAATTTTATATTTTGGAGTCTTGTACTTGGATTGTGGATGACTCTCTCCACGAACTCATGCTATTCTAAATGCAGAACTGTCTACACCAGCAAGCTTTTCGTCCTGGCACTATCAAGCCGAGAAGAAAGCTAATCTTGTCAGACCGGTAATTGTATCTATCGTTACAGAACTCATATAAGATGTATAGTCACCAGCTTTAGTAGAAGCGTCCAAACATCCCATCCTCTTTTGAGTATGCCTTTTTTCCACATAAGATCTCAAACTTGGAAGATAGTAACACATATACGTTCTGAGTTCTGTAAATGAAACCCACGTCGCAGTAAAGCTCATTCACGTAATAAGCCGCACAAAGCTCAAATATGTATCCTGCTTTCCCTGTTCTTTAATAACTCATACAGTAATTGATTTGAAATAAAATTTGACAAGCTGGTGTAGTAATACTCCATGCCATTATCTAAACTTAGCAGGTGTCGGACTAGATTTCTACCTGAATGACCAGCGCATTCATACATCAATGTTGATGAAGTAGATTTTCAATGTCGTCACCATTATCTAGATTGTCACATTTTGAACGTGGTCCTCATGTTAGTTAATATGAAAGCTATCTCTCTTGCCAGAGATAGCCAGCATCTATTGCAGTTATTGCCCGGTTTGTTGTACATCGTAGTCTTCGTCCTTCTTATCTGTAAGGAATAAAATAATAAAGTAAAGTGCCGCGTCAGGCCAAAGTGTCGAATAGTGAAAATGGTGTTAGTGACCATAATTACAGACCTTCGGCACATGTTTTTTTGGGGTTAATGTGGTCGGTTACGCCCGTGCTGCTTTACTTTCCCAGAAAAAACGTGGTATCCATTTACGGCTGGGTGAACCTGGAAGCCATAGATCAGGATCGAACTCAACCTCTTATCCTTTGTAATTCAGTTCACTAACCACTGAGCTAACACGGCTCCCCGTGTAAAGCATTACGTGCCCTTATGTTATGTATCTCTCTAGACGTTAATTATGATATCATAAATTTCGTGTTTTATAATTGTCGTGTTGTGCAGCTTTTTGTCTTTTCTCCTTATAATCTTGTTCGACTATTAATTTTATCAAAACTAAAATTTTATTTGAAAATGTGTATGCCGTTTTAAAACAAGACTGCCAATAAATTGGTTTGTTACTCTAATTTTCGTTTGCTGTCACGGGTTATTTGTTCTTGTTGTTAAATAGAGAAGTGATTTAATGTTATTCTCAAAGATCTGACATGTTAAAGCTGCGATTGTTTTGAACGCTATAATTTGTCACTAAAATTAACATATCTACAACTGACGATTATTTTTTAAATATCATATCTCAGAAGGAAGGTTTTTTTTTTTTTCAAAATGAAGGTAAAACACCAACATGAAACTATAACAAACATTGAAGTTGTGTGATCATTGTTTATCAACAAAAACTTTGACTAGATTTGTTACTATTGTCATAGACACACCAATAAAACAAGTTGTCTGAGCTGAGCGCCTCTCTCATTGCACGACATTTCAAATAACTGGTTCTAAATGTTCAGTTCATGATTGAAATGAAACACGAATGATACACTTATTGCCATTTAGTATTCACTTTCTAGACGGCCATAAAGCAGCCGATCATAACAAGCTCACCGCTGGCCTGGCCTATAAAAACCAACAAAACTCAGCTACAGATTAATGAGCTTTACTTATAAACATCTATTTGAAACTCTTACAGCAGCAATGCTCGTGGTTGAAAAATAAATATTACGTCTCGTTTATTAAAAAAAAATATGCAAACAGAAACATGTACACGATTGTTATATCCCTTCGTAAACATAACAGACATATACAAAATGTGTAACACTGTATTTGCAAACACAGAAATTAATGAGCTAAGGGCTAATCATATATTATGAATATTCTTCAGTGAGGACGCCAGTGTTTGTTTCATCATATATTACGGTTGTATTGTTACTATAAAATTATGTAAACATGACTAATATCATTGTATGCTGCCGAGGCACAAAATGGAAGTAACGAATTCTGGTGCTGTTCCCTACCAGGCATGTGCGTAATAGACGACTAAGGAGGGTTGGGCAGGGCACTGGCTATTCTATACTGTAAAATATGCTCATAAAACTTCACAAACATGGACAAGTCTAAGAAAAGAAAAAAAATGGCTGGACAAAATCACTAATATAGAATTATGGAAATGTACCAGCCAAATACCAGTGGATAATAAAGAGATACAGCGAAGACGATGACGCTGGATAAAACACACACTGCAAAGGCCAACTGAGAGTACTACACAACATGCTCTTTTTTGGAATCCTCAAAGAAAGAGACAAAGAGGAAGACCAAACTATCCTTGGAGAAGACAGATGTAAGCAGAGATGAAGATGATAGGGAAGACATGGAATGATCTTAAAAGAATGACAAGAAACAAAACAGCTTGAAAAGTGTTTGTTGAAGACCTATGCACCATAGGGAGCTGAAAGGTATAAGGAAAAGAATATCATTGTAATAAAAAAAAATATATTATATAGAGAGAGTGTCTTTTTATATTTGTCTTATACTCTTTCAATTTGACACCTTAAATGAATATTTCATGAATTCCATGGTCTATCTTTTCTGGTCAATGGTGGGTGTATACAACAGGGGTTGATGTTCTCAATAAAGATCCACTATGTAGATCACATTATATTGTTTACTGTTGTCATGTGTATTGCCTAGATCAGAAAACCGTGTTTTCTATTGTCTTGTACATGTATAGTTCTCTGAATGTTCTACTGTTTCTATTTTAGTCTGTTTCAGTCGCAGTATCTGCATTTGAAATATTTGTTTCTCTGTAGAAATGTTTGTACAAAATAATTATCAAGAACATATTACTATATTGCTAATTATTTACTCTCATAAAAAACACTCAAACAATAATAAAAGACCTGTTATCACCTTTTAAAGAAAGCCGAGAATAAAATAGATTACTTCAATCTACATTGGCATAATGACTGTACAATGTGTGGAGTAGAGGGGAGAAATTAAGTTATTCTGAGGAATCAGGAATAGAGCCAAATGTAGGTTGCTGGCATATATCTTGCTGCGTTTACGAAGTGGTGAAGAGTGTAATAGATATTGCTAATGTTTGCAAGGAGTTAAAGCTGAACTTAGTAGAAAATGTTGTCGAATCGTCTAATAATGGTATCTAACATGTGAAACATAGCGATATAAGGACAATGAAAAGGGGTCAGATAATTTGAAATGTAAGCAGGGGGAATATAAAGGGTTGCACTCTGTTTCACGAAACGAACTATTATTTTACATTCACTTGCCATGTTAACATATTTCGAGACAAAGTGAGAAGTTTGCTAGCTTGTTATATTATTGTTTATTTTTTCTTCGTCATCTGCCATCATGGCTCATTCAGAGTAGGATTCCGGACTCTCTTACAAAGGCAGCTGTCTGTTGAAGTGATTCGGTTGCCCCGTATAGTTTCTCTTCCAGGGAGGTGGGTGTGGACCACATTGTCCTCAAGTCTGTGTACATGGAGCAATCCTGTAGAACATGTTTTGATGTCTTGTTGTCCAGTGTGCAGTGGCATTGGCTTGTGGTACCTATTTTGAGTTTGTTGAACATGTGGTTTCTCATGTTGTTGTGGCCAGTGCGTAGGCGAAGTATGATGACTTGATCCCTCCTTGTTTATTTGAGAATTGATAATTAACATATCTAAGTGAATGTTTGTGCTAGGTTTGGCGAAGAAGGTATTTGGTAAACAAGCATTAACATAGAAACTGTGTGATGTCTGGTAGACACATTATGTCAGCTTTAGAGCTCTGTCCTAACACAGACCTCCATTAAATTATTTAACAGTCTGGTAATTTCTATGTCATAATTAATACTTACATCGGTAGTGTCACTTTCATACCCTTGCTGCAAGAACATAATAATCGGTTAATTGATGTCACTTCCAACTATTTTTACAATCGATGTATTTATTGCCCTCGGTAATCAAAGTCTGCCATGTCACATTCTAATTAACTTGTTATGTGATCATTTGAGAAAGCAACATGTATGTAATTTTAACGTACTTAGAGATGTGATGACACACATTAAAGTAGTCAGCTTGTATCTATCGATAACTGCAGGGATAATCTGTTATTTTGCGAACTAACTTCAAGCTATGTTATCAAAGTTGGAAGAATGTAATATTGATTTGAATGTAGACGTGATTTATTTCATCGCATGCAACAAAGGTATTATCAACAATGAATTTAAAGCCAACACGAGTTCAGTTGATTTATTTCGTAACTTTGTGTGCTCTACACAGCCTGTGCTACGAGGAATTGATTTCTATTCTCTGCTATCATCATCAAGTACCAAGCCTGCTGGCGTAGTTGATCATGTCTCTCCACAACTTTCGATCTCGACAGTTATATATCATTTCTGTTGTTCACCTTCTGCCAGCATTCTCTTAAGTTGTCTAGTATATTTTCTCTTTGCTTCCCTTTATCTCTTCGTCCCTCAATTTTCCCAGTTGTTACAATATATTCATGCTGTTCTCTCTTTTCTGCTATACTCCATGTTTAGTCACCTGTGTGGAGGTTGAGAATTGTGAGATGTATATTTTCGTTGATCTTTGATGCTTCTTCAGATGCTGTTATTTTGGATGATGCTGACATTACATGATGTGAAGGGTCTAATTGTCAAAGCTAAAAAAATAGCCTGTTTGTTTCTAATCATTACTTTTATTGACAAATTAAATTAAAATAGACTACTAGTCTGATACTAATTTCATCGGACAAGGATCTGTCTTGTGCACTCACTATCTGGAGTTATTATTGAAAGGCATAATTTTCTGGTAGATTTCTCTTCTATCTATAACATATTTTAGCTGAAAAACAGTTGTAAAACCTTTTCATGAATATTGTAATATAATAATCTGTTTTCATTATCTACATGTTTGCTGTGTCTTGTTTCATGTTTTCACTCTGTGATACTTTACTTCTATCATATTAAAAAAACATATTTTCTTGTTTCTTTATTGACAGCTATCTTTATTTATAGCTATTTCACTTTTCTTTAATTTAATTTACTATAATATTCTTTGCTATGAAGTTAGACAGCCATTAAATACCTAAACAAGGAAAATCTCAATTGTCAGTTGTGTTGTTCTCCATGTTTCACGACCATATGACTGACTTATCATTGGAGTTTAACAATTCTATTAGTGTATTTGATCTCATTTCTTTGGATTTCTATATGTTTCCTAGCGTAACTAATGCTCTTGCTTTTTGTATCCTAATTTTAGTATCATTATCTGTTCCGCCTTTTTTGCCTATATTATTAGTGGGCATGTGCTAAATCGGTCTCGATATTGCATCTCTTCCCCTGTTACATTCTAACACATGTTTACTTGTTATTTTCATAACTTTGTGACACGCCATGTTATTTATAACTGCACGAACAAAATGAAAACTTTACTACCATGAATGTTAGACGTTTCATTGTGCTACTATTTGCGATGGGATACAGTTGACGTTAAAAACAACGCTGGCATAGAGTGTTAACAAAGACACTTAGCACAACGCTGGAATAGAATGTTAACGCAGGCATTTAGTCACAACATTAACATATATGTTAACATAGATACTATGCACAACATTGACACAAATACTAACATAGGCGTTATTCACAATAGTTAACAAAGACACTCAATCGAAACATTAACACAAAAGAAAACAGAGGCACTGAGTCACAACACTTGCACAAATGTTAACAAACACTAAGCACAACATTTATACGATAGTTAACAAAGGCACTAATCTACAACACGGACATAGAAGTTAATAAAGACACTAAACCACAACACGGACATAGAAGTTAATAAAGACACTAAACTACAACACGGACATATAAGTTAATAAAGACACTAAACTACATCACGGACATAGAAGTTAATAAAGACACTAAACTACATCACGGACATATAAGTTAATAAAGATACTAAACTACAACACGGACATATAAGTTAATAAAGACACTAAACTACATCACGGACATAGAAGTTAATAAAGACACTAAACCACAACACGGACATAGAAGTTAATAAAGACACTAAACCACAACACGGACATAGAAGTTAATAAAGACATAAAGATACAATACGGACATAGAGGTTAATAAAGACACTAAACCACAACACGGACATAGAAGTTAATAAAGACACTAAACTACAACACGGACATATAAGTTAATAAAGACACTAAACTACATCACGGACATTTAAGTTAATAAAGACACTAAACTACAACACGGACATATAAGTTAATAAAGACACTAAACTACATCACGGACATATAAGTTAATAAAGACACTAAACTACAACTCGGACATATAAGTTAATAAAGACACTAAACTACATCACGGACATAGAAGTTAATAAAGACACTAAACCACAACACGGACATAGAAGTTAATAAAGACACTAAACCACAACACGGACATAGAAGTTAATAAAGACATAAAGATACAATACGGATATAGAGGATAATAAAGACACTAAACCACAACACGGACATAGAAGTTAATAAAGACACTAAACTACAACACGGACATAGAGGTTAATAAAGACACTAAACCACAACACGGACATAGAAGTTAATAAAGACACTAAACTACAACACGGACATAGAGGTTAATAAAGACACTAAACCACAACACGGACATAGAAGTTAATAAAGACACTAAACCACAACACGGACATAGAAGTTAATAAAGACACTAAACTACAACACGGACATAGAGGTTAATAAAGACACTAAACTACAACACGGACATAGAAGTTAATAAAGACACTAAGATACAATACGGACATAGAGGTTAATAAAGACACTAAACCACAACACGGACATAGAGGTTAATAAAGACACTAAATCACAACACGGACATAGAGATTAATAAAGACACTAAACTACAACACGGACATAGAGGTTAATAAAGACACTAAACTACAACACGGACATAGAGGTTAATAAAGACACTAAACCACAACACGGACATAGAAGTTAATAAAGACACTAAGATACAATACGGACATAGAGGTTAATAAAGACACTAAACCACAACACGGACATAGAAGTTAATAAAGACACTAAACTACAACACGGACATAGAGGTTAATAAAGACACTAAACCACAACACGGACATAGAAGTTAATAAAGACACTAAACTACAACACGGACATAGAGGTTAATAAAGACACTAAACCACAACAAAGACATATAAGTTAATAAAGACACTAAACCACAACAAGACATATAAGTTATTAAAGACACTAAACCACAACACGGACATAGAAGTTAATAAAGACACTAAAACACAACACGGACATAGAAGTTAATAAAGACACTAAACCACAACACGGACATAGAAATTAATAAAGACACTAAACTACAACACGGACATAGAAGTTAATAAAGACACTAAACTACAACACGGACATAGAGGTTAATAAAGACACTAAACCACAACAAAGACATATAAGTTAATAAAGACACTAAACCACAACAAGACATATAAGTTATTAAAGACACTAAACCACAACACGGACATATAAGTTAATAAAGACACTAAACTACAACACGGACATAGAGGTTAATAAAGACACTAAACCACAACACGGACATAGAAGTTAATAAAGACACTAAACTACAACACGGACATAGAAGTTAATAAAGACACTAAACCACAACACGGACATATAAGTTAATAAAGACACTAAACTACAACACGGACATAGAGGTTAATAAAGACACTAAACCACAACACGGACATATAAGTTAATAAAGACACTAAACTACATCACGGACATAGAAGTTAATAAAGACACTAAACTACAACGCGGACATAGAGGTTAATAAAGACACTAAACCACAACACGGACATATAAGTTAATAAAGACACTAAACTACAACACGGACATAGAAGTTAATAAAGACACTAAACCACAACACGGACATAGAAGTTAATAAAGACACTAAACCACCACACGGACATAGAGGTTAATAAAGACACTAAACCACAACACGGACATAGAGGTTAATAAAGACACTAAACCACAACACGGACATTTAAGTTAATAAAGACACTAAACTACAAAACGGACATAGAAGTTAATAAAGACACTAAACCACAACATAGGACATAGAAGTTAATAAAGACACTAAACTACAACACGGACATTTAAGTTAATAAAGACACTAAACTACAAAACGGACATAGAAGTTAATAAAGACACTAAACCACAACACAGGACATAGAAGTTAATAAAGACACTAAACTACAACACGGACATTGAAGTTAATAAAGACACTAAACTACAACACGGACATTGAAGTTAATAAAGTCACTAAACCACAACACGGACATAGAAGTTAATAAAGACACTAAACTTCAACACGGACATATAAGTTAATAAAGACACTAAACCACAACACAGGACATTGAAGTTAATAAAGACACTAAACTACAACACGGACATTGAAGTTAATAAAGACACTAAACTACAACACGGACATTGAAGTTGATAAAAACACTAAACCACAACACGGACATATAAGTTAATAAAGACACTAAACTACAACACGGACATAGAAGTTAATAAAGACACTAAACTACAACACGGACATAGAGGTTAATAAAGACACTAAACTACAACACGGACATAGAAGTTAATAAAGACACTAAACTACAACACGGACATAGAGGTTAATAAAGACACTACTAAACCACAACACGGACATATAGGTTAATAAAGACACTAAACCACAACACGGACATAGAAGTTAACAATGACATAAAGTACTATATCGACTCAGAAATCGGTAAAGATAATGAAAACATTGGCACAAACCTTCTAGCAATTCTAACCAAACGAAAAAAACAACATTCTCAGGAGTTGAAAGTGGAATAACCTTTGAGCACGTCAAAATGGCCACCTCTAACGTCACTGGCATTGTTAGTTTTGGGGACAAGTTTTACGACCCAGTCACTGATGACGTCAGACAGGCTTTTCAACTCACCAATTACGTCATTCTTTGTGGCGTCATCAGCTTCTTTGGTATATTTGCGAACATGGCAAACATTTCAGTGTTTGTCAAACAAGGATTCAAGGACAGCATCAACATCACTTTGTTGGGTATGTCTACCACTAAGGAGCTATATTTTAATATTATCAATTTCAATATGTCAATTTTAATTCTTACTAAATTCATATTTTATATAGTAATGTTTCTTCTTAGCTATATAGAGCCAGTTGTGATATATGGAAGCGAATCATGGACAGTTGACGAACAAATGAAATGACAATTATAGGCCACAGAGATGCGATGTCTCATAAGAATGTTGAAAGCTCACTGGACAGCTAAAATGAACAACAACAAAATTTCAAAGAGGCCAACATAACAATTGAGAATCTAAGAAACATCAGAAAAAACAATCAACATTTTCCTAAGCACATCAAGAAACGAGGCAAGTTGAAATACTTGGTTACAACTGGCAAAATACAGGAAAAGAGAAAATCGTGGGCGAAAAATAGAAAAGATACTGTATAGCTTGGTGTCAAGCCACGAAAAACAGTCAACAACAGAATTGATACGATGCACTGTGGATAGAGAATTGTGGAAGGACATGATCGCTTACGCCAACCAGTTTGGCACATGATGATGATGAATGTTTCCTGATAAGATAAATAAATGGCGTAAATGTATTCTTGAACTACTACAGAGAGGACAAGTACAATGTTTTCTCCAGCTCAAGATAATGATTACTACTTGATCGACTGTGACAAATATATAAATTGGTTATGAAAATCAATTGAGTAGAATGTTAAGAATACCACGTAAACAGAAAAAAAAGAGTAACAAGAGACTTATAACAAAAAAGGTAGAAGCGAAAAGTACATCATACAGAAAACGGCGCAGCTTCTGTTGACCGGTAATTGTTCATGAATCGGAATTGTTCTTCTTCTCACTCCATTGTGAAAAGAAAAAATGAAAATATTAAACTTTAACACTCCATACCTTTTATGTTGAGTATGTTATTTTCTGAATTAATGAAAATTCATTTAGACATAGTTATTTACCGGTATTTTACAATCCACATTATGGTTTGGATAAATGAAAGTCATATTCTGAACACATTAACAGAAATGACGATGGCCACTTCTAAATCAAGAACAGTTTGTACACCTCTTCCAGGTTTGGCTATATCCGACCTGATTTGCTCGGCCACCATGTTCTTGACAGGTATATTCTACAACCCCCTATTTCTAGAACTGGACTTGCCCATTGAACCCTTCGAGGTCATGTGTGTTACAACGGCGTTTCCTCATGTTTGTTTTAACAGGTGAGTTATACAATTATTTAATCTCTCTGAAATACCTGCCATAATGGCTATCTTCTTAAATTATGACTATCCTTTAAGAAGTGAGGGAGCCGCGATAGCTCAGTGGTTAGTGAACGGGACTACAAAGGACAAGAGGTAGGGTTCGATCCCAACCGATGACTTCCGGATCATCCAGCCTTTAATGGGTTACGGGTTTTTTTATGGGAAAGTAAAGCGACACGGGCGTAATACCGACCACATTACCCCAAAAATCATATGCCGAGGGTCTGTAAAATTTACGGTCACTAACACCATATTCCCTGCACGCCATTTGGCGTGATGGGGGTTCTTTACTTTTTTTTTTAAGAAATGAGAATGTGAGTTCATCGGTATTATATAGAACTATTTTGACACATGGAAGTGAAACATCGACAGCAGGCATACAAATGAAAAGACCGTTAGAGGCCACAGAGATGGGATTTATCAGGAGAATTTTGAGAGTTTCTTGAATAGTTATAAAGACCAATGAGTAAATTATAAAAGAGGCCAGCACAAAAGGGAACTCATAAAAACATTGTTAAAAAACAATCAATAGCTTTGGAACATATCATGAGAAGCGTAAAGAATATTTGATTACAACTGGTAAAATACAGGTAGAGATCGCTGAAACAGATTTTTTTTTCTCCAGCTCTTTTTAAACATTCCTGATTAGTAAGTTTTGGTGTCCGTGAAATTTATAAAATTCTACTGATAAACCACATTTCAGCCATTTGATGCAGCTGCTTTAATTGGGAACTAAAATAGAGAATTCTCTTACCGTATCACTCAAGAATATATGAAACGAAAGAGTTGCTGCAACCATCGAAATACACAAGTTAAATTTGGGGGAAAATATAGACCTTATTATTGAAAAACCTAAATATTCCACATAAAAAACGAACAAATTACATTAACCTCGATTTAAGTAGCAATAAATTGTGTTTCACTATTTTCTTTGGTAAATACATTTTTAGAATGCATATACATTGCTTATTTGAAGCAAATATTAACAGCCACCATGGTAAATGGTTGTCATAACCTTTCAGAGTCACGAGCTTCATCACAGCGTTCATCACTCTGGAGAGATGTCTCTGTATCGCCATGCCTCTCAAGGTCAAGAACATTATTACTCCATTAAGGACCAAGGTCATCATTATCTTCATCTATATTTTTATAATTTTGCTCTTCTCTCCGTTTCTATTTGCGAACAAGCTTGAATGGGTGTACAATCCTTCACAGAACAGATCCACGCTTCGTCTCACTTTCACTGAAGACAAAGATATAGTTAACGGAATAACGTATTTTATTCACAGCGTGTTCTTGTCGTCAGCTCTGCTTTTATCTGTCGTTATCTGCACAATTATTCTTGTCGTCAAACTTAATCAGAAATCAAAATGGCGGAAAACTTCGGTCGCACAGACAGACTCCAAGGCCGAAACTGTCTCTGTTAAAGATAGTAAGGTTGTCAAGATGGTTATTTTGATAGCCGCCATATTTATCGTCTGTTATGTGCCGACCACCATTATATTCGTCGTCACTGTCTTCTGTCCAGAGTACAGCATGGCCGGCAGCCTTCAGAACTTACTTTTTGTCACATGGTCTGTAGCGTTTGTTTTGGAGGCCATCAATTCCAGCGTGAATATTTGTGTTTACTACAACATGAGTACAAAGTTCAAGCATACGTTTTTTGAGATCTTTTCATGTGTTTAGTGCCAGCAGCATCATGTGGTACATATATGATTTAATCGATTATTAATGTCAGCACTGCCTTAATCAATAGATGTTCAACAATTATGAAGGGATGATGTTCACCTCCCTAGATGTTTTGCCTATTGTTTCACCAATAAAAACACCAGTCACAGTGACATTACTTTGAACCAACTCTGTTTACGTTAAATGTTGCTGAAGAAATGATTTGTGTGACAGGCTTTCTTTGGGCACTTCCTCTTGCATATTATATATATATACCCTTTGACTTTACGGTTTAATTTGCCCAGATTACGCAAATACCTCCAACCCAATTTGGTTTCCAATCAGTTTTACTTTGGTAAAAGATTATTCCCCAGTGACGTCCATTTATCCCGAATATCAACAGCAATCAAATCACCGCGTTATCTCGAACATTGAGATACGTATATTGAGTATTTAAAACTGAAAATGTTGCAAAAGATATTCTAAACATCTGGCTCATTCGTGTTATTTCTCCTTTATATTCATTACATGATTCTAATTTTATCGCTTCCGTTTTTATTATTGTGATGTGTAGTTGCATTCGGAAGAAGATGGTGTAATTTTTAACGTTATATTTACACTTAGGTCTGTATATTCACTTTCTTCAACGGTTAAGTATCCAACAAATGGATAAATTGTTGATTCAATAGTATCGCTTTTGTGATCGTGACATTGATAATTATTTTTTTTTATCCTTCCTAAAGCACAGAGTAATGTGATATATTCCATGAGTAGCATCATGTTTGTCTGGTAGAGAATGAGTGGAAGGTACGACGGCTGAGAGAAAAAAATTAACTGCTTGCATTAAGGTTTCCATACAAAAACAAAGGAAACGAAAGAGACGTTTTAGCTTAAAAAAAAAACTGGAAAGATGCTTCTTCATTTTGAAATGTAGCTTGCCAGGTCGGGCTACAGGACACGCTCCGTAACAGCAAGAAACGTACCACGACATCCTGATGTCTGGTAGCTGTGCTTTTGTTGCAACTTTGAAGTGCTATATTTGAATTTTCAGCTATAGTATTTTCATATCAGTTTTCATTTAAGATCAGAACACATTACAAACTAAGACAAGTCTGTTTCAGATCAGAACACATTACAAACTAAGACACGTCTGTTTCAGATCAGAACACATTGCAAACTAAGACAAGACTGTTTCAGATCAGAACACATTACAAACTAAGACAAGTCTGTTTCAGATCAGAACACATTACAAACTAAGACAAGTCTGTTTCAGATCAGAACACATTACAAACTAAGACAGGTCTGTGTCAGATCAGAACACATTGCAAACTAAGAACGGTCTGTTTCAGATCAGAACACATTACAAACTAAGACAAGTCTGTTTCAGATCAGAACACATTACAAACTAAGACAGGTCTGTTTCAGATCAGAACACATTACAAACTAAGACAAGTCTGTTTCAGATCAGAACACAATACAAACTAAGGCAAGACTGTTTCAGATCAGAAGAAATTACAAACTAAGGCAAAACTGTTTCAGATCAGAACACATTACAAACTAAGGCAAGACTGTTTCAGATCAGAACACATTATAAACTAAGGCGAGACTGTTTCAGATCAGAACACATTACAGACTAAGGCAAGACTGTTTCAGATCAGAACACATTACAAACTAAGGCAAGACTGTTTCAGATCACAATATATTACAAACTAAGACAAGTCTGTTTCAGATCACAACACATTACAAACTAAGGCAAGACTGTTTCAGATCACAACATATTACAAACTAAGACAAGTCTGTTTCAGATCAAAACACATTACAAACTAAGACAAGTCTTTTTCAGATCAAAACACATTACAAACTAAGACAGGTTTTTATTAATTGTAAAGAAAACATATTCTTTTAATGTGGGAGAACGTTTGAATGTAACTGTAAAGTATAATATACAATCTTCTTCCTCTTTTCTCTTTTCACTGATGCCTAAAAGGTGTCGTGGTTATATCATTTGTCGCGCTTGAGCTAATCGATCTGTCTGAATTAGTTACATGTCTCTGTCACTGCATCTATCCATCTTCTTCTGGGTCTTCCTCTTGGTCTTTTTCCATGCATCCTTGAGAAGAATGCCCTTGATGGTGATTGGTGAAATAGAGCACTTCAAAGTTGCAACAAAAGCACAGCTACCAGACATCAGGATGTCGTGGTACGTTTCTTGCTGTTACGGAGCGTGTCCTGAAGCCCGACCTGGCAATCTACATTTCAAAATGAAGAAACATCTTTCCAGTTTTTTTTTAAGCTAAAACGTCTCTTTCGTTTCCTTTGTTTTTGTATGGAAACCTTAATGCAAGTAGTTAATTTTTTTCTCTCAGCCGTCGCACCTTCCACTCATTCTCTACCAGACAAGCATGATGCTACTCATGGAATATATCACATTACTCTGTGCTTTAGGAAGGATCACAAAAAATAATTGTCAATGTCACGATCACAAAAACGACACTATTGAATCAACAATTTATCCATTTGTTGGATACTTAACCGTTGAAGAAAGTGAATATACAGACCTAAGTGTAAATATAACGTTAACAATTACACCATTTTCTTCCGAATGCAACTACACATCACAATAATAAAACGGAAGCGATACAATTAGAATCATGTCATGAATATAAAGGAGAAATAACACGAAGAGTCAGACTCAACTGAGTCAGATGTTTAGAATATCTTTTGCAACATTTTCAGTTTTAAATACTCAATATACGTATCTCAATGTTCGAGATAACGCGATGATTTGATTGCTGTTGATATTCGGGATAAATGGACGTCACTGGGGAATAATCTTTTACCAAATTAAAACTGATTGGAAACTAAATTGGGTTGGAGGTTTTTGCGTAATCTGGGCAAATTAAAGCGTAAAGTCAAAGGGTATATATATATATAATATGCAAGAGGAAGTGCCCAAAGAAAGCCTGTCACACAAATCATTTCTTCAGCAACATTTAACGTAAACAGAGTTGGTTCAAAGTAATGTCACTGTGACTGGTGTTTTTATTGGTGAAACAATAGGCAAAACATCTCTGGAGGTGAACATCATCCCTTCATAATTGTTGAACATCTATTGATTAAGGCAGTGCTGACATTAATGCACTTGCTTGATTAAATCATATACGTACCACATGATGCTGCTGGTACTAAACACATGAAAAGACCTCACAAAACGTATGCTTGAACTTTGTACTCATGTTGTAGTAAACACAAATATTCACGCTGGAATTGATGGCCTCCAAAACAAACGCTACAGACCAAGTGACAAAAAGTAAGTTCTGAAGGCTGCCGGCCATGCTGTACTCTGGACAGAAGACAGTGACGACGAATATAATGGTGGTCGGCACATAGCAGACGATAAATATGGCGGCTATCAAAATAACCATCTTGACAACCTTACTATCTTTAACAGAGACAGTTTCGGCCTTGGAGTCTGTCTGTGCGACCGAAGTTTTCCGCCATTTTGATTTCTGATTAAGTTTGACGACAAGAATAATTGTGCAGATAACGACAGATAAAAGCAGAGCTGACGACAAGAACACGCTGTGAATAAAATACGTTATTCCGTTAACTATATCTTTGTCTTCAGTGAAAGTGAGACGAAGCGTGGATCTGTTCTGTGAAGGATTGTACACCCATTCAAGCTTGTTCGCAAATAGAAACGGAGAGAAGAGCAAAATTATAAAAATATAGATGAAGATAATGATGACCTTGGTCCTGAATGGAGTAATAATGTTCTTGACCTTGAGAGGCATGGCGATACAGAGACATCTCTCCAGAGTGATGAACGCTGTGATGAAGCTCGTGACTCTGAAAGGTTATGACAACCATTTACCATGGTGGCTGTTAATATTTGCTTCAAATAAGCAATGTATATGCATTCTAAAAATGTATTTACCAAAGAAAATAATGAAACACAATTTATTGCTACTTAAATCGAGGTTAATGTAATTTGTTCGTTTCTTATGTGGAATATTTAGGTTTTTCAATAATAAGGCCTATATTTTCCCCAAATTTAACTTGTGTATTTCGATGGTTGCAGCAACTCTTTCGTTTCATATATTCTTGAGTGATACGGTAAGAGATTTCTCTATTTTAGTTCCCAATTAAAGCAGCTGCATCAAATGGCTGAAATGTGGTTTATCAGTAGAATTTTACAAATTCCACGGACACCAAAACTTACTAATCAGGAATGTTAATACTAATCAGAACCCCATCAAGGCCAGCTCCTTGTCGTGGGGATGGGGCTTAACAGTCACCAGGGACTGAAAACCAAGACTGGCCAGGCCTTCCTACACCCGTGCAAGACCACAGTCTGCTCTAGCAATTTTAAGTGCTGAAGTCGGAGGCAACCAGCCAAAAGGCGCACTACAAAAATCAGGATGCCACGCACTCACGCCAATGGGAAGCATGCCTATAACTGCAAATCGATATGGCACTCGCCCTGTGATGGACACTCAGGCAGGTGCAGCGCCGGGCCCTCAGCCTCGAAAGGGCCCAACCTATATTACTGGATGTCCTTCTCAATCGCTCTGTGGAGTCAGGGGGCGAGAGAATAGAGTTACTGGCCAACCCAAAATAAGACCACTCAAAATAATGCACTGGAATGCTGAAGGCATCAACAGCAAAAGAGATGGGTACAGTAAAAAGATAGAATTAGAAAATATCCTGCATGAAGAACAAGTAAGCATATGCTGTTTGCAGGAAACCCATCTAAACAACGACATAGCCTTGAAGATTAGGGGATACCAGTGCTACCGATCTGACAGGAAAAACAGACAAAAGGGCGGAATACTGACTCTTGTAAGGAACAACATTAATGCATGTCAGATTGAAGTGTATATGGATGGGGCGGAATATCAAATACTGCACCTCAGGACAGGAAATACAGACTTCCATCTACTAAACTACTACTGTCCGAGTGACCGCCCACTAGCACTAGACACAATTACATTAAAAGAAAGAATAATTGTATGTGGAGACTTTAACAGCCATTCACAGAGCTGGGGCTATGAAGATATGGACAAGAGAGGTGAAGAACTTGAAAATTGGCAGCATGACAATGGGCTTATACTATTAAACCAGGCAACAGATCCACCAACATTCTATTCCAGATCATGGCATACCACATCTACACCAGACCTTGCTTTCCATTCACCAGACCTGGATTGGAATATCACACGTATTGTTGGGAAACAACTTGGAGGCAGCGACCACCGACCTGTCTTTTTAGTGGTGCAAAATGAGGCCGTCAGGGAGAGCAGCACTCTCTCCAGATGGAATTACAAAAAGGCAGACTGGAAAATGTATCAACATTACACCAGTGTACTGACTAAAGATCTAAATACAGACAGAGACATCAACAAAATAGTTGATGAATTCAGTAGACTAATAATACAAGCTGCCAGTGAAACAATACCCAGAGGGGCACGGAAACACTACAAACCATACTGGAATAGTGAACTAGAGCAACTGCACAATGACATGGAAACATCTCGAAAACAAGCAGAAAATAACCCCTGCCAGGAACACCACAATAACTATCAGCATGCTAAAGCCAAATTTCAATGGGCTAAACTACAAGCCAGACGGAGAAGTTGGAAAGAGAAAACAGAGTACATGAATCTAGAACGAGACACAAGAAAAGTGTGGAAGCTTGTAAAACAGCTGAATGATGAGGGTACAGAAGGGAACACAAAAATTACACTGAAGAAGGATGGAAACATTCTAACAGGTAAACATGCAGCAAATCACTTTGCAGACTCCTTTGCAAATGACAACAATATTGAAATTAGCCTAGAGAAACGTCAAGAGACCCGTCTAAAACAACAAAATGCAAGACAAGAAGAGACTGCACATGAAGTCATGGAAATACCCATTACACAAAGAGAGCTAGAGCTGGCAATATCCAAATTAAAAATGAAAAAGTCACCAGGTAGTGATGGAGTGTCTAATGAAATGATTAAGAACTTGGGAACTGCAGCTAAAGCAAAACTACTGCAGATCTACAACATTTGCTGGATCACAGGTAAAGTGCCACAGGCATGGAGAGAAGCAATTATGATACCATTACTAAAGCCAGGAAAAGATGGTTCAATGACATCCAGCTATAGACCAATCAGCCTTACAAGCTGTTTGTGTAAAACAATGGAACGTATAATCAATCTCAGACTGCAGTGGTACCTGGAAAGTGAAAATCTCCTTGTCCCACAACAAGCAGGCTTTAGACAGTGTTACTCTACCGAAGATCAGGCAACCTATCTTTCCCAGGAAATTGAGGATGCGTTTCAAGAAAAGAAACTGGTACTAGCAGCATGGATAGACCTAAAGAAAGCATTTGATAAGGTATGGAAGGAAGGGCTTTTGAAGAAACTGAGAAATCATGGAGTAAATGGCAGGATGTACAAATGGGTCAAAGCATACCTGCATAACAGGAGAGCCAGAGTGCAACTGGATGGTCTTAAGAGTAAGAAGGTCTTACTGCGCCAGGGCGTTCCACAGGGAGGGGTACTATCTCCAACACTTTTTCTGATCTACATCAATGACCTAGTTACTGAACTACCACATGGTATCAAAGTGGCAATGTATGCAGATGACTTGGTAATGTGGTGCACAGAGGAGTATGCAACAGTGGCCTCCAAATTGTTACAAAGAGCTATGAATGCACTGAATTCATGGACAAATAGATGGTGTATCAGCATCAATACAGACAAATGCAGTACTACACTTTTCACTCTTTCCCCAAAACAAAAAGCAGGAGCCATCTATATAAACAATGAGCCTGTGAAAGAAGACATACAGGCTACGTATCTCGGAGTTACATTTGATAACAAACTATCTTGGAAACAGCAGATAAATAAGGCAACCCAAAAAGCAAGGAGAAAATTGGCTATTCTAAGAAAGCTGTGTGGAACTACGTGGGGTGCGAGTGGGAAAATACTCAGTAAAGTTTACCAACAGAGTATACGCCCACATTTAGAATATGGATCATCTGCATGGTGTTCAGCATCAAACACCACACTTCAAGAACTGGATAAAGTACAAAACCAGGCACTTAGGGTCATCACAGGAGCAATGAAATCAACACCAATATTAGAGATGGAGAAATTGTGGAGGATACCAGCACTGAGAGAACGGAGGGACACAAAGGTGCTGATACAGGCAGAAAAATTTGCTTGCATGCCGAGACATCCAATGAAGGACCGATTCCAAAATCTTGCATTGGGACGACTTAAGAGAAGCAGTTTTATCCACCAAGCCAAGCGTATTAGTAGACAAACACCAGACATGCCAAGAGCTGTTAACCCCCTACTGCCCATACCAGAACAGACTCCCTGGACAGAGGAATCTGGATTATCAGTTCAAATACGGACAGAAGTGAAAGGAATAGTTGATAAAGAGGAACAGAATAGTCTACAGCGAAAAACAATAACTCTCAGTTTCCTGGATGAAGAATACCCACAAGACCTATGGATTCGTGTGTATACAGATGGATCAGCACAGAATGCAGTAAAAAATGGGGGAGCAGGTGCATATATAGAATACCCAAATAACACTAGGGATATGAATAAAATAGCAACAGGGAAATATTGTCACAATTATGATGCAGAAATACAAGCAATAAAGTTAGCAATAGAAAAACTGCTGAACATTAATCTTAGCCCGCAGCCTGTAGTGTTTTTGACAGATGCAAGATCAGTACTCCAGGCACTACAATCCAGAAAATTACCACATCTGCAGACCTTATTGACTGAACTCTGCAAGCACCACAGGGTTGCCCTGCAGTGGATCCCATCTCACTGTGGAATACCAGGAAATGAGAAAGCAGATCAGTTGGCAAAGGAAGGTTCAACAGGCACACAACTAGATACACCTGTTACATACCATCATAAGAAACAGATAATCAAATCAATCAGAGGACCACAAGCCCCAAATCAGGATGCCTTTTATAATATGAATAGATATGAACAAGTTATCATTATACGTCTCAGAACAGGACACAATCGACTCCATAGTCACATGTATACAAAATTCAAGATCGGCACCTCAACTACTTGTACATGTGGACAGGCGCCCCAGACTGCTGAACACATACTTCAAGACTGCACTGAATATAGTAGACTGAGGAAAATCCATTGGCCCATAGATACAACACTACAGACAAAACTATATGGGCCACTGCAAGAATTACAAAAGACAGTAACATTTATACAGGAAACGACATTGCAGATATAGACAATGCTTCAGGCGAACGAAAGATAGATAGATAGATTGAAAAACCTAAATATTCCACATAAAAAACGAACAAATTACATTAACCTCGATTTAAGTAGCAATAAATTGTGTTTCACTATTTTCTTTGGTAAATACATTTTTAGAATGCATATACATTGCTTATTTGAAGCAAATATTAACAGCCACCATGGTAAATGGTTGTCATAACCTTTCAGAGTCACGAGCTTCATCACAGCGTTCATCACTCTGGAGAGATGTCTCTGTATCGCCATGCCTCTCAAGGTCAAGAACATTATTACTCCATTAAGGACCAAGGTCATCATTATCTTCATCTATATTTTTATAATTTTGCTCTTCTCTCCGTTTCTATTTGCGAACAAGCTTGAATGGGTGTACAATCCTTCACAGAACAGATCCACGCTTCGTCTCACTTTCACTGAAGACAAAGATATAGTTAACGGAATAACGTATTTTATTCACAGCGTGTTCTTGTCGTCAGCTCTGCTTTTATCTGTCGTTATCTGCACAATTATTCTTGTCGTCAAACTTAATCAGAAATCAAAATGGCGGAAAACTTCGGTCGCACAGACAGACTCCAAGGCCGAAACTGTCTCTGTTAAAGATAGTAAGGTTGTCAAGATGGTTATTTTGATAGCCGCCATATTTATCGTCTGTTATGTGCCGACCACCATTATATTCGTCGTCACTGTCTTCTGTCCAGAGTACAGCATGGCCGGCAGCCTTCAGAACTTACTTTTTGTCACATGGTCTGTAGCGTTTGTTTTGGAGGCCATCAATTCCAGCGTGAATATTTGTGTTTACTACAACATGAGTACAAAGTTCAAGCATACGTTTTTTGAGATCTTTTCATGTGTTTAGTGCCAGCAGCATCATGTGGTACATATATGATTTAATCGATTATTAATGTCAGCACTGCCTTAATCAATAGATGTTCAACAATTATGAAGGGATGATGTTCACCTCCCTAGATGTTTTGCCTATTGTTTCACCAATAAAAACACCAGTCACAGTGACATTACTTTGAACCAACTCTGTTTACGTTAAATGTTGCTGAAGAAATGATTTGTGTGACAGGCTTTCTTTGGGCACTTCCTCTTGCATATTATATATATATACCCTTTGACTTTACGGTTTAATTTGCCCAGATTACGCAAATACCTCCAACCCAATTTGGTTTCCAATCAGTTTTACTTTGGTAAAAGATTATTCCCCAGTGACGTCCATTTATCCCGAATATCAACAGCAATCAAATCACCGCGTTATCTCGAACATTGAGATACGTATATTGAGTATTTAAAACTGAAAATGTTGCAAAAGATATTCTAAACATCTGGCTCATTCGTGTTATTTCTCCTTTATATTCATTACATGATTCTAATTTTATCGCTTCCGTTTTTATTATTGTGATGTGTAGTTGCATTCGGAAGAAGATGGTGTAATTTTTAACGTTATATTTACACTTAGGTCTGTATATTCACTTTCTTCAACGGTTAAGTATCCAACAAATGGATAAATTGTTGATTCAATAGTATCGCTTTTGTGATCGTGACATTGATAATTATTTTTTTTTATCCTTCCTAAAGCACAGAGTAATGTGATATATTCCATGAGTAGCATCATGTTTGTCTGGTAGAGAATGAGTGGAAGGTACGACGGCTGAGAGAAAAAAATTAACTGCTTGCATTAAGGTTTCCATACAAAAACAAAGGAAACGAAAGAGACGTTTTAGCTTAAAAAAAAAACTGGAAAGATGCTTCTTCATTTTGAAATGTAGCTTGCCAGGTCGGGCTACAGGACACGCTCCGTAACAGCAAGAAACGTACCACGACATCCTGATGTCTGGTAGCTGTGCTTTTGTTGCAACTTTGAAGTGCTATATTTGAATTTTCAGCTATAGTATTTTCATATCAGTTTTCATTTAAGATCAGAACACATTACAAACTAAGACAAGTCTGTTTCAGATCAGAACACATTACAAACTAAGACACGTCTGTTTCAGATCAGAACACATTGCAAACTAAGACAAGACTGTTTCAGATCAGAACACATTACAAACTAAGACAAGTCTGTTTCAGATCAGAACACATTACAAACTAAGACAAGTCTGTTTCAGATCAGAACACATTACAAACTAAGACAGGTCTGTGTCAGATCAGAACACATTGCAAACTAAGAACGGTCTGTTTCAGATCAGAACACATTACAAACTAAGACAAGTCTGTTTCAGATCAGAACACATTACAAACTAAGACAGGTCTGTTTCAGATCAGAACACATTACAAACTAAGACAAGTCTGTTTCAGATCAGAACACAATACAAACTAAGGCAAGACTGTTTCAGATCAGAAGAAATTACAAACTAAGGCAAAACTGTTTCAGATCAGAACACATTACAAACTAAGGCAAGACTGTTTCAGATCAGAACACATTATAAACTAAGGCGAGACTGTTTCAGATCAGAACACATTACAGACTAAGGCAAGACTGTTTCAGATCAGAACACATTACAAACTAAGGCAAGACTGTTTCAGATCACAATATATTACAAACTAAGACAAGTCTGTTTCAGATCACAACACATTACAAACTAAGGCAAGACTGTTTCAGATCACAACATATTACAAACTAAGACAAGTCTGTTTCAGATCAAAACACATTACAAACTAAGACAAGTCTTTTTCAGATCAAAACACATTACAAACTAAGACAGGTTTTTATTAATTGTAAAGAAAACATATTCTTTTAATGTGGGAGAACGTTTGAATGTAACTGTAAAGTATAATATACAATCTTCTTCCTCTTTTCTCTTTTCACTGATGCCTAAAAGGTGTCGTGGTTATATCATTTGTCGCGCTTGAGCTAATCGATCTGTCTGAATTAGTTACATGTCTCTGTCACTGCATCTATCCATCTTCTTCTGGGTCTTCCTCTTGGTCTTTTTCCATGCATCCTTGAGAAGAATGCCCTTGATGGTGATTGGTGAGGATTCATTCTGACCAGGTGGCCCAACCATTTAAGTTGTTGTTGTTATAATATACAACAACAATTAATCATTGTTAGTATTCATATAACGTGGAATTAGTTTGTGTTGTTATACACAGACAATAAACAACAATATTTGTTTGGGTGCAGTTCTTGCTGATGTTAATAGTGACCACAACCTGTGCATTGGGAAAATAAGATTAAAATTTAGAAACCAACAGAAGAGGTCAACTACACATAAAATTGATAGTCATAAACTGAAAGATGAAGCCATAAAGGAAAAGTTTAACATAGAGCTAAGTAATTGTTATACAGCACTCGGTGAAATAGACTTAGATATCAATGAGATGTGGGACTCACAGAGCAAAATACTAATGACAGCAGCAGAAGCAAGTGCTGGACTGAAGAAAATGGAAAAACGAGCTTGGATCTCAGACACCACGTGGAAATACATCAAAGAAAGAAGAGAAGCGAAGAGAGCCATGACTAATGTAAAGACAGATCTTGGAAAGGTTCTGGCAAAAGCAACATACAAAGAATTAGACAACAAAGTGAAAAGTTCAGCAAGAAGAGATACAAGAGCTTATATAGACAATTTGGCAGAGAAAGCAGAGACAGCTGCAATTACAGGAGACAGCAGAACTCTTTATACTGTGCAAAAGATGCTGACAAACACCTATACATCCAGTGGAACACCAATTCTAGACAAATCTGGATCAATGCTAACAACAAGCGCAGACATAAAAGCCCGTTGGGCGGAACACTTCAAAGAAATTCTTAACCGTCCACTACCCCACAGTTTAATAGATTTTGAAACTGAAACACCAGCAGCAGAATTAAATGTAAATTTAGATGACTTCACCTTGAGTGAAATAGAAACCACTTTAAAGCTTATGACCAATAACAAGGCTGCTGGAGAGGATAAGTTAACAGCTGAGATCCTCAAGGCAATTGATAGCCATAATCTAATACATCTCCAAAAAATGTTCAACATCATTTGGAAAACAGAGAAGACGCCTCATAAATGGAAAAAAGGAATCATTGTTAAGATCCCAAAAAAGGGCAATCTTAGAGATTGTAACAACTGGAGAGGCGTGACACTTTTGTCAGTTGCCTCAAAGTTATTCTGCAAAATCATCCTAAATAGAATACAGGATTCAATAGATACAGTAATGCGTGAAGAACAGGCTGGGTTTAGAAAAGGGAGAAGCTGTATTGACCACATTTTCACTCTACGACTTATATTGGAGGAACACATTGAAAAGCAAAAACCTTTTGTACTTAACTTCATCGACTTCAAAAAAAGCATTTGATAGTATTCATAGAAATTCTTTGTGGAAAATTCTGAAGCAATATGGTTTACCATCAAAAATCATAAATATTATCAAAGACATGTATGATGGTTACACATGTGCAGTTCGAACAGAGGAAGGACTGAGCGAATGTTTCCCAATAGAAACTGGGGTTAAACAAGGATGTATTTTATCGCCCTTGTTATTTGGAATTGTTATGGACTTCATAATGAAGAAATGCTGCACTGGTAATAAAGGCATCGAATGGATACAAGGAGACCATTTGGAGGACCTCGACTTTGCTGATGACATAGTTCTCATCAGCAGTCAGATAAAAACGATGCAGGAAAACACAAATGAACTATCATCAATAGCCAGCAAAATTGGGCTTGAGATCAATCATGAAAAGACTAAAGTCATGTCTAGTTTAATTCCAACAGGTGACAAAATATACATGGAAAACAAACCAGTAGAAGAGATCGATCACTTTATCTATCTTGGAAGTCACATTGATCGAGAAGGGGATACGAGCAAAGAAATTAAAATCAGAATAGCTAAAGCAGCAATGTCTTTCAGAAGCCTTGAAAAGTTGTGGAAATCAAAACTTATCAGCACAAACACAAAACTTAGGCTATTCAAATCAAATGTACTATCAACCCTTACGTATGCGTGTGAAAGTTGGAAAACAACAAGAGATATAGAAACAAAGTTGAATGCATTCGAAAATAAATGTCTAAGGAAAATACTTGGTATAGCATGGAACGAATTCAAAACAAATGAGGAAATTAGAGAAATCGCCAATCAACCACTAATATCTTCAGTAATAAAGAAAAGACGATGGTCATACGTTGGACATGTGATGAGAAGAGATAATAACCGAATAGCAAAGCAAGCCCTCATATGGGAAACAACAGGTAAAAGAAAAAGAGGAAGACCCAGGGAGACACTGAGAAGAACATTGATGAGAGAGGCAAGAGCAGCAGGAGTCGGCTCCCTCAATGAGATAGAACTGCTTGCACAGAACAGAGACAGATGGCGAGATTTGATAAAATATCTTTAAAAGAAAACTGCTAGAACAAAAAATCCATATAGGAGAAGGTGTATCTTGGTCTACGCCCTATGGGCTGGTTACGGCTCGAAAGGTCAATAGATAGTTCTTGTTTATTCTTCTCCTTCTCCTTCTCATTTTCCTTTCAGTGTCGAATTAATATACACTTTGTGGTGTTTGCTTCTTTTGTTGGCCTCTACTGTTGTTATGTTTCCTAGTAAGTAAAAAGTAAAGTACCCCCGTCATGCCAAGTGGCGTACAGGGAATATGGTGTTAGTGACCATAAATTTTACAGACCTTCGGCACATGATTTTTGGGGTAGTGTGGTCGGTATTACGCCCGTGCCACTTTACTTTCCTATAAAAAAATCCGGTACCCATTAAAGGCTGGGTGAACCGGTGGCTGTCGTTTGGGATCGAACCATACCTCTTATCCTTTGTAGTCCAGTTCACTAACCACTGAGCTATCTCGGCTCCCGCTATGTTATGTTTCCTAGTGTTTATAATATTTTACCAATCCATCTTTTTCGTGTCGGCCCTTGCGTATGATGTTCTCGCAATGTCTGTTAAGGGCTGGCTGTTTTGTGTTATGGTTCTTTCTGTCTTATCACGCATGGGCGAAACCGAATTTTTCTTAACTTTTAGTAATACTTTTACAAGTCATCATCATGTACCATACCGGTTGGCGTAGGCGATCATGTCCTTCCACAATCTTCTATCTACAGTGCATCGTATCTGTTCTGTTGTTGACTGTTTTCCATGCCATGAAACGAAGCTATCCATTATTTTCTTTCTTTGTTGTCCCGCGATCTCTCTTTCCTTTTATTTTGTCAGTTGTAACCAAGTAATCCAACTTTCCTCTTCTCATGATGTGCCTGAAAAATGTTGATTGTTTCTTTCTGATGTTTTTTAGGAGCTGCCTTTTTGTGTTGGCTTCTTTGAGAACTTCCTCATTGGTCTTTTTAGCTTTCCAGGGAACTTTCAACATTCTTCTGAGAAATCTCATCGCTGTGGCCTCTAATCGTATTTTCATTTATTTGTCTACTGTCCATGATTCGTTCCATAGGTCAGAATTGGTTCTTTGTAGCACCGATGAACTCTCTTTCTCATTTATATTTCTATTGACATAGATTTGTTGCATAAGATATTTTTCATTTTCTTAAATGCTATTTTGGCATGAGATATTCTGCTTTTTATTTCCGTGGTGCATCTTCCATCCGATGTTATTATTGTGTCCAAGTATTTGACGCTTTGCACTTAATTCAAATTTGTCCTGTTTATTTTTATGCTGCATTCTGGTGATGAATGTTTCATCGATATGACCATTACTTCTGTTTTCTTACTATTCAGACTGAGACCTTTCTTGTTGCTTTCTTTTACTATTATGCCTATCATTTCTTGTAGTTCATTCTCTGTCTCTGCTATTAAGACTGTGTGTCATCCTCATATTGCAAATTATTTATATTGTGACCGTTGACTTCAATTCCTTTTTTGTCTACTATTGATCTCATAATTTGTTCGCTGTAAAGTGAAAACAAATCCGGCGACAGAAAACAGCCTTGTCTGACTCCTTGTTTTATAAGTTGAAATTGTCCTGTTTGGTGGTAATACTTTTACAAGTAAGTGTTGTCAAGTCGTTTAAAATTAAACTGTCAGCCCTGTCTATACCTAACGTTCTTAGATACACAAGAGATTGTTGGCTGTGCTATATCACTAACTGTACATCTGAGTTAAATGCGTTGTTTCTAATTTATGATTTTATATGAAATCTTGACTAGTCACCCATTTTCATTTAGCATTCACACTCTCTAAAAGCACCCTAATGTGAATTCCAGAGGAGCAAGAAAGAAACGTCGTATCTCCATAGACGCCCGACGTGGTAAAACGAGAAGTAGGGAAGTAGGGAAGTAGGCACTCTAACTGTAAATTATTATTGAGACAAATAATAATAAATGAATATTATTATAGAGGGAATGTATCCGATCCTGCTTCGGTCAATATATTGTTCTTTGTTTTTTTTTTCTGTTGTTGTTTATTTGTCATTTTTTTTCTGAGTGCTGTAAAACTTCTTCCTCCTATGATTCAGTAAAATATTATGGCTAGCTCATATAAATAAATATATGTTGATGTAACCATTACAAAAACGTTCGAAAACAGTGTAGCACAAATTTATCAGATTTACTACAAGCAGTTTTTTTGTTTATGTGTGTGAAACATTCCCGCACTTTGTTACAAAACACCAATGTCAACTATAGATTAACTAAGATCTGCAGGCTGAGAGGGATTTCCAGAAATCACCCAACGCCTGTGACGTATCAGCTATGTCAGCTATAAACGACTGGCATTATTTTAGTCACAACCACCCCAGCTCGCAATGTTGAAAACGTTACAAACTTGTGTGATTTATTGAATTCCACGATTTCTGTAAAACTAAAACTACCCGTGCAACACAAGTGTGTCAACAATCATTGCCCTGCCTTCGAGTCTCTACAGGAACACTTACAGACCCCTGAACATTATTTAATTTTTTTAAACTCGAAAAAATGAGGCTTGCCAGAAAATAAATTAACATTTATAGACACAAATTAATGCGAAAAGAAATGTGAATATGTCCACTGTCTGAATATTTGTTATGACGTCATTGTTGTTCTATACTTTATTCTATTGTAGGTTTTACATTCTATGACTATTTTTTATTTTAAAAGAATCAATACAATACCAATGTTATAAGCACGAAAGTGTATTGTTATTTATTTCCTATTTGTCTATGTATTTGTAGACACTAACATTGTATACAGTGTATGTCATGGCAATTTAAAGGATAAACAAACTACCAAAGACATAGGGTCGGGTTCGATCGCAATCGATTGCTCCTATGTTCACCTAGCCTTATATGAGTACCGATGTTTTAGGGGAAATTAAGGTGGCCAGGTGTGGTATCAACATGAGACAAATAATAGTAAATGAATATTGTTATTGAGGGAAAACTTCAATATACTACTATTATTGAGGGGAAACTTCAATATACTACTATTAATGAGGGGAAACTTCAATATACTACTATTAATGAGGGGAAACTTCAATACACTACTATTAATGAGGGGAAACTTCAATATACTACTATTATTGAGAGGAAACTTCAATATACTACTATTAATGAGAGGAAACTTCAATATACTACTATTATTGAGGGGAAACTTCAATATACTACTATTATTGAGGGGAAACTTCAATATACTACTAATAATGATGGGAAACTTCAATATACTACTATTAATGAGGGGAAACTTCAATATACTACTATTATTGAGGGGAAAGGTCAATATACTACTATTATCGAGGGGAAAATTCAATATACTACTATTATTGAGGGGAAACTTCAATATACTACTATTATTATTGAGGGGAAACTTCAATATACTACCATTAATAAGGGGAAACTTCAATATTCTACTATTATCGAGGGGAAACTTCAAAATACTACTATTAATGAGAGGAAACTTCAATATACTACTATTATCGAGGGGAAAGGTCAATATACTACTATTATCGAGGGGAAACTTCAATATACTACTACTAATGAGGGGAAACTTCAATATACTACTATTAATTAGGGGAAATTTCAATATACTACTATTATTGAGGGGAAACTTCAATATACTACTATTAATGAGGGGAAACTTTAATATACTACAATTATTAAGGGCATACTTCAATATACTACTATTATTGAGTGAATACTTCAATATACTACAATTATTGAGGTGAAACTTCAATACACTACTATTATTGAGAGGAAACTTCAATATACTACTGTTAATGATGGGAAACTTCAATATACTACTATTAATGATGAAAACTTCAATATACAGTAAAGTCTCGATTATCCGGAATGCTCGGGGAAGAACCCATTCTGGATAATTGAATTTTTCTGGATAATCGAGAGTAAGAAAACCAAACTCAAAATTTATGAAAAAACATGATTGAAAAATTGCAATGCTCAGAAATATTTAAATTCGTGTGACATTCACTAGCTTTCTCTATCAACATGGGTCCTGATATTGGCATTCCTTTTCTTCTTCTTTCTAAAAACCACACATAAAGGACGTCGTCGAGTTTTTCAAATTTTGGCCGTTTCATACTTCGTCTCTGGTGTATATTGTTGCTGCTTTCAGACTCCGACGCAAACTTAAACAACTCATCTTTTTGATTTCCTATGTCATATAATGTTGAAGAGGCTATGCCAAATTCAGTCATCAAAACGTTGCGATTAACGCCTTTTTCAAGTCTACTAGCGATTTCAATCTTCTGGTTCAGTGTCAATACAGTTCGCTTGCGTTTACCTTTGCGGGAAATTGAGGTGTGGTTTGCACTCGCAGAGGCCATTATTTAACACAAAAATGTATTTCGTTAAAAAGTATGCACACATGCGTTTATAGCATATCATGTATAATTTATACTGATGGAACGAATTTCAGCTTGCACAAATGTCTGAGACAAACTAACGTCAAACTCTGTATCTTACTCTTTTTGAATTTCCAGTCGGTAATTTTTGAACCCCTTCCCCTTTCTTCTCACCATCTCTATGTCACTGCACGCCGGCTGCTCAACCTTTGATTTATAATCATCAAAGTTATGGGCTCTTCAATTTTCACAAACAATACGTCTGCTTCTAATGTTCGGTCAGACTGTCAAACGCCATATTTTTGACAAATTCATGACCAACTTTAGATCTAAAGCAGGCTATGAGAAAATTAAGCAAATTTGTAAAATCATGTAGATACGTGTTTTTGGCACGACTAAGATTTCCCGACAAAAACATTTAGTCGGGGGAAAAAGTGAAGATATAGACTGTCTGTCGCTTTTACTTGGAATATTTGGAGACACAATGTCTGGATTGAATAAAATATGTTCGCTCCTATTTGAAGTATATTACTGTAAATACACTATTGTAAACGCAATATTGTGTAATGAAAGAGCCTGTAGAAGTAAGCGCAGCGCACAAACCGTGTTGTAGCGTTTTCGATTTCCGGATAAAGGCATTTAATTTAACTGAACAAAACATGATTCAAGCTTTCTCCCTATAATAATTAAAAAAAAAAAAAAGTCCGTTAAATTGAGAATTCCGGATTATTGAGTACCGCATAATCGAGACTTTACTGTACTACACTTATTGAGGGGAAACTTCAATACACTACTATTATTGAGAGGAAACTTCAATATACTACAATTAATGAGGGGAAAATCAAAGTATTAAAAGATGGTAAAGCCACAGGACCAGATGAAATTCCTTCGGAAGCCATCAAAGCAGATATTAACACCTCTACCAAGATGTTACATGATCTATTGGATAAAATTTGGGAGAGGGAAGAAATACCTAAAGACTGGAGAGAAGGTTATATGATCAAACTACCAAAGAAATGAAGTTTACAGGAGTGCACAAATTATAGGGGAATTATGCTACTATCAGTGCCATGAAAAATATTAGGCAGAATCATTCTGGAGAGACTAAAGGAGGCTATAGAGAAACACTTGAGAGATGAACAAGCAGGTTTTAGGAAGAACAGATCATGTGCTGATCAAATAACTACTCTACGTATAATAGTTGAACAAAGTTTAGAACTAAAATCCCCATTTTATATTGGATTCATAGATTACGAAAAGGCATTTGTTAGTTTAGACAGAAGAATGCTTTGGAAGTTGCTGAGTCATTACGCAATCCCCATAAAGTTTATTAACCTGATGAAAACAATGTATGAAAGAACAAAATGTAGTGTGGTGCATGAAGGACAGCTTACAGAAGCATTTGAAATAAGAACAGGAGTAAGGCAAGGATGCCTTCTGTCTCCATTTCTCTTTCTACTGGCCATAGATTGGATTATGAAAATAACTCAAAACAACAGAAATGGGATCCAGTGGTCACTGAGCAAACAACTTGATGATTTAGACTTTGCTGATGACATAGCTCTCCTATCACACAGCCATCAACAGATGCAGGATAAAATGAATTTATTAGATGAGAGATCACAACAGCTAGGACTAAAGATTAATAGAGATAAGAACAACATTATGAGATTTAATGCAGTTGGCAACAACCAAATAAAACTAGGAGAAATACCTCTACTAGACGTACAATCTTACATATATATGGGCAGTAATATAGATAAAGAGGGAGGAACAGAAAATGATACCAAAAAAAGGATATCAAAAGCAAGAGGAGCTTTCATTGCACTGGGAAACATATGGAAATCCAAAGAAATTAGGCTAAATACAACAATAAAAAGTTTCAACTCAAATGTTAAGTCGGTCCTATTATATGGCTGTGAAACATGGAGAATAACAAAATTGACAATCACGAAGGTACAGACTTTCATTAATGGATGCTTGCGCAGAATAAAGGGATGGAAATGGCAGGACAAAGTCACTAACGTGGAATTATGGAAATGTACCGGTCAAATACCAGTGGATAAAGAGTTACAGCGAAGACGATGGCGATGGATAGGACACACACTACGGAAGCCAACTGAGAGTATTACACAATAGGCCCTTTTTTGGAATCCCCAGGGGAAAAGACAAAGAGGAAGACCAAGGAATTCTTGGAGAAGACAGATCGAAGCAGAGATGAAGATGATGGGGAAGACATGGAATGATCTTAAAAGAACTGCAAAAAACAGAACGACTTGGAAAGTGTTTGTTGAAGACCTATGCTCCACTGGGACCTAAAAGGTAGAAGAAGAAGAAGAAGGAAACGAAACTTCAATATACTACTATTAATGAGGGGAAACTTCAATATACTACTATTTTTGAGGGGAAATGTCAATATTCTACTATTAATGAGGGGAAATTTCAATACACTACTTTTATTGAATATATACTATACATACAATATATACTATTATCAAGCCATGCTTGATCTCGAACCGTCCATTAGGGAATAAGACCGACCCAGTAGGGAGCACATAGGCACAGGCGATAAAGTTCCGACCACAAGGGGCCGTACCGAAGTGTTGATGGTCAGAACGAGGGAGATGGCTCCTAACCAGAATATCTCCCAAATTCCTGTCGCGCTTGAAGGCGATCATCGGGGGATCACTGAAAAGTAGACGAGTAGTGCGATCAGAGAGGAGAATGGAACGGTAGAGGTTGAGTATCTTCACAGCAGCTAAATTGTGAGGGTGATATGTGAGGATGAGTATGGTTCTCTCACAAACGGGGGGGGGCGGTTGGAAGGAGTGAGTGCCTCGGGACGGAAGATAAGGAGGACTCGCTTGAAGACAGACTGGAGGATCGAGTCCGGATAAAGCTGACGGCTGAAGAAACCTAACATGAGGTGAGCTTGTTGGAGGATCGAGTCCGGATAAAGCTGACGGCTGAAGAAACCTAACATGAGGTGAGCCTGTTGGAGGATCGAGTCCGGATAAAGCTGACGGCTGAAGAAACCTAACATGAGTTGAGCTTGTTGGAGGATCGAGTCCGGATAAAGCTGACGGCTGAAGAAACCTAACATGAGGTGAGCCTGTTGGAGGATCGAGTCCGGATAAAGCTGACGGCTGAAGAAACCTAACATGAGGTGAGCCTGTTGGAGGATCGAGTCCGGATAAAGCTGACGGCTGAAGAAACCTAACATGAGTTGAGCTTGTTGGAGGATCGAGTCCGGATAAAGCTGACGGCTGAAGAAACCTAACATGAGTTGAGCTTGTTGGAGGATCGAGTCCGGATAAAGCTGACGGCTGAAGAAACCTAACATGAGTTGAGCTTGTTGGAGGATCGAGTCCGGATAAAGCTGACGGCTGAAGAAACCTAACATGAGTTGAGCTTGTTGGAGGATCGAGTCCGGATAAAGCTGACGGCTGAAGAAACCTAACATGAGGTGAGCCTGTTGGAGGATCGAGTCCGGATAAAGCTGACGGCTGAAGAAACCTAACATGAGGTGAGCTTGTTGGAGGATCGAGTCCGGATAAAGCTGACGGCTGAAGAAACCTAACATGAGGTGAGCTTGTTGGAGGATCGAGTCCGGATAAAGCTGACGGCTGAAGAAACCTAACATGAGGTGAGCCTGTTGGAGGATCGAGTCCGGATAAAGCTGACGGCTGAAGAAACCTAACATGAGTTGAGCTTGTTGGAGGATCGAGTCCGGATAAAGCTGACGGCTGAAGAAACCTAACATGAGTTGAGCTTGTTGGAGGATCGAGTCCGGATAAAGCTGACGGCTGAAGAAACCTAACATGAGGTGAGCTTGTTGGAGGATCGAGTCCGGATAAAGCTGACGGCTGAAGAAACCTAACATGAGTTGAGCTTGTTGGAGGATCGAGTCCGGATAAAGCTGACGGCTGAAGAAACCTAACATGAGTTGAGCTTGTTGGAGGATCGAGTCCGGATAAAGCTGACGGCTGAAGAAACCTAACATGAGGTGAGCTTGTTGGAGGATCGAGTCCGGATAAAGCTGACGGCTGAAGAAACCTAACATGAGTTGAGCTTGTTGGAGGATCGAGTCCGGATAAAGCTGACGGCTGAAGAAACCTAACATGAGTTGAGCTTGTTGGAGGATCGAGTCCGGATAAAGCTGACGGCTGAAGAAACCTAACATGAGGTGAGCTTGTTGGAGGATCGAGTCCGGATAAAGCTGACGGCTGAAGAAACCTAACATGAGTTGAGCTTGTTGGAGGATCGAGTCCGGATAAAGCTGACGGCTGAAGAAACCTAACATGAGGTGAGCTTGTTGGAGGATCGAGTCCGGATAAAGCTGACGGCTGAAGAAACCTAACATGAGGTGAGCCTGTTGGAGGATCGAGTCCGGATAAAGCTGACGGCTGAAGAAACCTAACATGAGGTGAGCCTGTTGGAGGATCGAGTCCGGATAAAGCTGACGGCTGAAGAAACCTAACATGAGTTGAGCTTGTTGGAGGATCGAGTCCGGATAAAGCTGACGGCTGAAGAAACCTAACATGAGTTGAGCTTGTTGGAGGATCGAGTCCGGATAAAGCTGACGGCTGAAGAAACCTAACATGAGGTGAGCTTGTTGGAGGATCGAGTCCGGATAAAGCTGACGGCTGAAGAAACCTAACATGAGGTGAGCTTGTTGGAGGATCGAGTCCGGATAAAGCTGACGGCTGAAGAAACCTAACATGAGGTGAGCTTGTTGGAGGAAATCTTGGTCATCCTGGCAGATGCGACGGAGACGCAATAACTGTGAGAACGGAATAGAATCACGACAAGAAGGTGAATGTGATGAAGTATAGAGAAGATGACAATGGGCGTCTGTGGGTTTATAGAAAACCGAGGTGTGGAGACCAGAAGTGCCCAAAGAAACAATACGATCTAGGAAGGTAACAGAGGAGGTGGATATACAAGATGTGATCTTGATAGCTTTGTGATAGCTACAAATGTAGTCGATAAATCTGGAGAGGTCATCCTCAGGTAGATCGCTAAGTCCGAAGCAGTCATCAATGTACCGGAGGTATATGATGGGAAGGGGACCTTGATATGAATTGAGAATTTGGTGTTCAAGGTAACCCATAAATAGGCAAGCATAGAAGGGGCCCATCTTGATGCCCATGGCTGCTCCACTCACCTGGTCATAGAAGTCACCATCGAAGGTATTGAGGTTGAGTACAAGCTCAGTAAGGCGGAGAAGAGTGACAGTATCAACAGAGGGGTGTTGCCTCTGGTCAAAAAAGAACTGTAGAGCCAAGAGGTTGTCGGAGTGAGGAATAGAGGTGTAGAGAGAGCAAACATCAAGGGCGAAGAGTCGGTATGATCGACCACGGGAGAGAAAGATGGAAGAGAAGATACTCAAGGCATGGTTGGTGTCCTTGACATATGAGGGAAGACTAACTACCAGGGGCTGGAAGACACTGTCTAGATAGTCAGATATGTGTTCAGTTGGGTAAGCACACGCTGACACGATGGGACGTCCTGGATTGTCGATCTTGTAAATTTTTGGGAGCATGTAGAATGATGGTTTCCCAAGACCACTATTGGGGATAATGAGGCGTGACGCACTTGGAGGAAGGGTGTTGTCTCGGATTAGTTCCTTGATGGTAGATTGGACCTGCTTTTTGTGAAGGACAGTGGCGTCGACAGGGCGGGGTTTATAAAACGTGGTATTAGATAACTGTTTGTTGCCCTCTGAAATGTATAAGTCTTTACGCCAAACTACCACCGCTCCCCCCTTGTCTGCCGGTTTGATGACAATGTCCTCCCTGCGGCGGAGATCAGAAAGGGCACGACACTCAAGTCTTAAAACAACTAAAAATGAAAAGAAAACTACTAAATATAATTGAAACAAGACAAATGCGATTTTGGGGTATGTTAAAAGACACAACAACCTACTAAAAGTAATCTTGGAGGGGAAAATACAAGGTAAAAGAGACAAAGACTAACATGGTCGAGTAATATCAAAAGATGGACAAACCAGCCTATGACAACCTGCACTATCAACGCAAGAGACAAGGCAGAATGGCGCTACATGGTAGCCAATTTTCGTTGCGGAGATGGCACTCAATGATGATGATAATGATGTTATGTAAACTTCGTGCACGGAAAGAAAGCTCTACCATAAAGTCAATGTTGAAAATAATAATAAGCTTCCGCTTACTAACTTTCCTGCCCATCTCTTACCATGGCGGTCGTTGTGACATTACTTGATCCATCTTCTCCTTCCATCGACAGTTATTCCGTGGGAATGTGAGAAAACGATACCGCTATTCCTATCCATTCTTTGATGTTATCTTCCCATCACTTTCTCTGTCTACTGCTCTTCTCTCCCCCCCCCCACCACCCCCACCCCTTTTCCCTTTTTAACAATTCCCACAAGAAAGGTCTGTACCAGACTGAGATAACGTTGACGAGCTGATTCTGTGTAAGTTTCTTCACAATTGAGTTGTCCAAATACCATCATGACCATTGATTGCTTATTGTATCGCTTTGCAAACTTGTTTCATTCATGAGAAGATATAAATAAGAGATGCCCAAAACCTTGCTATGCTATTTCATCTCCGTAGCTTGTGTTTTAGTCTGTAGCTCTGCAGTGTGAATCCATAAATTGGACCCGTTTAGACAATTTGATATAACATCACCCTGGTTTTAGAACCAGGATTTATACTCTTCTTTTTTTCCAAATAGGTCCTAGCCTCGTAATGGCTGCTGTAGTTTGCACTTTTCAACACGTAGCCGAATTTAAAGGAATCGAGTCTTCGTCACTAACAGTTCATCTTAAATATTAAAATGTATCAAATGTTTGGGCCGTGCGGCTTAAACCACTGTTTCGCTGGCTGAAAAGCCGGCGTACGGTGTTCGAAACCCGCGGTGGACAGAAATGTTTTTTTTTCTATCTGGGGTGAAATAAAAATCCTAAGTCTCACACGTCGTGGCGACTGTTTTGACCAAGCGGCCTTTATCCTGCTGGTTCTATCGCGAGTCCCCCGGCGTACATCAGCAGTGGTAATAAATGTCGTAAAGATAGTTTTTTGTTTATGTCCCAGCTTCCTATCTATTTATTTTAATTTGTGCAACAATGCTCCAGGTTTATTTCCCAGCAGTTTTTGTTTTCTCAGCACTAATCCCATTGCCTCATACGCCTGTTTTATCTAGTCGTTGTCTGGTTTTTCTGTTCCTGCAAAACCATCGATCTCATCAGCAAACATACATTTTTTTTATAAATCTTTCTGCCAAAACTGACAGTGCTTTGATGGGCATCTAAAGAATCTGTGTCATAATTCTTTCCAATAGAATGTAGAACAATGCAGCGGAAAGTAAGCAGCCTTGTAGAACTTCAACTGATGTTTTGAAAATCCCTCCTTGGTTTCCGTTGATGAGTACTGCTATTGTGGCGTTGACGTATAGATATTTTATACTGCGAACTATGTAGGCACCGAAGTCGCACAACCTCATCGTTGTCGCCATTTACATATTACAACACTACTCCTGGTTGTTGTTTCACGCAAGGACATTTCAACATGGAAAACATGTGAACACTTTAAGAACAGAGCGCCAGTCTTGTTAATACAAAATTAAATGTAAAAAATATCGCATATTGGTAATTATAATTAAGGACATATCACGTTTAATGTGAGAAATGCGCATTACATCATTAATAATGGCTCATTTTCATCCCTTACTGCGCATGAAGTTTATAGTGTTAGTGCCGTTAATTTTGTGATGAAGCCCATATATGTCAATGGCCAAAAGTACATCATACGGGTGATGTGGGTGTCCGTATTATATCAGACCTACCTATTTTACCACAACATTCCGGTACCTATTAAAAACTGTGTCAAACTAGATGCCATCGTTCAGAATCGAACACGACCTCAGTAGTCCTATGTCACCAAGGCTCCCAGTGGACATAAAGAGAATTTGTAATTATGGTTTCTCATGTTCACTGGTTCAATTATTAATTCAATTGTTTAGCTCTCGGAAAGTAACAATCAGCAATGTTTTAATGGTATTAAATGTGACTCATAAAGTAGACTAAAAGTACAACTATTGCCAGTGGGTTTAAACAAGTGAACATAATAACCGGTTCTGGAATATAATGATTGATTTTACTCTGACAGTACTTTTGTTTCAGTAAATTTCTGACTGTCTTGGGTGAATAACACAAGATCAGCATGATATTTAGGTTGATAATTTCAGCATTCAATGGTTGCGATGAAATTATGTTGTTTATCAAATATCTAGATTCAGATGGAACAAAACTTAATATTTTTCTCTCTCGTCATTAGTCATGTTATAATAAACTCATGTAATTATTTCATGAAACAGAAACGCAAAATATATTTGTTCTCTAGCGTTTTCTTTAGTCGACCACGTATGTGCTGATAACATCTCTACACGCAACATCAATACTTATAAACAAGAAACATTATTATATATGTATTGTGCATTATCTGCATCATACGCATTCATTCATTGGGTGCCGTCTGCGCATCGAAAGTTGGCTACCATGAAGCGCCATTTTACGCTGTCTCTTGTCTTGATGGTGCACGTTGTCATAGGTTCACCTGATAACTTTTTGCTGTTATCAGTCCACTTTAGTTATGGTCTGTCTCTGTCTTGTCTGCCATGTGCATTCCCTCACAACATGACTTTTATAATGGTTTTTTGTCACTTCACATGTCCAAAATATTTCAATTATCTATCTTCGAATTGTGTCAAGCAATTATTTTTTTTTTCATTTTGAACTGATTCATAGCTTCCTCGTTTGTCTTTTCTTTTCCTTCTACCAAATTCTTCAGACTTTCCTACAGATCCACATTTCTTCAAACATTTTGCTCTGGTTTCTTGTTTAGTGTCCATGTTTCTGCACCATACTGGAATGTTGAGTAAATATAACATTTTGCTATTCGTTATTTTAATTGTGACGTTATTTGCTTTGATCTGAGTATATTGTTTATGTTGTTAAAATTGGTTATTGCCATTCCTATTCCTTTGTTTATTAATTATGTCTTACATTTTCAATCGTTTATTATAATATGTCCCAGTTAGCTATATTCTTGAACTCATTCTAGGTCTGTTTCCATCTGCTTCAATATGTCGATGTATATTGTGTGCCTTTTCTCTGCTAATAATGAAAGTTTTAGTCTTTTAATTATTTATTTCAAATCCATATTGTTACTCGTCTTGTTTATTGTGTGCACTAATTGTAGGTCTTATGTATTTTCTGCCATTGATACAGTACCATCAGTATATCTTAGATTAATGATTATATCGCTAATGATGTTTAGTCCTGGCATCCCCCAGAGATAGAATGTAGCCCTGTCTTACTCCTCTTTTTATATCAATACGTGCAGACCTCTCATTGTTGCATTTTAGCATAGCTTTTTGTTCCCAGTATAAATTACATATCAGTCTTATGTCCGCATCACATCCAGATGTATATCTTTTATGTATTTCATTAGTTGTTTATGGTGTATTCTGTCGAAAGCTGTGGTGTAGTCTATTAAGTACACATACATTTGTTTGTTTTCTGCTGTGTATTTTTATATCAATGTTCTCACGTAGAAGATGATTTCTCTTGTCTCATTGTTATTTCAAGATCCAGATTGTTGTTTTGTTAATTCCCATATTGATTTTATTTTTAGCTCTTCCCTGCATACATTTAGGTAAGACTTTTAATGTATGGCTCATCAAACGTATTGCTCTAAAGTCACTGTCCTCGACAGCTCGGGTCTTCTTGGGCAAGGAAATAAAAATGTATGTTTTAAGATATGAAGACAAGTATATCCCGTATGGTTGAATACTTGACAGACAAACATTTATAGGACAGTACAGCACGAATAGTAATTGTCATGGTTTAGACTGGACACAAATATTAAGAAATTAGGGAAACTTCCCAGGTCATAGTAGAAAATTATTAATAGGGAAATTCAGATACACAATTTATTCCCGAATTGTGTTCGTAGCCCTATGCTATAGTCATGAGTAGACATGCGTTAAAAACATCGTCAATGATAGCTACTATTTTAGGTAGCAGAGTTGGCTGTGTCCTCTAACGTTTGGTTCTCGTGGCAAGGCGCAGAGCCGAGGAGTACCAATATATTACTAATTTATTATCTTCCAAATGTTTGTTTAGTCTTTTCCCACTTTCATTACGTTTTCCTGGGCAATTCTATCCTATTATGTTCTTACATATTCCTTTTCCCACGCTTGACAATCATATAAACCATTACAAAAGTCATATGATTACGCTTGTTTATAACTTTCTTTAGGGATCTTCATATCATTCTTCTATTTATCTGTGTAGTCAAGGGTGGGTGCATATGTCTGTACTATTGTTACTTTGAAAGGTTTTGCTTTCATTTTTAGTAGTATAATTATGTCGTATGTCTGTGAATACATATGTATTTATCTAATTTTGAAATACTTTTTTTTATCACTGTATCAGTATTGCTACACCTCTTTGATGTTTTGTATTGCCTCAAGATAGAAATGTATATTTTCCTTTCTATATAAGACCGAATTATTTGAATCTTGTCTCTGATATGCCTATAATATACATATATATATATTTATATATATATATATATATATTATATATATAGTTTCATTGTTTCTGCTTTTAAAATAAGATTATCAAGTTTTCCATTTTGAGTGCTGACGTCCAACGTACATATTTTTATATTTGTATTTATTATTTTAAGATTGTGATCAAATTGCTCCCCAGGCTTTGGAGTAATACAAGGTGAGGTTTATACTCTTCCTCTGTGTTCAGCCATTTTTGTCTTTCGTGTCCTGAATACGTCTCTTGTAAACCACACACGTTGCTGCTTTTACTTTCTGAGCTTTTTTTTTATAATTTCTGATTCTTTCGCCTCATCCACGGACATAGACTTCGTTTAATTGGGGATGGATATTTCTGGTGCTGGTGCCATTGTTAGAAATTAGTGTTTTGTCAATGGAGCAGTGAACACGTGTATCGTTAACCCATCGACTAGAGGTCAACCAAAACGAAAGCGGGAATAAATATAATTCCATATAAACATCAACAAACCACACAATTTCAATTGTTCTTATTGATACTGTTTGTTGCTTTTCTAAAACATGGTGTGGTTGGAGTAAATACAAACGTCGTTCTAAACTGACCATAGAAATAAAACTCGTACATGAGTAATTAGAGCACTAGTGATAAATTATCTCTCAATAAATGTAAAACTGTGTCACTATGGGCTTTACCCCATGTTTGGGGTGTGCCGAGAGTTTTCTGTTTGTCTTGAAAATAAATATCACTTTCCCAGTGCAGTCGAAAAACGGTGATCAGGTCAAAGGTTCTGTACCAATTCCGACATAAACGCTATCACGATTAAAATGCTAATTAATTGTTATTAATTAGTAAAAACTTCTGCCTATTCTCCAATAAAGGATAGTTCATAAGATTTAAAGGGAAATGTGGTTTACTGATAATGATAATATAAATGTTAAAGTTTATAAATATGGACAGTAGAATAGACACACTACACGCACACGCTCATGAACAAACAAACACTGTATCTACAACTGTAAACAAGAAATATTATGCTTTTCGAATTTTTGAATTTTGAAAAATAATCGTGAAAGTTCATGATTCTGTACAAGAATAGCCATGGATAACTCTAGCACCAACTCTGCTGCTCATGCTGATGCCAGCAACATAGATCCAGTGACGGATGAGGTCGTCCAGGCAATCTTACTTGTGACCATCGTCATTCTCTGCGGTGTTATCAGTTTCTTTGGCATTGGAACGAACATTATCAATATAGCGGTCTTTGGCAGACAAGGATTCAAGGACAGCATCAACATCAGCTTGATGGGTATGATTGCTTTCTATAACGTCACCGACTTGAACAAATAAATAGTGGCAAAATGTGTTTGGTTTGTAAATTACTTCATGCTATCGCACTTATATACCTGCTTGAGTGAGTGATCAAAAACTTTGAATGTCAGGCAATAAGAAAAGAGGCGATAATCCCCGATCAAACAATATATATATATATATGATGTGGGGCCTCGGTAGCCTAGTTGGGAAAACCACCTGACTAGACGACCGACGTTTGGACAACCCGTGTTCGATTCCCGCTGGGAGCAGTGTGAGTTGTTCTCGTGGTTGGAAAAAAAAAATACCCCACACGGTCGACCCAGCCGTTGGCAGAAATGGGTACCAGGGTATTACCCTGGGAAGGTGAGGAATGTCGCCTCGCATCGTGAGTTTCGATGCTTGAAGCCACACTATCTAGAAATCTCCGAACATTTCTGGATAGGCGGCCGAGCACATATGGGTGGAAACTCGCGCGTGCTAAGACGCCGGTTCAAGTCTCGTACTTTACCTTTACCTTTATATATATATAAACTTAACTGTCCTGAAAAGTGCTAAAACCCCAACAATCATGTCGATGTTCAGTTCAATCATGTCGAAGACTAAGATGGCTGGAGCACGTCCAGCGAATTGAAGAAAAACGCATCCCCAGGCAAATATTATATGGTGAACTAACACAGAAAAAAACAATTTGGCAGTTCTAAAATACGGTATAGAGGTATCTTTAAATCATCTTTGAGTGACTTCTCCATCTGTGAAAATGACTGGGAGGTCATCTTAGCAAGTGATCGTACATCATTTAGAGCATGTATAAGGAATGGTATAACATCATTTGAACCTGAGCTAAGGCAAAACTTGGAAGCAAAATAGACTCATGAAAAAAGATGGAAAACCCTGTGGATCAGTGGGCTTGACTTGTTCATTCTGTGGCCATGTGTGCCTGTCAAAGAGTGGTAGAATTAGCCACGAGAGAATCTGTTAGGCAAAATCAAAACCTCAAAAAATACACAATAGACTCCACTAGGCCAGTCTGAGAACATGAAAAGGGCCATAAGTATATATATATATATATATATATATATATATATATATATATATAATGTGTGATAACCTTAGTTCAAACAGATTAACTAACTGCTGTATGTTCTCTTTACATACACTTTGGATGAGACTGTGTAACCTTTATATGCAAAGCTGGAACATTGTGTTATGTGTGCTAATTGGTTCTTTTTAGTCGCTATAAAGGTGGGAATGTGAACGGAACATAAAACTGCTAGCTGTGGTTATATGTGACTGGAAGGGACTTATCATATACATATTTTTTATAGAGGCCCATCAACTTATATTGACTGAGAAGAAACCGGTCACAAACTGAGAAACGCTGTCGACTCTTGATAGTCACGTCATGTAACAACAACCAGTATTCTCATACAGTCACGATGTCTGGTCTCTCCCTGAAATAACAAAACAACATTATCATACGAAAAACATCATCAGTTGTCATGCTGGTTGGGGTAGGCGTCCATCTTTCTCCACATCACTCGGTCCGTGTCATAATTTCCCTCAGTGATCTTTAGTTTGAAAATACGAAGTAAAATAGGCAGAGCACACCAAGACTTACGTGGACGAGTAATATTAAAAGATGGACATGTCAGCCTACGACAAGGAGATGGAAAATATCATATAGCGTCTTAAGCGAATAGCATGCTAGGAGGTCAACGGCGGAATTGAAAGCAAATGTAAGGATAAAATGTTATAGAAACAGTTTATCCTTTACGTTAGTAGAAACGGCATTTGATGTCGATGATAATGATGTAAAAGTATAACTTTTACAATTCCCCATTTGTTTATATCGTCACACAGTTAAAAAAATAGTAATAGGTAATTATTTTCAAAGCTGATAACGGCATTACAATTATCACTTTAAAATCTTGTTTATGAAAATAAATGAAACTCACATAATGTGACTGACACAGAAGTATCTCTTCCAGGTCTGGCCGTGTCGGATCTCATTTGCTCTCTCAGCATGTTCTGGATCAGCATCTTCTACAATCCTCTTGTTGTCAACACCGATTTGCCGATTAACTTTCCTGAATTCACTTGTCTGACAGGAGCTCTACCTCACGTCTGCTTTAACAGGTAAGACGTCACATGTCGTTTAAATTATTTCGCGAGGAAAAAAAAACGATAAGATATATCACAGAGGTCAAGATCAGAATGCAAAGGCGTATTCTGTCTCCATAGTTAACGGGGGTGGGGAGAATTGAGTTAGGACAAGAGAAGGCGGAACGTGGCAAGTCCAAACTTACAGTTAACTCCACATGCAGAGATCAAAGGTAGTCTAAACTAGCTCTAAATGCACAAAAGCGAATATTTACAGACGTCTAATGGCCTGGATTGCCATGGTGGGAAGAGTTGAAGTGTGAAAAACAATCTAACAATCTTCAGGAAATGAAGAGAAAAATGATGAAATTTCTTCTAAAATGAAGGATGAAAGTCAAATAATCAAAATTAATTGTGAGAAGACGTACACGAAAACAAACAATAATTATATAGGAACAATAATATGAGGAGAAATTTGAACTATTTTCACATTGGTTCACACACTGAACAAACTAACCACTTCAAATTAAGATTATTAATGGTAATTCTTCAGCACTGTCTTCGATTTATACTGTGATAGTTACTCTCTTGTCAATTACATCATCATCATCAAGTACCAAGCCTGCTGGCGTAGGTTATCATCTCTCTCCACAACTTTCGATCACGACAGTTATTTATAATTTCTGTTGTTGACCTTCTGCCAAGCCATTCTCTTAAGATGTCTGGTATCTTTTCTCTTTCCTTCCCTCTACCTCTTCGTCCCTCAATTTTCGCAGTTGTTACAAAATATTCCAGCTGTTCTCTACTCATTACATGGCCACACAATGATGATTGTTTCTTCCTAACATTATAAATTACTTTATCAAAGATAAGAAAGGAAATCTGCTTAGTAATATAAGGGAACAAATGGAGAGATGGAAAAAGCACTTTGAAGAACTTTTGAACAGACCCGCCTCAAATAATCCTCCAGATATACTACCAGCAGTAGAAGAGTTACACGTTAACTGCGGAAAACCAAGCAAAGAAGAAATAATGAAAGCCATCAAACTATTAAAAGATGGTAAAGCCACAGGACCAGACGAAATTCCTTCGGAAGCCATCAAAGCAGATATTAACACCTCTACCAAGATGTTACATGATCTATTGGATAACATTTGGGAGAGGGAAGAAATACCTAAAGACTGGAAAGAAGGTTATATGATCAAACTACCAAAGAAAGGAAGTTTACAGGAGTGCACAAATTATAGGGGAATTATCCTACTATCAGTGCAATGAAAAATATTAGGCAGAATCATTCTGGAGAGACTAAAAGAGGCTATAGAGAAACACTTGAGAGATGAACAAGCAGGTTTTAGGAAGAACAGATCATGTGCTGATCAAATAACTACTCTACGTATAATAGTTGAACAAAGTTTAGAACTAAAATCCCCACTTTATATTGGATTCATAGATTACGAAAAGGCATTTGATAGTATAGATAGAGGAATGCATTGGAGGCTGCTAAGTCATTACGGAATCCCCATAAAGTTTATTAACCTGATAAAAACAATGTATGAAGGAACAAAATGTAGTGTGGTGCATGAAGGACAGCTTACAGAAGCATTTGAAATAAAAACAGGAGTAAGGCAAGGATGCCTTCTGTCTCCATTTCTCTTTCTACTGGCCATAGATTGGATTATGAAAATAACTCAAAACAACAGAAATGGGATCCAGTGGTCACTGAGCAAACAACTTGATGATTTAGACTTTGCTGATGACATAGCTCTCCTATCACACAGCCATCAACAGTTGCAGGATAAAATTAGTATATTAGATGAGAGATCACAACAGCTAGGACTAAAGATTAATAGAGATAAGACCAACATTATGAGAATTAATGCAGTTGGCAATAACCAAATAAAACTAAGAGAAATACCTCTACTAGACGTACAATCTTATATATATCTGGGCAGTAATATAGATAAAGATGGAGGAACAGAAAATGATACCAAAATAAGGATATCAAAAGCAAGAGGAGCTTTCATTGCACTGGGAAACATATGGAAATCTAAAGAAATTAGGCTAAATACAAAAATAAAAATTTTCAACTCAAATGTTAAGTCGGTCCTATTATATGACTGTGAAACATGGAGAGTAACAAAATTGACAATCACGAAGGTACAGACTTTCATTAATGGATGCTTGCGCAGAATAAAGGGATGGAAATGGCAGGACAAAGTCACTAACGTGGAATTATGGAAATGTACCGGTCAAATACCAGTAGATAAAGAGATACAGCGAAGACGATGGCGATGGATAGGACACACTACGGAAGCCAACTGAGAGTATTACACAACAGGCATTTTTTTTGGAATTCCCCAGGGGAAAAGACAAAGAGGAAGACCAAGGAATTCTTGGAGAAGACAGATCGAAGCAGAGATGAAAATGATGGGGAAGACATGGAATGATCTTAAAAGAATTGCAAAAAACGGAACGACTTGGAAAGTTTTTTTTGAAGACCTATGCTCCACTGGGAGCTAAAAGGTAGAAGAATATTATAAATTAGCACTTTTTTTGCTTTGTCCTCTTTCAGAACGTCTTCATTACTCTTCTTAGCTGTCCATGGTATTCTCAACATTATTCTGTAAATTACATATACTATGATAATAAATTAATCACATTATAATAAGGAAGAAAAATAATCTCATTACATCTGTCTCGTACATATTATCTATTGATCAATATAACATCATGACACAAGTAAATCACTTGTTATCTGCAAAACTAATCTAAATCGTGTTACCAACAGACTACTAAATTGTTATCTCCTGTACAGATCTATGTCATGTCACCAAAAGTGATCTGCAGCACTGAGGTATATTATAGCACCAACATAATACTTTTTATCATCGGTACTGATCTATATCAAATGTCCATCTTATCATTTCATGCCAGCTCTACCATCACACACAGACGCTGCTACAACCAATTTGTATTGTTGCTAACAGACTTTCCATTTTAATCGGTTGTCACAGAACGCAGAACAAATATTTATTTTGTTTCAGAGTCACGAGCGTCATCACGGCATTTATCACTGTGGAGAGATGTCTCTGTATCGCCATGCCTCTCAAGGTCAAGAACATCATTACACCATTCAGGACAAAGGTCATCAACATCTCCATTTTTGTTTCCACGGTCTTGCTGTTCGCCCCATTTCCGACCGTAAACACTTTTGGCTGGAAGTTCAGCGTTTCCAGGAACAGGTCAATTCTTGGAATTCTTGACAGTTCAGAAAGGGCGATAGTAGATTCTATATCGTTTTTTATCAACAGCGTTTTATTGTCGTCAGCTGTTTTTGTCATTGTCGTTATTTCAACAGTTATTCTTATCGTTAAACTTTCCCACAAAGCTAAATGGCTGAAATTGGTCACTTCCCAAGGAACCACAGAAAAAGAAAGGACGTCAGTTAAAGACAGAAAAGTTGTCAAGATGGTAACTCTGATATCTGTCATCTTTCTAGTTTGCTACATTCCACCAACTTTCATGTTTCTGGTGGTTGTCATCTACCCTGAGATCTCTATCATTGGCAGACTTCGAAACACGTTCTTGGCATTATGGTCTGTGACGTTTGTGCTAGAGGCCATCAACTCTACCGTGAACATTTTTGTCTATTACAAGATGAGCACAAAGTTCAAGGACACGTTTTATGAAATATTTTTGAGAATAATGAAAAAGGAATAAATAAAAATGCATCTAGTAATGATTTGAGTCAGTGTTTTCTTTATTTATCTCACGATCACTCTTTCATACATTTCATTTATGGATGTTACACTGAAGGCTGACGCATATACTTAAATGACCACTTTATCTCTCTTGTTATGTTGGATGATTTATTCTATTTTACTTATTGTGTTATTTAATGAGTATGGAATTAACACAACAATTGTTTGGATTTATGAAAAAAAATAATAGTCAAGAGAAACCATCTTCTAAACAAGGATACTAGTAGCAAAGTATACAGAAGTAAACAAAAAGATGTGTCATGATTCATAGTTTTACAATGAAATATCTTTATTTTTTTAATTCGCCTTAAATAAATAATAAAATACGTGAAAGATATACATCTACTCTATAAGATGTAGACATAAGACTGAAATGTAATTTATACTAGGAACAGCTATGATATACGCCACTCATAAACCGTTTTGACACTCTCTGCCCGAGAAGGTGAAACATTTTTCCTTTTTCCTTTAACCAATGGCCTCTTCCACTTTATTCTGTGTCCTATCATTCTGCGCAGAGCGATCTTTATTATCTATCCTGCTCTCTGTCCCACCATGCAACCTCTGTTTTCTCCTTTTTCACCCCTCCTACTCTAGAAGACCCTTTCTCTCACCAATTCTTTCGTGACTATTCCTCCTTTTATCATTAAGTTTGACTCCGTGTTGGTCCTCTCGATCCTACCTGTCCTGTTGCCTATTTATCATGTGACAATCAACCAAAAGCTGTATTTTTATAACACTGAATTCTTTAATTCACACAATCGCTATATACACTTGAATAATCTACATTTGTAACTGCAACTCTAATTAGTAATTACAGCATAAGAATGCACCCACTATTAATGGCTCGAAGAAATCAACGTTAGACACAAACATATAACAACATATAGTTAGTTAGTTACTTAGTCGACAAAACATTATCACTGCGCGCAGAATAATCTCTCTCTTGCACATTTATTTGCACTGCAGTCTTACTTATGGTCAGCTCATATATTGAAAGGGATTTCAGTGGAGACACTTGAAGTACTCATTTAAAAAATAAACACAATTATATTAGTTATGCAGAATAGCCTATAATGATATGTATTCGCTATAAACAATAATAGTATTGTTTGTATACACTTCGTTCAAAACTATCATTTGTACAAAGTACAGTGAGTTTCAAAGCTGTCATAAAAGTAGGACACAACTCGGAGTGTCGAGTGGAACATTGGTTGTTACACTAACAACGTTAGTGCCGAGTACATCCATGGATGCTCATTCTCTCATTTTGTCACATAATGTACTTGCTAAAGATTTATGTTTAATTAACTCATTGTTATATATCATCATCATCATCATCATCAAGTACCGGGCCTGCTAGCGTAGGTGATCATGTCTCTCCACAACTTTCGATCACGACAGTTATATATCATCTCTGTTGTTGACCTTCTGCCAAGCCGTTCTCTTAAGTTGTCTAGTATATTTTCCCTTTGCTTCCCTCTATCTCTTCGTCCCTCAATTTTCCCAGTTGTTACAATATATTCCAGCTGTTCTCTCTTTTCTGCTATACTCCATGCTTAGTCACCTGTGTGGAGGTTGAGAATTGTGAGATGTATATTTTCGGGGATCTTTCATGCTTCTTCAGATGCTGTTATTTTGGATGATGCTGCCACTGCACGATGTTAAGGGTCTAATTGTCAAAGCTAAAAAAAATAACCTGTTTGATCTGATTATTACTTTTATTGACAAATAAAATTAAAATAGACGACTAGTCTTATACTAATTTCATCGGACAAGGATCTGTCTTGTGCACTCACTATCTGGAGTTATTATTAAAAGGCATCATTTTCTGGTAGATTTCTCTTCTATCTATAACATATTTTAGCTGAAAAACAGTTGTAAAACCCTTTTCATGAATTAATCGTCACATATTGTAATACAATAATCTGTTTTCATTATCTACATGTTTGCTGTGTCTTGTTCCATGTTTTCACTCTGTGATACTTTACTTCTATCATATTAAAAAAAAACATATTTTCTTGTTTCTTTATTGACAGCTATATTTACTTATAGCTATTTTATTTTTCTTTAATTTAATTTACTATAATATTCTTTGCTATGAAGTTAGACAGCCATCAAATATCTAAACAAGGAAAATCTCCCGGTGTGGATAACATTTCAGCTGGGCTGGTTCAAACACGGGGAAACGCCCTGTTCAATGTACTCACTCTTATTTGAAACACAACCTGGCAGACAGGGGCTAGGCATCATCAAGTGCCAGCTTAATCATGACTATTGCAGGCGAAGGGAAATCTACGCCAATGCCACAACTACGGAATCACCATTTTTGCTAGTGATCGTAGCAAAGTAATGTTAAAAATCATACAGAACCGATTAGAATCACAATCAGAAATGATCATTGCAGATGAATAGACTGGTTTCTGTTCAGATCGAACTACAACAGAAAAGATCTTCAATCCTAGAACTCTCTGAGAGATATAAGTCCAACACCAAAAACATCTATATCATGAGCTCATAAAGTTCAGCTAAACATGCAGCCCAGTGGCGACGATGATGACGTTCAACGTTGGTGCCAATAGGGCTTGCAGTATAAAAGGTCTCATAAATAAAACTACAAGTGCAAAACAAGACTGATTTCACTCATCTGCTTTATCATCTTCTCGGAAAGATTCATGGCGGATGGTTTAGAGGACTTCGTACTGTCAATGGTAAGAGCGGAGCTGCTGATAACATGCTGTTTAGTAATAACATTGGTGGTTTAGCACGAGCAGAACATGAACTAAGAGATTTGATATCACGTCACGAATAGCACAAGAACTAAGAAAGTTGATACCACTGCACGAGCAGAACAAGAACTAAGAGATTTTATATCACGTCACGAATAGCACAAGAACTAAGAGAGTTGATACCAGGACACGGGCAGAACAAGAAGTAAGAGATTTGATACCACGGCACGAGGAGAACAAGAACTTAGAAAATTGATATCACGTCACGAGCAGAACAAGAACTAAGAGATTTGATACCATGTCACGAGCAGAACAAGAACTAAGAGATTTGATACCACGGCACGGGCAGAACAAGAACTAAGAGAGTTGATATCACGTCACGAGCAGTACAATACCAAAGAGAGTTGATATCACGTCACGAGCAGAACAAGAACTAAGAGAGTTGATATCACCTCACGAGCAGTACAATACCAAAGAGAGTTGATATCACGTCACGAGCAGAACAAGAATTAAGAGAGTTGATACCACGGCACGAGCAGAACATGAACTAATAGAGTTCATACCATGGCACGAGCAGAACAAGAACTAAGAGAGTTGATACCACGGCACGAGCAGAACAAGAACTGAGAGATTTGATATCACGTCACGAGCAGAACAAGAACTAAGAGATTTGATACCACGGCACGAACAGAACAAGAACTAAGAGATTTGATATCACGTCACGAGCAGAACAAGAACTGATAGATTTGATACATAGGCACGAACAAAACAAGAACTAAGAGAGTTGATACCACGGCACGAACAGAACAAGAACTAAGAGAGTTGATATCACGTCACGAGCAGAACAAGAACTAAGAGAGTTGATACCAGGACACGGGCAGAACAAGAACTAATAGAGTTGATACCACGAAACAAAGAACAAGAACTAGGAGAGTTGATACCAGGACACGAGCAGAACAAGAAATAAGAGAGTTGATACCACGACACGAGCAGAACAAGAACTAAGAGAGTTGATATCACGACTTCATAAAACATCTACTGCATGTGACATGGAGATCGATGTTGAATAATCAAAAATTGGTGACAATTGGTTCCAGAAGCAATGTTGCAACAATGAACAAACACTTTACTAGCCGTTCTGTTTCTTGCCTTGCCTTTTAAAATCATTTCATATCTTTCCGATCACCTTCACATCTGCTTCCATCTGTCTTCTCCTGGAATATTTTGGTCTTCCTCTTTGACTTTTCCTTGGGGATTTCAAAAACGGCCTGTTGTGTAATACTCTGAATTGGCTTCCACAGTGTGTGTCAATTCCAGCAGCATCGTCTTCGCTTAATCTCTTTATCCACTGGTATTTTAATGGTTTATAGGGAATATGGTGTTAGTGACCATACATTTACAGACCTTCAGCACAAGATTGTTGGGGTAATGTGGTCGGTATTACGGCCGCGCCGCTTTACTTTCCCAGAAGAAAATCCGATACCCATTAAAGGCTGGGTGAGCCCGGCAGCCGTCGGTTGGGATCGAACCCTATCCCTTATCCTTTGTATTTGATTGTTGTTTTTTTATAATTCTATGTTAGTGATTTTGTCTTGTCATTTCCAACCTTTTAATCTGCGCAAGCATCCATTAATGAATATCAGTGTCTTCATGATTGTCAGTTGTGTTGTTCTCCATGTTTCACGACCATATGACTGACTTATCAATGGAGTTTAACAATTATATTAGTGTATTTGATCTCATTTCTTTGGATTTCTATATGTTTCCTAGCGTAACGAATGATCTTGCTTTTTGGTATCCTTATTTTAGTATCATTATCTGTTCCGCCTTCTTTGCCTATATTATTAGTGGGCATGTGCTAAATCGGTCTCGAAATTGTATCTCTTCCCCTGTTACATTCTAACACATGTTTATTGTTATTTTTTATAACTTTGTGACCAGCCATGTTATGTATAACTGCACGAACAAAATGAAAACTTTACTACCCTGAATGTTAGACGTTTCATTCTGCTACATTTTGCGATGAGATACAGTTGACGTTAAAAACAACGCTGGATTAGAGTGTTAACAAAGACACTTAGCACAATGCTGGAACAGAATGTTAACGCAGGCATTTAATCACAACATTAACATAAATGTTAACATAGATAGTATGCACAACATTGACTAAATATTAACATAGGCGTTATTCACAATAGTTAACAAAGACACTCAACCGTAACATTAACACACAAGAAAACAGAGGCACTGAGCCACACCACTTGCACAAATGATAACAAACACTAAGCACAACATTTATACGATAGTTAACAAAGGCACTAAACCACAACACAGACATAGAAGTTAATAAAGACACTAAACTACAACACGGACATAGAAGTTAATAAAGACACTAAACCACAACACGGACATAGAAGTTAATAAAGACACTAAACTACAACACGGACATAGAAGTTAATAAAGACACTAAACCACAACACGGACATAGAAGTTAATAAAGACACTAAACCACAACATGGACATATAACTTAATAAAGACACTAAAATACAATACGGACATAGAAGTTAATAAAGACACTAAACCAAACACGGACATAGAAGTTAATAAAGACACTAAACTACAACACGGACATATAAGTTAATAAAGACACTAAACTACAACACGGACATAGAAGTTAATAAAGACACTAAACCACAAAAAGACATAGAAGTTAATAAAGACACTAAACCACAACACGGACATAGAAGTTAAATAAAGACACTAAACCACAACACGGACATAGAAGTTAATAAAGACACTAAACTACAACACGGACATAAATGTTAATAAAGACACTAAACTACAACACGGACATAGAAGTTAATAAAGACACTAAACCACAACACGGACATAGAAGTTAATAAAGACACTAAACCAAACACGGACATAAAAGTTATTAAAGACACTAAACTACAACACGGACATATAAGTTAATAAAGACACTAAACTACAACACGGACATAGAAGTTAATAAAGACACTAAACCACAAAAAGACATATAAGTTAATAAAGACACTAAACCACAACACGGACATAGAAGTTAAATAAAGACACTAAACCACAACACGGACATAGAAGTTAATAAAGACACTAAACTACAACACGGACATAAATGTTAATAAAGACACTAAACTACAACACGGACATAGAAGTTAATAAAGACACTAAACCACAACACGGACATATAAGTTAATAAAGACACTAAACCACACCACGGACATTTAAGTTAATAAAGACACTAAACCACAACACGGACATAGAAGTTAATAAAGACACTAAAGCACAACACGGACATATAAGTTAATAAAGACACTAAGTCACAACACGGACATAGAGGTTAATAAAGACACTAAACCACAACACGGACATAGAGGTTAATAAAGACACTAAACTACAACACGGACATAGAGGTTAATAAAGACACTAAACCACAACACGGACATAGAGGTTAATAAAGACACTAAACCACAACACGGACATATAGGTTAATAAAGACACTAAACTACAACACGGACATAGAGGTTAATAAAGACACTAAACCACAACACGAACATAGAAGTTAATAAAGACACTAAACTACAACACGGACATAGAGGTTAATAAAGACACTAAACTACAACACGGACATAGAAGTTAACAATGACATAAAGTACTATATCGACACAGAAATTGGTAAAGATAATGAAAACACTGACACAAACCTTCTAGCAATTCTAACCAAACGGAAAAAAACAACATTCTCAGGAGTTGAAAGTGGAATAACCTTTGAGCACGTCAAAATGGCCACCTCTAACGTCACCGGCATTGTTACTTTTGGGGACAAGTTTTACGACCCAGTCACTGATGACGTCAGACAGGCTTTTCAACTCACCAATTACGTCATTCTTTGTGGCGTCATCAGCTTCTTTGGTATATTTGCGAACATGGCAAACATTTCAGTGTTTGTCAAACAAGGATTCAAGGACAGCATCAACATCACTTTGTTGGGTATGTCTACCACTAAGGAGCTATATTTTAATATTATCAATTTCAATATGTCAATTTTAATTCTTACTAAGTTCACATTTCATATATTAATGTTTCTTCTTAGCTATATAGAGCCAGTTGTGACTTATGGAAGCGAATCATGGACAGTTGACGAACAAATGAAAAGACAATTATAGGCCACAGAGATGCGATGTCTCATAAGAATGTTGAAAGCTCACTGGACAGCTAAAATGAACAAGAAAATTTCAAAGAGGCCAACATAACAATTGACAATCTAAGAAACATCAGAAAGAAACAATCAACATTTTCTTAAGCACATCATGAAACGAGGCAAGTTGAAATACTTGGTTACAACTGGCAAAATACAGGAAAAGAGAAAATCGTGGGCGAAAAATAGAAAAGATACTGTATAGCTTGGTGTCAAGCCACGAAAAACAGTCAACAACAGAATTGATACGATGCACTGTGGATAGAGAATTGTGGAAGGACATGATCGATTACGCCAACCAGTTTGGCACATGATGATGATGAAAGTTTCCTGATAAGATAAATAAATGGCGTAAATGTATTCTTGAACTACTACAGAGAGGATAAGTACAATGTTTTTTCTAGCTCAAGATAATGATTACTACTTGATCGACTGTGACAAATATATAAATTGTTTATGAAAATCAATTGAGTAGAATGTTAAGAATACCACGTAAACAGAAAAAAAAAGAGTAACAAGAGACTTATAACAAAAAAGGTAGAAGCGAAAAGTACATCATACAGAAAACGGCGCAGCTTCTGTCGAGCGGTAATTGTTCATGAATCGGAATTGATCTTCTTCTCACTCCATTGTGAAAAAAAAAAATTGAAAATATTAAACTTTAACACTCCATACCTTTTATGTTGAGTATGTTATTTTCTGAATTAATGAAAATTCATTTAGACATAGTTATTTACCGGTATTTTACAATCCCCATTATGGTTTGGATAAATGAAAGTCATACTCTGAACACATTAACAGAAATGACGATGGCCACTTCTAAATCAAGAACAGTTTGTACACCTCTTCCAGGTTTGGCTATATCCGACCTGATTTGCTCGGCCACCATGTTCTTGACAGGTATATTCTACAACCCCCTATTTCTAGAACTGGACTTGCCCATTGAACCCTTCGAGGTCATGTGTGTTACAACGGCGTTTCCTCATGTTTGTTTTAACAGGTGAGTTATACAATTATTTAATCTCTCTGAAATACCTGCCATAATGGCTACCTTCTTAAATTATGACTATCCTTTAAGAAGTGAGGGAGCCGCGATAGCTCAGTGGTTAGTGAACGGGACTACAAAGGACAAGAGGTAGGGTTCGATCCCAACCGATGACTTCCGGATCATCCAGCCTTTAATGGGTTACGGGTTTTTTTCTGGGAAAGTAAAGCGGCACGGGCGTAATACCGACCACATTACCCCAAAAATCATATGCCGAGGGTCTGTAAAATTTATGGTCACTAACACCATATTCCCTACACGCCATTTGGCGTGATGGGGGTTCTTTACTTTTTTTTTAAGAAATGAGAATGTGAGTTCATCGGTATTATATAGAACTATTTTGACACATGGAAGTGAAACATCGATAGCAGGCATACAAATGAAAAGACCGTTAGAGGCCACAGAGATGGGATTTATCAGGAGAATTTTGAGAGTTTCTTGAATAGTTAAAAAGACCAATGAGTAAATTCTAAAAGAGGCCAGCACAAAAGGGAACTCATAAAAACATTGTTAAAAAACAATCAATAGCTTTGGAACATATCATGAGAAGCGTAAAGAATATTTGGTTACAACTGGTAAAATACAGGTAGAGATCGCTGAAACAGATGATTTTTTTTTCCTCCAGCTCTTTTTAAACATTCCTGATTAGTCTATCTATCTATCTTTCGTTCGCCTGAAGCATTGTCTATATCTGCAATGTCGTTTCCTGTATAAATGTTACTGTCTTTTGTAATTCTTGCAGTGGCCCATATAGTTTTGTCTGTAGTGTTGTATCTATGGGCCAATGGATTTTCCTCAGTCTACTATATTCAGTGCAGTCTTGAAGTATGTGTTCAGCAGTCTGGGGCGCCTGTCCACATGTACAAGTAGTTGAGGTGCCGATCTTGAATTTTGTATACATGTGACTATGGAGTCGATTGTGTCCTGTTCTGAGACGTATAATGATAACTTGTTCATATCTATTCATATTATAAAAGGCATCCTGATTTGGGGCTTGTGGTCCTCTGATTGATTTGATTATCTGTTTCTTATGATGGTATGTAACAGGTGTATCTAGTTGTGTGCCTGTTGAACCTTCCTTTGCCAACTGATCTGCTTTCTCATTTCCTGGTATTCCACAGTGAGATGGGATCCACTGCAGGGCAACCCTGTGGTGCTTGCAGAGTTCAGTCAATAAGGTCTGCAGATGTGGTAATTTTCTGGATTGTAGTGCCTGGAGTACTGATCTTGCATCTGTCAAAAACACTACAGGCTGCGGGCTAAGATTAATGTTCAGCAGTTTTTCTATTGCTAACTTTATTGCTTGTATTTCTGCATCATAATTGTGACAATATTTCCCTGTTGCTATTTTATTCATATCCCTAGTGTTATTTGGGTATTCTATATATGCACCTGCTCCCCCATTTTTTACTGCATTCTGTGCTGATCCATCTGTATACACACGAATCCATAGGTCTTGTGGGTATTCTTCATCCAGGAAACTGAGAGTTATTGTTTTTCGCTGTAGACTATTCTGTTCCTCTTTATCAACTATTCCTTTCACTTCTGTCCGTATTTGAACTGATAATCCAGATTCCTCTGTCCAGGGAGTCTGTTCTGGTATGGGCAGTAGGGGGTTAACAGCTCTTGGCATGTCTGGTGTTTGTCTACTAATACGCTTGGCTTGGTGGATAAAACTGCTTCTCTTAAGTCGTCCCAATGCAAGATTTTGGAATCGGTCCTTCATTGGATGTCTCGGCATGCAAGCAAATTTTTCTGCCTGTATCAGCACCTTTGTGTCCCTCCGTTCTCTCAGTGCTGGTATCCTCCACAATTTCTCCATCTCTAATATTGGTGTTGATTTCATTGCTCCTGTGATGACCCTAAGTGCCTGGTTTTGTACTTTATCCAGTTCTTGAAGTGTGGTGTTTGATGCTGAACACCATGCAGATGATCCATATTCTAAATGTGGGCGTATACTCTGTTGGTAAACTTTACTGAGTATTTTCCCACTCGCACCCCACGTAGTTCCACACAGCTTTCTTAGAATAGCCAATTTTCTCCTTGCTTTTTGGGTTGCCTTATTTATCTGCTGTTTCCAAGATAGTTTGTTATCAAATGTAACTCCGAGATACGTAGCCTGTATGTCTTCTTTCACAGGCTCATTGTTTATATAGATGGCTCCTGCTTTTTGTTTTGGGGAAAGAGTGAAAAGTGTAGTACTGCATTTGTCTGTATTGATGCTGATACACCATCTATTTGTCCATGAATTCAGTGCATTCATAGCTCTTTGTAACAATTTGGAGGCCACTGTTGCATACTCCTCTGTGCACCACATTACCAAGTCATCTGCATACATTGCCACTTTGATACCATGTGGTAGTTCAGTAACTAGGTCATTGATGTAGATCAGAAAAAGTGTTGGAGATAGTACCCCTCCCTGTGGAACGCCCTGGCGCAGTAAGACCTTCTTACTCTTAAGACCATCCAGTTGCACTCTGGCTCTCCTGTTATGCAGGTATGCTTTGACCCATTTGTACATCCTGCCATTTACTCCATGATTTCTCAGTTTCTTCAAAAGCCCTTCCTTCCATACCTTATCAAATGCTTTCTTTAGGTCTATCCATGCTGCTAGTACCAGTTTCTTTTCTTGAAACGCATCCTCAATTTCCTGGGAAAGATAGGTTGCCTGATCTTCGGTAGAGTAACACTGTCTAAAGCCTGCTTGTTGTGGGACAAGGAGATTTTCACTTTCCAGGTACCACTGCAGTCTGAGATTGATTATACGTTCCATTGTTTTACACAAACAGCTTGTAAGGCTGATTGGTCTATAGCTGGATGTCATTGAACCATCTTTTCCTGGCTTTAGTAATGGTATCATAATTGCTTCTCTCCATGCCTGTGGCACTTTACCTGTGATCCAGCAAATGTTGTAGATCTGCAGTAGTTTTGCTTTAGCTGCAGTTCCCAAGTTCTTAATCATTTCATTAGACACTCCATCACTACCTGGTGACTTTTTCATTTTTAATTTGGATATTGCCAGCTCTAGCTCTCTTTGTGTAATGGGTATTTCCATGACTTCATGTGCAGTCTCTTCTTGTCTTGCATTTTGTTGTTTTAGACGGGTCTCTTGACGTTTCTCTAGGCTAATTTCAATATTGTTGTCATTTGCAAAGGAGTCTGCAAAGTGATTTGCTGCATGTTTACCTGTTAGAATGTTTCCATCCTTCTTCAGTGTAATTTTTGTGTTCCCTTCTGTACCCTCATCATTCAGCTGTTTTACAAGCTTCCACACTTTTCTTGTGTCTCGTTCTAGATTCATGTACTCTGTTTTCTCTTTCCAACTTCTCCGTCTGGCTTGTAGTTTAGCCCATTGAAATTTGGCTTTAGCATGCTGATAGTTATTGTGGTGTTCCTGGCAGGGGTTATTTTCTGCTTGTTTTCGAGATGTTTCCATGTCATTGTGCAGTTGCTCTAGTTCACTATTCCAGTATGGTTTGTAGTGTTTCCGTGCCCCTCTGGGTATTGTTTCACTGGCAGCTTGTATTATTAGTCTACTGAATTCATCAACTATTTTGTTGATGTCTCTGTCTGTATTTAGATCTTTAGTCAGTACACTGGTGTAATGTTGATACATTTTCCAGTCTGCCTTTTTGTAATTCCATCTGGAGAGAGTGCTGCTCTCCCTGACGGCCTCATTTTGCACCACTAAAAAGACAGGTCGGTGGTCGCTGCCTCCAAGTTGTTTCCCAACAATACGTGTGATATTCCAATCCAGGTCTGGTGAATGGAAAGCAAGGTCTGGTGTAGATGTGGTATGCCATGATCTGGAATAGAATGTTGGTGGATCTGTTGCCTGGTTTAATAGTATAAGCCCATTGTCATGCTGCCAATTTTCAAGTTCTTCACCTCTCTTGTCCATATCTTCATAGCCCCAGCTCTGTGAATGGCTGTTAAAGTCTCCACATACAATTATTCTTTCTTTTAATGTAATTGTGTCTAGTGCTAGTGGGCGGTCACTCGGACAGTAGTAGTTTAGTAGATGGAAGTCTGTATTTCCTGTCCTGAGGTGCAGTATTTGATATTCCGCCCCATCCATATACACTTCAATCTGACATGCATTAATGTTGTTCCTTACAAGAGTCAGTATTCCGCCCTTTTGTCTGTTTTTCCTGTCAGATCGGTAGCACTGGTATCCCCTAATCTTCAAGGCTATGTCGTTGTTTAGATGGGTTTCCTGCAAACAGCATATGCTTACTTGTTCTTCATGCAGGATATTTTCTAATTCTATCTTTTTACTGTACCCATCTCTTTTGCTGTTGATGCCTTCAGCATTCCAGTGCATTATTTTGAGTGGTCTTATTTTGGGTTGGCCAGTAACTCTATTCTCTCGCCCCCTGACTCCACAGAGCGATTGAGAAGGACATCCAGTAATATAGGTTGGGCCCTTTCGAGGCTGAGGGCCCGGCGCTGCACCTGCCTGAGTGTCCATCACAGGGCGAGTGCCATATCGATTTGCAGTTATAGGCATGCTTCCCATTGGCGTGAGTGCGTGGCATCCTGATTTTTGTAGTGCGCCTTTTGGCTGGTTGCCTCCGACTTCAGCACTTAAAATTGCTAGAGCAGACTGTGGTCTTGCACGGGTGTAGGAAGGCCTGGCCAGTCTTGGTTTTCAGTCCCTGGTGACTGTTAAGCCCCATCCCCACGACAAGGAGCTGGCCTTGATGGGGTTCTGATTAGTATTAACATTCCTGATTAGTAAGTTTTGGTGTCCGTGGAATTTGTAAAATTCTACTGATAAACCACATTTCAGCCATTTGATGCAGCTGCTTTAATTGGGAACTAAAATAGAGAAATCTCTTACCGTATCACTCAAGAATATATGAAACGAAAGAGTTGCTGCAACCATCGAAATACACAAGTTAAATTGGGGGAAAATATAGGCCTTATTATTGAAAAACCTAAATATTCCACATAAGAAACGAACAAATTACATTAACCTCGATTTAAGTAGCAATAAATTGTGTTTCATTATTTTCTTTGGTAAATACATTTTTAGAATGCATATACATTGCTTATTTGAAGCAAATATTAACAGCCACCATGGTAAATGGTTGTCATAACCTTTCAGAGTCACGAGCTTCATCACAGCGTTCATCACTCTGGAGAGATGTCTCTGTATCGCCATGCCTCTCAAGGTCAAGAACATTATTACTCCATTCAGGACCAAGGTCATCATTATCTTCATCTATATTTTTATAATTTTGCTCTTCTCTCCGTTTCTATTTGCGAACAAGCTTGAATGGGTGTACAATCCTTCACAGAACAGATCCACGCTTCGTCTCACTTTCACTGAAGACAAAGATATAGTTAACGGAATAACGTATTTTATTCACAGCGTGTTCTTGTCGTCAGCTCTGCTTTTATCTGTCGTTATCTGCACAATTATTCTTGTCGTCAAACTTAATCAGAAATCAAAATGGCGGAAAACTTCGGTCGCACAGACAGACTCCAAGGCCGAAACTGTCTCTGTTAAAGATAGTAAGGTTGTCAAGATGGTTATTTTGATAGCCGCCATATTTATCGTCTGCTATGTGCCGACCACCATTATATTCGTCGTCACTGTCTTCTGTCCAGAGTACAGCATGGCCGGCAGCCTTCAGAACTTACTTTTTGTCACTTGGTCTGTAGCGTTTGTTTTGGAGGCCATCAATTCCAGCGTGAATATTTGTGTTTACTACAACATGAGTACAAAGTTCAAGCATACGTTTTGTGAGGTCTTTTCATGTGTTTAGTACCAGCAGCATCATGTGGTACGTATATGATTTAATCAAGCAAGTGCATTAATGTCAGCACTGCCTTAATCAATAGATGTTCAACAATTATGAAGGGATGATGTTCACCTCCAGAGATGTTTTGCCTATTGTTTCACCAATAAAAACACCAGTCACAGTGACATTACTTTGAACCAACTCTGTTTACGTTAAATGTTGCTGAAGAAATGATTTGTGTGACAGGCTTTCTTTGGGCACTTCCTCTTGCATATTATATATATATATACCCTTTGACTTTACGCTTTAATTTGCCCAGATTACGCAAAAACCTCCAACCCAATTTAGTTTCCAATCAGTTTTAATTTGGTAAAAGATTATTCCCCAGTGACGTCCATTTATCCCGAATATCAACAGCAATCAAATCATCGCGTTATCTCGAACATTGAGATACGTATATTGAGTATTTAAAACTGAAAATGTTGCAAAAGATATTCTAAACATCTGACTCAGTTGAGTCTGACTCTTCGTGTTATTTCTCCTTTATATTCATGAAATGATTCTAATTGTATCGCTTCCGTTTTTATTATTGTGATGTGTAGTTGCATTCGGAAGAAAATGGTGTAATTGTTAACGTTATATTTACACTTAGGTCTGTATATTCACTTTCTTCAACGGTTAAGTATCCAACAAATGGATAAATTGTTGATTCAATAGTGTCGTTTTTGTGATCGTGACATTGACAATTATTTTTTGTGATCCTTCCTAAAGCACAGAGTAATGTGATATATTCCATGAGTAGCATCATGCTTGTCTGGTAGAGAATGAGTGGAAGGTGCGACGGCTGAGAGAAAAAAATTAACTACTTGCATTAAGGTTTCCATACAAAAACAAAGGAAACGAAAGAGACGTTTTAGCTTAAAAAAAAAACTGGAAAGATGTTTCTTCATTTTGAAATGTAGATTGCCAGGTCGGGCTTCAGGACACGCTCCGTAACAGCAAGAAACGTACCACGACATCCTGATGTCTGGTAGCTGTGCTTTTGTTGCAACTTTGAAGTGCTCTATTTGAATTTTCAGCTATGGTATTTTCATATCAGTTTTCATTTTAGATCAGAACACATTACAAACTAAGACAAGTCTGTGTCAGATCAGAACACATTACAGACTAAGGCAAGACTGTTTCAGATCAGAACACATTACAAACTAAGGCAAGACTGTTTAAGATCACAACATATTACAAACTAAGACAAGTCTGTTTCAGATCAAAACACATTACAGACTAAGACAAGTCTGTTTCAGATCAAAACACATTACAAACTAAGACAGGTTTTTATTAATTGTAAAGAAAACATATTCTTTTAATGTGGGAGAACTTTTGAATGTAACTGTAAAGTATAATATACAATCTTCTTCTACTTTTCTCTTTTCACTGATGCCTAAAAGGTGTCGTGGTTATATCATTTGTCGCGCTTGAGCTGCTCGATCTGTCAGAATTAGTTACATGTCTCTGTCACTGCATCTATCCATCTTCTTCTGGGTCTTCCTCTTGGTCTTTTTCCATGCATCCTTGAGAAGAATGCCCTTGATGGTGATTGGTGAGGATTCATTCTGACCAGGTGGCCCAACCATTTAAGTTGTTGTTGTTATAATATACAACAACAATTAATCATTGTTGGTATTCTCGTTTCATATAACGTGGAATTAGTTTGTGTTGTTATACACAGAAAATAAACAGCAATATTTGTTTGGGTGCAGTTCTTGTTTATTCTTCTTCTACTTTTCCTTCTCATTTTCCATTCAGCTTCGAGAGGTAATACACTTTGTGGTGTTTGCTTCTTTTGTTGGCCTCTACTGTTGTTATGTTTCCTAGTAAGTAAAAAGTAAAGTACCCCCGTCATGCCAAGTGGCGTACAGGGAATATGGTGTTAGTGACCATAAATTTTACAGACCTTCGGCACATGATTTTTGGGGTAGTGTGGTCGGTATTACGCCCGTGCCACTTTACTTTCCCATAAAAAAAAATCCGGTACCCATTAAAGGCTGGGTGAACCGGTGGCTGTCGTTTGGGATGGTACCATACCTCTTATCCTTTGTAGTCCAGTTCACTAACCACTGAGCTATCTCGGCTCCCGCTATGTTATGTTTCCTAGTGTTTATAATATTTTACCAATCCATATTTTTCGTGTCGGCCCTTGCGTATGATGTTCTCGCAATGTCTGTTAAGGGCTGGCTGTTTTGTGTTATGGTTCTTTCTGTCTTATCTCGCATGGGCGAAACCGAATTTTTCTTAACTTTTAGTAATTCTTTTACAAGTCATCATCATGTACCATACCGGTTGGCGTAGGCGATCATGTCCTTCCACAATCTTCTATCTACAGTGCATCGTATCTGTTCTGTTGTTGACTGTTTTCCATGCCATGACACGAAGCTATCCATTATTTTCTTTCTTTGTTGTCCCGCGATCTCTCTTTCCTTTTATTTTGTCAGTTGTAACCAAGTAATCCAACTTTTCTCTTCTCATGATGTGCCTGAAAAATTTTGATTGTTTCTTTCTGATGTTTATTTTAGGAGCTGCCTTTTTGTGTTGGCTTCTTTGAGAACTTCCTCATTGGTCTTTTTAGCTTTCCAGGGAACGTTCAACATTCTTCTGAGAAATCCCATCGCTGTGGCCTCTAATCGTATTTTCATTTATTTGTCTACTGTCCATGATTCGTTCCATAGATCATAATTGGTTCTTTGTAGCACCGATGAACTCTCTTTCTCATTTCTATTTCTATTGACATAGATTTGTTGCATAAGATATTTTTCATTTTCTGAAATGCTATTTTGGCCTGAGATATTCTGCTTTTTATTTCCGTGGTGCATCTTCCATCCGATGTTATTATTGTGTCCAAGTATTTGACGCGTTGCACTTGTTTCAAATTTGTCCTGTTTATTTTTATGCTGCATTCTGGTGATGATTGTTTCATCGATATGACCATTACTTCTGTTTTCTCACTATTCAGACTGAGACCTTTCTTGTTGCTTTCTTTTACTATTATGCCTATCATTTCTTGTAGTTCATTCTCAGTCTCTGCTATTAAGACTGTGTGTCATCCGCATATTGCAAATTATTTATGTTGTGACCGTTGACTTCAATTCCTTTTTTGTCTACTATGAATCTCATAATTTGTTCGCTGTAAAGTGAAAACAAATCCGGCGACAGAAAACAGCCTTGTCTGACTCCTTGTTTTATAAATATGAAATTGTCCTGTTTGGTCGGTAATACTTTGACAAGATAAGTGTTGTAAAGTCGTTTAAAATTAAACTGTCAGCCCTGTCTATACCTAACGTTCTTACATACACAAGAGATTGTTGTCTGTGCTATATCACTAACTGTACATCTGAGTTAAATGCGTTGTTTCTAATTGATGATTTTATATGAAATCTTGACTAGTCACCCATTTTCATTTAGCATTCACACTCTCTAAAAGCACCCTAATGTGAATTCCAGAGGAGCAAGAAAGAAACGTCGTATCTCCATAGACGCCCGACGTGGTAAAACGAGAAGTAGGGAAGTAGGGAAGTTGAGAAGTAGGGAAGTTGGGAAGTAGGGAAGTAGGCACTCTAACTGTAAATTATTATTGAGACAAATAATAATAAATGAATATTATTATGGAGGGAAAGTATCCGATCCTGCTTTGGGTCATATATTGTTCTTTGTTTTTTTTCTGTTGTTGTTTATTTGTCATTTTTTTTCTGAGTGCTGTAAAACGTCTTCCTCCTATGATTCAGTAAAATATTATGGCTAGCTCATATAAATAAATATATGTTGATGTAACCATTACAAAAACGTTCGAAAACAGTGTAGCTCAAATTTATCAAATTTACTACAAGCAGTTTTTTGTTTATGTGTGTGAAACATTCCCGCACTTTGTTACAAAACACCAATGCCAACTATAGATTAACTAAGATCTGCAGGCTGAGAGGGATTTCCAGAAATCACCCAACGCCTGTGACGTATCAGCCATGTCAGCTATAAACGACTGACATTATTTTAGTCACAACTACCCCAGCTCGCAATGTTGAAAACGTTACAAACTTGTGTGATTTATTGAATTCCACGATTTGTGTAAACCTAAAACTACCCGTGCAACACAAGTGTGTCAACAATCATTGCCCTGCCTTCGAGTCTCTACAGGAACACTTACAGACCCCTGAACATTATTTAATTTTTTTAAACTCGAAAAAATGAGGCTTGCCAGAAAATAAATTAACATTTATAGACACAAATTAATGTGAAAAGAAATGTGAATATGTCCACTGTCTGAATATTTTTTATGACGTCATTGTTGTTCTATACTTTATTCTATTGTAGGTTTTACATTCTATGACTATTTTTATTTTAAAAGAATCACTACAATACCAATATTATAAGCAAGAAAGTGTATTGTTATTTATTTCCTATGTGTCTATGTATTTGTAGACACTAACATTGTATACAATGTAAGTCATGGCAATTTAAAGGATAAACAAACAAACAAAAACATAGGGTCGGGTTCGATCGCAATCGATTGCTCCTATGCCAGGTGTGGTATCAACATGAGACAAATAATAGTAAATGAATGTTGTTATTGAGGGGAAACTTCAATATACTACTATTATTGAGGGGAAACTTCAATATACTACTATTAATGAGGGGAAACTTCAATATACTACTATTAATGAGGGGAAACTTCAATACACTACTATTAATGAGGGAAAACTTCAATATACTACTATTATTGAGGGGAAACTTCAATATAATACTAATAATGAGGGGAAACTTCAATAAACTACTATTATTGATGGGAAACTTCAATATACTACTATTATTGAGGGGAAACTTCAATATACTACTATTAATGAGGGGAAACTTCAATATACTACTATTAATGAGGGGGAAACTTCAATATACTACTATTATTGAGGGTAAAGGTCAATATACTACTATTATTGAGGGGAAAATTCAATATACTACTATTATTGAGGGGAAACTTCAATATACTACTATTATTATTGAGGAGAAACTTCAATATACTACCATCAATAAGGGGAAACTTCAATATTCTACTATTATCGAGGGGAAACTTCAAAATACTACTATTAATGAGGGGAAACTTCAATATACTACTATTATCGAGGGGAAACTTCAATATACTACTATTATTGAGGGGAAACTTCAATATACTACTACTAATGAGGGGAAACTTCAATATACTACTATTAATTAGGGGAAACTTCAATATACTACTATTATTGGGGTGAAACTTCAATATACTACTATTAATGAGGGGAAACGTTAATATACTACAATTATTAAGGGGTACTTTAATAATATACTACTATTATTGAGTGGATAGTTCACTATACTACTATTATTGGGGGAAACTTCAATATACTACTATAAATGAGTGAAAACTTCAATATATTACAATTATTGAGGTGAAACTTCAATACACTACTATTATTGAGAGGAAACTTCAATATACTACTATTAATGAGGGGAAACTTCAATATACTACTATTAATGAGGGGAAATTTCAATTTACTACTATTAATGAGGGGAAACCTCAATACACTACTATTATTGAGAGGAAACTTCAATATACTACTATTAATGAGAGGAAAATCAAACTATTAAAAGATGGTAAAGCCACAGGACCAGATAAAATTCATCGGGAAGCCATCAAAGCAGATATTAACAACTCTACCAAGATGTTATATGATCTATTGGATACAATTTGGGAGAGGGAAGAAATACCTAAAGACTGGAGAGAAGGTTATATGATCAAACTACCAAAGAAAGGAAGTTTACAGGAGTGCACAAATTATAGGGGAATTATGCTACTATCAGTGCCAGGAAAATATTAGGCAGAATCATTCTGGGGAGACTAAAGGAGGCTATAGAGAAACACTTGAGAGATGAACAAGCAGGTTTTAGGAAGAACAGATCATGTGCTGATCAAATAACTACTCTACGTATAATAGTTGAACAAAGTTTAGAACTAAAATCCCCACTTTATATTGGATTCATAGATTACGAAAAGGCATTTGTTAGTTTAGACAGAAGAATGCTTTGGAAGTTGCTGAGTCATTACGGAATCCCCATAAAGTTTATTAACCTCATAAAAACAATGTATCAAAGAACAAAATGTAGTGTGGTGCATGAAGGACAGCTTACAGAAGCATTTGAAATAAGAACAGGAGTAAGGCAAGGATGCCTTCTGTCCCTATTTCTCTTTCTACTGGCCATAGATTGGATTATGAAAATAACTCAAAACAACAGAAATGGGATCCAGTGGTCACTGACCAAAAAACTTGATGATTTAGACTTTGCTGATGACATTGCTCTCCTATCACACAGCCATCAACATATGCAGGATAAAATGAGCATACTTGAGGAGAGATCACAACAGCTAGGACTGAAGATTAATAGAGATAAGACCAACATTATGAGAATTAATGCAGTTGGCAATAACCAAATAAAACTAGGAGAAATACCTCTACTAGACGTACAATCTTATATATATCTGGGCAGTAATATAGATACAGAGGGAGGAACAGAAAATGATACCAAAATAAGGATATCAAAAGCAAGAGGAGCTTTCATTGCACTGGGAAACATATGGAAACCCAAAGAAATTAGGCTAAATACAAAAATAAAAATTTTCAACTCAAATGTTAAGTCGGTCCTATTATATGGCTGTGAAACATGGAGAATAACAAAATTGACAATCACGAAGGTACAGACTTTCATTAATGGATGCTTGCGCAGAATAAAGGGATGGAAATGGCAGGACAAAGTCACTAACGTGGAATTATGGAAATGTACCGGTCAAATACCAGTGGATAAAGAGATACAGCGAAGACGATGGCGATGGAAAGGACACACACTACGGAAGCCAACTGAGAGTATTACACAACAGGCCCTTTTTTGGAATCCCCAGGGGAAAAGACAAAGAGGAAGACCAAGGAATTCTTGGAGAAGACAGATCGAAGCAGAGATGAAGATGATGGGGAAGACATGGAATGATCTTAAAAGAACTGCAAAAAACAGAACGACTTTAAAAGTGTTTGTTGAAGACCTATGCTCCACTGGGAGCTAAAAGGTAGAAGAGGAAGAAGAATGAGGGAAAACTTCAATATACTATTATTAATGAGGGGAAACTTCAATATACTACTATTTTTGAGGGGAAATTTCAATATACTACTATTAATAAGGGGAAATTTCAATACACTACTTTTGTTGAATATATACTATACATACAATATATACTATTATCAAGCCATGCTTGATCTCGAACCGTCCATTAGGGAATAAGACCGACTCAGTAGGGAGCACATAGGCACAGGCGATAAAGTTCCGACCACAAGGGGCCGTACCGAAGTGTTGATGGTCGGAGCGAGGGAGATGGCTCCTAACCAGAATATCTCCCAAATTCCTGTCGCGCTTGACGGCGATCATCGGGGGATCACTGAAAAGTAGACGAGTAGTGCGATCAGAGAGGAGAATGGAACGGTAGAGGTTGAGTATCTTCACAGCAGCTAAATTGTGAGGGTGATATGTGAGGATGAGTATGGTTCTCTCACAAACGGGGGGGGGGCGGTTGGAAGGAGTGAGTGCCTCGGGACGGAAGATAAGGAGGACTCGCTTGAAGACAGACTGGAGGATCGAGTCCGGATAAAGCTGACGGCTGAAGAAACCTAACATGAGGTGAGCTTGTTGGAGGATCGAGTCCGGATAAAGCTGACGGCTGAAGAAACCTAACATGAGGTGAGCTTGTTGGAGGATCGAGTCCGGATAAAGCTGACGGCTGAAGAAACCTAACATGAGGTGAGCTTGTTGGAGGATCGAGTCCGGATAAAGCTGACGGCTGAAGAAACCTAACATGAGGTGAGCTTGTTGGAGGATCGAGTCCGGATAAAGCTGACGGCTGAAGAAACCTAACATGAGGTGAGCTTGTTGGAGGATCGAGTCCGGATAAAGCTGACGGCTGAAGAAACCTAACATGAGGTGAGCTTGTTGGAGGATCGAGTCCGGATAAAGCTGACGGCTGAAGAAACCTAACATGAGGTGAGCTTGTTGGAGGATCGAGTCCGGATAAAGCTGACGGCTGAAGAAACCTAACATGAGTTGAGCTTGTTGGAGGATCGAGTCCGGATAAAGCTGACGGCTGAAGAAACCTAACATGAGTTGAGCTTGTTGGAGGATCGAGTCCGGATAAAGCTGACGGCTGAAGAAACCTAACATGAGTTGAGCTTGTTGGAGGATCGAGTCCGGATAAAGCTGACGGCTGAAGAAACCTAACATGAGTTGAGCTTGTTGGAGGATCGAGTCCGGATAAAGCTGACGGCTGAAGAAACCTAACATGAGGTGAGCCTGTTGGAGGATCGAGTCCGGATAAAGCTGACGGCTGAAGAAACCTAACATGAGGTGAGCTTGTTGGAGGATCGAGTCCGGATAAAGCTGACGGCTGAAGAAACCTAACATGAGGTGAGCTTGTTGGAGGATCGAGTCCGGATAAAGCTGACGGCTGAAGAAACCTAACATGAGTTGAGCTTGTTGGAGGATCGAGTCCGGATAAAGCTGACGGCTGAAGAAACCTAACATGAGTTGAGCTTGTTGGAGGATCGAGTCCGGATAAAGCTGACGGCTGAAGAAACCTAACATGAGGTGAGCTTGTTGGAGGATCGAGTCCGGATAAAGCTGACGGCTGAAGAAACCTAACATGAGGTGAGCTTGTTGGAGGAAATCTTGGTCATCCTGGCAGATGCGACGGAGACGCAATAACTGTGAGAACGGAATAGAATCACGACAAGAAGGTGAATGTGATGAAGTATAGAGAAGATAACAATGGGCGTCTGTGGGTTTATAGAAAACCGAGGTGTGGAGACCAGAAGTGCCCAAAGAAACAATACGATCTAGGAAGGTAACAGAGGAGGTGGATATACAAGATGTGATCTTGATAGCTTTGTGATAGCTACCAATATAGTCGATAAACCTGGAGAGGTCATCCTCAGGTAGATCGCTAAGTCCGAAGCAGTCATCAATGTACCGGAGGTATATGATGGGAAAGGGACCTTGATAAGAATTGAGAATTTCGTGTTCAAGGTAACCCATAAATAGGCAAGCATAGATGGGGCCCATCTTGGTGCCCATGGCTACTCCACTCACCCGGTCATAGAAGTCACCATCGAAGGTATTGAGGTTGAGTACAAGCTCAGTAAGGCGGAGAAGAGTGTCAGTATCAACAGAGGGGTGTTGCCTCTGGTCAAGAAAGAACCGTAGAGCCAAGAGGTTGTCGGAGTGAGGAATAGAGGTGTAGAGAGAGCAAACATCAAGGGCGAAAAGTCGGTATGATCGACCACGGGAGAGAGAGATGGAAGAGAAAATACTCAAGGTATGGTTGGTGTCCTTGACATATGAGGGAAGACTAACTACCATGGGCTGGAAGACACTGTCTAGATAGTCAGATATGTGTTCAGTCGGGCAAGCACACGCTGACACGATGGGGCGTCCTGGATTGTCGATCTTGTAAATTTTGGGGAGCATGTAGAATGATGGTTTCCCAAGACCACTATTGGGGATAATGAGGCGTGACGCACTTGGAGGAAGGGGGTTGTCTCGGATTAGTTCCTTGATGGTAGATTGGACCTGCTTTTTGTGAAGGACAGTGGCGTCGACAGGGCGGGGCTTATAAAACGTGGTATTAGATAACTGTTTGTTGCCCTCTGAAATGTATAAGTCTTTACGCCAAACTACCACCGCTCCCCCCTTGTCTGCCGGTTTGATGACAATGTCCTCCCTGCGGCGGAGATCAGAGAGGGCACGACACTCAAGTCTTAAAACCACTAAAAATGAAAAGAAAACTACTAAATATAATTGAAACAAAACAAATGCGATTTTGGGGTATGTTAAAAGACACAACAACCTACTCAAAGTAATCTTGGAGGGGAAAATACAAGGTAAAAGAGACAAAGACTAACATGGTCGAGTAATATCAAAAGATGGACAAACCAGCCTATGACAACCTGCACTATCAACGCAAGAGACAATGCAGAATGGCGCTCCATGGTAGCCAATTTTCATTGCGGAGATGGCACTCAATGATGATGATAATGATGTTATGTAAACTTCGTGCACGGAAAGAAAGCTCTACCATAAAGTCAATGTTGAAAATAATAATAATAAGCTCCATTTACTAACTTTCCTGCCCATCTCTAACCATGGCGGTCGTTGTGACATTACTTGATCCATCTTTTCCTTCCATCGACAGTTATTCCGTGGGAATGTGAGAAAACGATACCCCTATCCCTATTCATTCTTTGATGTTATCTTCCCATCACTTTCTCTGTCTACTGCTCTTCTCTTCTCCCCTCCACCACCCCCACCCCTTTTCCCTTTTTAACAATTCCCAAAAGAAAGGTCTGTACCAGACTGAGATAACGTTGACGAGCTGATTCTGTGTAAGTTTCTTCACAATTGAGTTGTCCAAATACCATCATGACCATTGATTGCTTATTGCTATTGTATCGCTTTGCAAACTTGTTTCATTCATGAGAAGATATAAATAAGAGATGCCCAAACCTTGCTATGTTATTTCATCTCCGTAGCTTGTGTTTTAGTCTGTAGCTCTGCAGTATGAATCCATAAATTGGACCCGTTTAGACAATTTGATATAACATCACCCTGGTTTTAGAACCAGGATTTATGCTCTTCTTTTTTTCCAAATAGGTCCTAGCCTCGTAATGGCTGCTGTAGTTTGCACTTTTCAACACGTAGCCGAATTTAAAGGTTTCGAGTCTTCGTCACTAACAGTTCATCCTAAATATTAAAATTTATCAAATGTTTGGGCCGTGCGGCTTAAACCACTGTTTTGCTGGCTGAAAAGCCGGCGTACGGTGTTCGAAACCCGCGGTGGACAGAAATGTTTTTTTCTATCTGGGGTGAAATAAAAATCCTAAGTCTCACACGTCGTGGCGACTGTTTTGACCAAGCGGCCTTTATCCTGCTGGTTCTATTGCGAGTCCCCCGGCGTACATCAGCAATGGTAATAAATGTCGTAAAGATAGTTTTTTTGTTTATGTCCCAGCTTCCTATCTATTTATTTTAATTTGTGCAACAATGCTCCAGGTTTATTTCCCAACAGTTTTTGTTTTCTCAGCACTAATCCCATTGCCTCAGTAGAATAATGCAGGGGAAAGCCTTGTAGAACTTCAACTGATGTTTTGAAAATCCCTCCTTGGTTTCCGTTGATGAGTACTGCTCTTGTGGCGTTGACGTATAGATAATTTATACTGCGAACTATGTTGGCACCGAAGTCGTAAACCCCATCGTCGTCGCCATTTACAGATTACAACACTACTCCTGGTTGTTGTTTCGCGCAAGGACATTTCAACATTGAAAACATGTGAACACTTTAAGAACAGTCTTGTTAATACAAAATTAAATGTAAAAAATATCGCATATTGGTAATTATAATTAAGGACATATCACGTTTAATGTGAGAAATGCGCATTACATCATTAATAATGGCTCATTTTCATCCCTTACTGCGCAAGAAGTTTATAGTGTTAGTGCCGTTAATTTTGCTTATGATGAAGCCCATATATGTCAATGGCCAAAAGTACATTTTACGGGTGATGTTGGTGTCCGTATTATATCAGACCTACCTATTTTACCACAACATTCCGGTACCTATTAAAAACTGTGTCAAACTAGATGCCATCGTTCAGAATCGAACACGACCTCAGTAGTCCTATGTCACCAAGGCTCCCAGTGGACATAAAGAGAATTTGTAATTATGGTTTCTCATGTTCACTGGTTCAATTATTAATTCAATTGTTTAGCTCTCGGAAAGTAACAATCAGCAATGTTTTAATGGTAATGTGACTCATAAAGTAGACTAAAAGTACAACTATTGCCAGTGGGTTTAAACAAGCGAACATAATAACCGGTTCTGGAATATAATGATTAATTTTTCTCTGGCAGTACTTTTGTTTCAGTAAATTTCTGACTGTCTTGGATCAATAACACAAGATCAGCATGATATTTAGGTTGACAATTTCAGCATTCAGTGGTTGCAATGACAATTATGTTGTTTATCAGTTATCTAGATCCAGATGGAACAAAACTGAGTATTTTTCTCCCTCGCCATTAGTCATGTTATATTAAACTGATGTATTTATTTCATGAAACAGAAACGCATCCAAAATATATTTTGTTCTCTAGCGTTTTCTTTAGTCGGCCAGGTATGTCCTGATAACATCTCGACACGCGACATCAATACTTATAAACAAGAAACATTATTATATATTTATTGAGCATTATCTGCATCATACGCATTCATTCATTGGGTGCCGTCTCCGCATCGAAAGTTGGCTACCATGAACCGCCATTTTATTCTATCTCTTGCCTTGATGGTGTACGTTGTCATAGGTTCACCTGACAACTTTTTGATGTTATCAGTCTACTTTAGTCTTGGTCTGCCATGTACATGCCCTCCCAACATGACGTGTAGAATGGTTTTATGTCTCTTCACATGTCCAAAATATTTCAATTATCTTTTTTCGAATTGTGTTAAGCAGTTATTATTTTTTATTTTTCATTTTGAACTGATTCACAACTTCCTCGTTTGTCTTTTCGTTTCCTTCCTCCAAATTCTGTCAATGTTCCTATAGATCCACATTTCTTCAAACATTTTGTTCTGATTTCTTGTTTAATGTCCATGTTACAGCACCATACCGTAATGTTGAGTAAATATAACATTTTGCTAGTCGTAATTTTAGTTCTGATGTTATTTGCTTTGATGTGGGTATATTGTTCTTGTTGTTAAAATTGGTTTTTGTCATTCCTATTCCTTTGTTTATTAATTATGTCTTACATTTTCAATCGTTTATTATATGTCCCAGTTAGCTATATTCTTGAACTCATTCTAGGTTTGTTTCCATCTGCTGCAATATTTCGCTGTATGTTGTGTGCCTTTTCTCTGCTAATAATCAAAGTTTTATTTTTTTAAAATTATTTATTTCCAATCCTTATTCTTTACTTGTCTAGTTTATTGTGTTCACTAATTGTAGGTCTTCTGGATTTTCTGCCATTAATACAGTACCATCAGCATATCTTAGATTAGTGATTATTTAGCCATTGATGTTTAGCCCTGGCATTCCCATTATGTCTTTACAGATCTGCTCAGTGTATAAGTGAAATAGACATGGTGATAGAACGTAGCCCTGTCTTATTCCTCTTTTAATATAATTACGTGCAGATCTCTCATTATTGTATTTTATCATAGCTGTTTGATCCCAGTATAAATTACATATCAGTCTTAATGTCAGCATCATCCAGATGTAAATCTTTCAGGCATTTCATTAGTTGTTTATGATGTATTCTATCAAAAGCAGTGATGTAGTATATTAAGTACACATACATTCGTTTATTTTCTCCTGTATATTTTTATTTCCATGTTCTCTTGTAGAAGATGACTTCTCTTGTCTTATTGTCCTTACTAAATCCAAATTACTGTTCTGTTAATTCCCATATTGATTTTATTTTTAGTTCTTCCCTGCATAAATTTAGGTAAGACTTTTAATGTATGGCTCATCAAACGTATTGCTCTAAAGTCACTGTCCTCGATAGCTCCGGTCTTCTTGGGCAAGGAAATACAAATGAATGTTTTAAGATATGAAGACAAGTATCTCCCGTATGGTTGAATACTTGACAGACAAACAGGACGGTACAGCACGAATAGTAATCTTCACTGGTTTAGGCTGGAGACTAATAGTCATCATCGAGTGCTGTCTCCGCAACGAAGGTTGGCTACCATGGAGCGCCATTTTGCTCTGTCTCTTGCTTTGATGGTGCAGGTTGTCATAGGCTGATTTGTCCATCTTTTGATGTTACTCGTCCATGTTAGTCTAGGTCTGCCTCTGCCTCTTTTACCTTGTATTTTTCCCTCCAGGATTACTTTTAGTAGGTTGTTGTGTCTTTTAACATGGCCCAAAAATGGCATTTGTCTTGTTTGAATTGTGTTTAGTAGTTCTCTTTTCATTTTTAGTTGTTTTAAGACTTCGTCGTTTGTTTTCTTTTCCTTCCATCCAATAGACTAATAGGAAGAAATGAATATAAGTATAGAGGCAAACGTCCGAGGTCATAGTAGCAATTATTAATAGGAAAATGCAGATACACAATTTGTTCCCGAGTTGTGTTCGTAGCCCTATGCTATAGTCATGAGTAGACATGCATTAAAAACATCGCCAATGATAGCTTTTTAGGTAGCTGTGTTGACCGCGTGTTGGCAAGGCGCTGAGCCGAGGAGTCCCGGTTCGACCGAGTTTCGGATCGTCTATTGCTCTTTCTTTTTCTGTTATTGATTATTTGTGATTTTTTTGTCTGAATGTTCATCACCTCTGAAGTTTTTCCTCCATAATAATATTTATTTATTATTATGTGTTTCCTGTTATTATTTCATCAGGAGTTTTTCACTTCTCTATTGCTCCATTCCTTTTAACAATTTTTGGTATGCATTTTTTACTTATGTTTTTTTAAATGTATGTTGAATTCCTGTTTGACTTCGAGCTGTTATGTCATGTGCTATTATTCGTGTGTCTCTGGCTGTTTCTCCTTTGTTAAATTCATTTGATCATAACTGGGATGTGATCTCAGTTAATATTAGCTGTTGGGTTTGTCTTGGCTTGCACGACTCTGTTTTTAAATCTACCTTTGATCATTCTGTAGCCTATCTGGTTCCTCGTTTTATCATCAGGGATTTTCCGCGCATGCAGCTTGCTTTGCTGCTGCTATAATTAGGTGTTGCATATTACCAATTTATTATCTTCAAAAATTTGTTTTAGCCTTTCTCCACTTTCATTACGTTTTCCTAGGCAATTCTGTCCTATTATGTTCTTATATATTTCTTTTCCTACGTTGGCAATCATATAAATGACTTACAAAAGTCAGATGATTTCACTTGTTTTATATTTTTTTCTTTAGGGATCTTCATAGCATTCTTCTATTTATCTGTGTTGACCAGGGTGGATACATATGTCTGTTTTATTGTTACTTCGAAAGTTTTTGCTTTCATTTTTAGTAGTATAATTCTGTCGTTGTATGTTTTGTGAGTACTTATGTATTTATGTAATTTTGTAATTCTTCTTTAATCATTGTATCTGTATTGCTGCACCTCTTTGATCTTGTGTATTGCCTCAGGATTAAAATATATATTTTCCTTCCTATATAAGGCCGAATTATTTCAATCTTGTCTCTGATATGCCTATAATATATATATATATATACAGTAAAGTCTCGATTATCCGGAATGCTCGGGGAAGAACCCATTCTGGATAATTGAATTTTTCTGGATAATCGAGAGTAAGAAAACCAAACTCAAAATTTATGAAAAAACATGATTGAAAAATTGCAATGCTCAGAAATATTTAAATTCGTGTGACATTCACTAGCTTTCTCTATCAACATGGGTCCTGATATTGGCATTCCTTTTCTTCTTCTTTCTAAAAACCACACATAAAGGACGTCGTCGAGTTTTTCAAATTTTGGCCGTTTCATACTTCGTCTCTGGTGTATATTGTTGCTGCTTTCAGACTCCGACGCAAACTTAAACAACTCATCTTTTTGATTTCGTATGTCATATAATGTTGTAGAGGCTATGCCAAATTCAGTCATCAAAACGTTGCGATTAACGCCTTTTTCAAGTCTACTAGCGATTTCAATCTTCTGGTTCAGTGTCAATACAGTTCGCTTGCGTTTACCTTTGCGGGAAATTGAGGTGTGGTTTGCACTCGCAGAGGCCATTATTTAACACAAAAATGTATTCCGTTAAAAAGTATGCACACATGCGTTTATAGCATATCATGTATAATTTATACTGATGGAACGAATTTCAGCTTGCACAAATGTCTGAGACAAACTAACGTCAAACTCTGTATCTTACTCTTTTTGAATTTCCAGTCGGTAATTTTTGAACCCCTCCCCCTTTCTTCTCACCATCTCTATGTCACTGCACGCCGGCTGCTCAACCTTTGATTTATAATCATCAAAGTTATGGGCTCTTCAATTTTCACAAACAATACGTCTGCTTCTAATGTTCGGTCAGACTGTCAAACGCCATATTTTTGACAAATTCATGACCAACTTTAGATCTAAAGCAGGCTATGAGAAAATTAAGCAAATTTGTAAAATCATGTAGATAAGTGTTTTTGGCACGACTAAGATTTCCCGACAAAAACATTTAGTCGGGGGAAAAAGTGAAGATATAGACTGTCTGTCGCTTTTACTTGGAATATTTGGAGACACAATGTCTGGATTGAATAAAATATGTTCGCTCCTATTTGAAGTATATTACTGTAAATACACTATTGTAAACGCAATATTGTGTAATGATAGAGCCTGTAGAAGTAAGCGCAGCGCACAAACCGTGTTGTAGCGTTTTCGATTTCCGGATAAAGGCATTTAATTTAACTGAACAAAACATGATTCAAGCTTTCTCCCTATAATAATTAAAAAAAAAAAAGTCCGTTAAATTGAGAATTCCGGATTATTGAGTACCGCATAATCGAGACTTTCCTGTATATATTTTAAAAAATTGTTTCTGCTTTTAAAGTAAGATTATCAAGTTTTCCATTTTGCTAGAGTTCTGACGTCCCACGTACATATTTTTTTTAGATTTGTATTGATTATTTTAAGATTGTGTTCAAATTGTTCTCCGTGCTTTGGAGTAATACAAGGTGAGGTTCTTACCTCTTCCTCTGTGGTCAGCCATTTTTGTCTTTCGTGTCCTAAATACGCCTCTTGTAAACTACACATGTAGCTGCCTTTACTTTCTGAGCATTTTTTTTTACAATTTCTGATTCTTTCGCCTCATCCACGGTTACAGATTTCTTTTAATTGGGGATGGGCATTTCTGGTGCTGGTGCGATTGTCGAAAATAGGTGTTTTGTCAATGGAGCAGTGAACACGTTTCGTTAACCCATCGGCTAGAGGTCAAACAAAATTAAAAAGGGAATAAATATAATTCCATAAAAACATCAACAAACCACACTGTCCACATCTCCGTCAGAAATTAAGAAACAACAAGGAGTATTAAAATAATACTATTTCAACGTAGTCTGCCTCGTGGAAACCACTTTAACACTATCAACACATTTTGAATTGGAAAGCATTGCATACACGCCGACGACATGGCACATTGCCTTAAGTCATACTTGCACTTAAAAGGAAACGGAAAGCTTATGTTCTAGAGAATACATCGATACTAAACACCGACAACAAGAAATGTGGCTTGGTAACCTTCAAAGTTTGCTGCTGATATGATATCATTGTTTATACAGAGTACACCATCAACTTAGCAGCCGCGATAGCTTAGTGGTTAGTGAACTGGACTACAAAGGACAGGAGCTAGGTTTCGATTCTAACCGACGGCTTCCGGGTTCACCCAGCCTTAAATGGGGACCGGATTTTTTTCTGGGAAAGTAAACTGGCACGGTCGTAATACCGACCACATTACTCCAAAAATCATGTGCTGAAGGTCTGTAAAAATTATGATCACTAACACCGTACTCCCTATACACCACTTGGCGTGACGGGTGCTCTTTACTTTTTTTTTTAATACACCATCAGCTTATGAGTGTTAGCGCGCTCGCTAGATACCAGAAAGGTCTATGTTTAACAAACGTAACGATTTCTTCTTGTTGAATCGGGACAGCTACATGGTTCACCAAGTCGGGTCCAGTTTGAAGTAAAGCGGCCTAATACATCATCCATGTGGTACCGAAAGTCATCAGAAAATGAGTACACTACAACATAATTGGGAGAAGACATAAACATTTAGAATTGCAAAGAACATAACGCGATTAACAAATAAAACAGTAATAGAAGCGTGTGCGTGTGTATTTATCTGATTATGGAATTATTAATTATTTTTTTTTTAAAGAACAAACAAGTTAAATGGCCACAAATGAATACAATTTATCTGAACTATTATACTTTATTCTCTAGCGCTTGATTGATACAGGAAAGACATCAAAACCCATCAGCGAGAAAGACATAAAGACATCAATATATCTAGGGGTAAGACATCAAGAGTAGTAACGAAGAAGGCAATAGTTGAATACAGGGGACACGACACGAAATATTATTAGTTATGGCACCAGTACCTGTAATACAAAAACATAACAAAATATAATCATGAAACTTTCAACATATATATCATCTAAGAAATGACCAAATCAAACAGAGAAGAGTTTAGCAGGTAATAATTTTGTTAAATGAAGAATCAGTGACATGAAGAGCCTTGACAAGACAATGCAGTTTCAATTGTTCTTATTGATACTGTTTGTTGTTTTTCTAAAACATGGTGTGGTTGGAGTAAATACTAACCTCATTCTAAACTGACCATAGAAATAAAATCGGACATGAATATTTAGAGCACTAGTGATACATTGTGTCCTCAATAAATATAAAATTGTGTCACTACAGGCTTTACGCCATGTCTGGGGTGTGCCGAAAATGTTTTGTTTGTTTTGAGAATAAATATCGCTCACCCAGTGCAGTCGAAAAACGGTGATCAGGTCAAATTTTCTGTATCAACTCCGACATAAACGCTACATTGATTAAAACGCTAATTAATTGTATCAGAAAAAAACTACTGCCTATTCTCCAATAAAGGATAGACCATAAGATTTTAAGGGAAATATAGTTTACTGAAAATGATAATATAAATGTTGAGGTTTATAAATCTGGACATTAGAATAGACACACTACACGCACACGTTCATGAACAAACAAATCACTGTATTTGGTTATGGAAGGCCCCGGTATCACTGCAAACGAATTAAAATCCATAATTGTTCAACCGCCCATGCCAGCGTAATCATCCGAATTAATATCTCATCTCCCAAACAAAGAAAGGTAACTGTAGTCCCTATCGTAGCAGTCTCAGCACACGCCAAAAGACATAAGGCGAAACCGCGCAGAAAGTGAACACAGCCAACTGTTCCCTGTCATACGATGTCATCACTCATCGTAAACAATTGGAATATCATAACATGATCAAAACGGATGAGACACACAGCTCACGGTGTGCACAGAGCACTTAACTCAGTAGCTCCTGCAACAAGCAGGACTTGGAATATAAGGAAACTGCAACAAGGAACACTTTTCATGCATAGCCTTCAATTGTTCCCGCCGCCTATCCACCATATACCGGAAGTTCCCGTCCTCTTGAAAATGATGATCGTCGTATTTAAAACATTGTATCTACAACTGTAAACAAGAAATAATATGCGTTTCAAATTTGTGAATTTTGAAAAATAATCGTGAAAGTTCACGATTCTGTACAAGAATAGCCATGGATAACTCTAGCACCAGCTCTGCTGCTCATGCTGATGCCAGCAACATAGATCCAGTGACGGATGAGGTCGTCCAGGCAATCATACTTGTGACCACCGTCATTCTTTGTAATGTTATCAGTTTCTTTGGCATTGGAGCAAACATTATCAATATAGCGGTCTTTGGCAGACAAGGATTCAAGGACAGCATCAACATTAGTTTGATGGGTATGGTTGCTTTCTTTGTTGAAAAATGTGTTTGGTTTGTAAATTACTTCATGCTATTGCACTTATATGCCTGCTTGAGTGAGTGATCGGAAACTTTGAATGTCAGGCAATAACAAAAGTGACGATAATATCCGATCAAACAACATATATATATATATATATATATATATATATATATATATATATATATATACCAAATTAGTAAACAACCATGCGTCCACTAACGCAGGAGGAGGTCAACACCTTCTTTGACAAACTATCCAGATAGTAAATTACATGTTTCATCATATATTCGTATATATCTGGTAGAACTTTTAGTTCAAAATACTTCTCATAACATGACTTGTCAGATACGGTGAGACTCCCGGAAGTTCGTGATAGTTAGGAGGGTCTTATAGTCTGTTGTTTGATGTGCGATGGTGATGGCCTAATCACCAACTAACTACTGCATCAAGCTTGGGCAGACGGTGCTCGTAAACCTGAGAGGGCCGACCATCTAAGGGCAGAATCCCCCTACAGAAAAGACAATCTGCTGCCTTACATGAAGATTGGAGACAATCAAAGGCTAAGGAAAGCAAACATGAATAAAATGCTGGCTGAAATCGGATGCACTGGGCCACTGGCGCAGAACACAGTGCAACGTTTTAACAATTAATCAATCAGACTGGATCTAACAGACTCTAATTATGATAGAAACTACCGCTGACAGGAAAGGCTTCAAGAAACAGCTGAATATAATACACTGGAATGCGAAGGGCATATACCACAAAAAACAAGCTCTTACAATCAGATTAGCAGAGGAGGAGATAGACGTTGCCTGCATCCAGGAAACTCATCTTAATCCTCAGCACAGATTTATGATCAGGGGCTACCAAACATTTAGACAAGACAGGGAAGGTCACAAGGGTGGAGTTCTTATACTTATTAAAAATTCCATCCCATCAAAACTGATAGATGTAGTCACAAACAGAGAGGCAGAGATCATTAGTACATACCTTTACATTAACTCCGCTAGTACAAGTATATTTAATATATACTGTCCAAATGACAAATTACTGAAGCTGGAGTCAATGGAAATAACACCATCAAAGTGTCTGGTAGTAGGAGACTTTAACAGCCACTCTGAAAGATGGGGATATAAGGAGTCCAATGTTCGAGGTGAAGAAGAAGAAGCATAGAAAATAGACAACAACCTATTCCTCATAAACTCTATTGATGACCCCCCCCCCCACCCCCAACCTTCTACTCAAGAAGATGGAAAACAACTTCCACTACCGACCTAACATTTGCAACTGGAGACATATCTATCAAGATAACCAGAAAAGTGCTGAACCAAATTGGCGATAGTGACCATAGACCAGTCAAACTTTCAGTGACTCTTGCTCATAAAAAGGAGTTGCAAATACCTCTTCTCCGCTGGAACTATCAGAGAGCAGATTGGGCAAAGTTTGCAAGGCTCACTGATGCATATACTACACCTATCAACACCCACGAAAAGAAGGTCAATAATATGCTGAAGCGGGTAACAAATGGAACCCTGAAAGCTGCTAAAGAATCCATTCCTAGAGGAGCTGGAAGAAACTACAGGCCATACTGGAGCAAGGGAATACAAAGACTAGAAGAGGACCTGGACTCTGCCAGAGAACTAGCTGAAACATCACACAGGACAGAGAGCAACATTGCCTACAAAGCAGCCTCGGCCAAATACAGATGTGAGGTAATGATATCAACAAGACAGAGCTGAATAGACAAAACAGAGAGCCTTAATCTAGACAAAAATGGTCATAAACTATGGAAACTTGCGAAACGCTCTGAGCGACGAAAACAACAAAAACATTAGTAGAATAAAAATTCGAATAGACAAACAGAAAGCTGCAAGACGGGAAAAACAAGATCCAAAACACATGCCTTTAGCACCAGAAGAGCAGCAGACGACTATCTTTATCCCAACTGAATTAGATGTTGCCCTCAAAGGGTTGAAGCTGAAAAGTTCCCCTGGTAAAGATGTAATCTCCAACGAAATGCTCCTAAATCTGGGGCAGAAAGCCAAGAGCCAGCTTCTAAGGATAATAAATGCAAGCTGGAAGAGAGGTCATGTGCCGGCAATCTAGAAACAATCTATTATGGTGCCCATCCTCAAGCGTGGAAAAGACCTAGCTTGTTTCATAAGTCGTGCCCAACTTTAACAATCAATATCTTTTAAACCGCTTTTTGTTTTTTTTTCAAAATTTGCGTGTATAGTTATAATGATTAGAACCCAACAGGGAATTAATTTCATTAAAAACAAACATTTGGTTATTATTATTGCTTATTTGATTTATACATATTTATAACGACCCATTGATGTAGTCAAAACTTAGTGTTTACAGTATTTAAGTTAAAAATAGCGATTACAAATCTACACACGCTCAAATTTACGATTTTTCACGCTTTCCGCGTGAGTTTTCTGACACCATTAGACACTTGTAGTAAACACGAGGCATTGTGTGTTCCATTTCCGTTAATTCAGCGGCGTAACGTGGAACAATAACATTTATCATGAGTCTTAAAATGAAATTCTGCAGTTTACAAAACATCGCAATAAAAATGTATGACTATTTTTGCAAAGAGGCTAAACGAGGAAGATTATTTCATTCTTTAGAAAACCCTGAGAATAGGACAAGACACATTTTGGATTTATCTAAACGGTCATTTAATCGCTGGATTCAAGCACGTGACCGTCAATGTTCAAAATATACAAAATCACAAGGAAGAGCAAAAATGTTGGATAATTTCGACAGTGAACTTATTAGAAGTGAAATTCGCAAAATGTTGGGTATGAATGAAACTGTTACAATAAGAAAATTAAAAGTATCGCTGAAAAAGAACAACAGTATTGAAATATCAAAGTCTACATTATGGAGGAATGTGAGAGCTGCAGGCTTTACATTCAGAAAGTATTCCAATGGACGAAACATCATCTGTGAGAAGCCACATATAGTAGTCATGAGAAGCAAGTACTTACGTGAAGTAAAAGAGGTGCGCAAGCAAGGTTATGATATTGTGTACTTGGATGAAACATGGATCAATGCTCACCACACTAACCAAAGGGAATGGCAGTCATCAGATGGAAAGATTAAGAGATTAATACCTAGCAGCAAAGGACAGCGCTTGATAATTGCTCATGCAGGTAGTCGACAGCATGGACTATTACACAATGCAGAGCTCATTTTTCTTTCAAAATCCATAGACAATCGGGATTATCACTCTGAGATAAATGGTCACATATTTAGACATTGGATTGAAAATTCTGTTCTCCCAGCACTAGATCGACCATCTTGCCTAATAATGGACAATGCAGCGTACCACAACATTGTTGCACTTGAAGATAAAGTGCCGACGTCATCCAGTACAAAATATGCTATTAAGATATGGCTCACAAAGGAGCACATACAATTTAATAACATGTACTTAAAACCTGAATTACTATCTCTAGTAAAGCAAAAACAGAGGACAAAGATTTTTCAAATAGATAAGATTATCCAAGAGCACGGTCATATAAGTTTGAGGCTGCCACCTTACCATGCTCATTTAAATCCAATAGAACTAATCTAGGCAAAATAAAAGGTCAAGTGGCAGATGAAAATACAACATTCAAAATATGCGATGTAAAGACTCTTGCTAATCTCGCTTTATTAAATATAGGCAAAGATTATTGGGCTAAATGTGAAGACCACGTCTTAAAACAGGAAGAGGAATATTGGAAAAATGATGGTTTGTGGAATGTTCAACCCCAAACAGTTATTAATCTTTTAGACTCGTCTGATTCAGAATGAAAGTATATAGCCCCCACAATGTTGGCCCCTATATTACCTTAAATTATTTCAACAAACGGTCCTTTTCAGGACCACACAACTATTAAAATTGGACATACAGGTATACCTTGATATTATTATCGTCCGTCCTCGAACTGAGCAGACAATAATTCTCCTGGTGTTTTGTTTTATCCAGTTATTTCCCCATTACGGCCACGCCTTTACCTAGTGAAAATTAATCGTAGACCAGCAACTACGTTAATTTCTATTCTTTAGGGCTTCACAATTTACAATTTTGACAAACATCAAAGAAATATCGCCGCTTTAAGAAAACTGCAGCTGCAAGATATTTGTTAAATATACATTTAAAGGGTCTTTTGCATTCTAATAACATTTGGAAAATTTCAAAAGTATTTAACAAACGGTTAGAGAGTAATAGCGTTTTGAAGTTGGGCATATGTTTTGAAACGAGCTATAGACCCAAGTGGCTATAGACCAATTAGCCTACTGTGCTGCCTGAGTAAACTCACGGAAAGGCTGGTTAACAGAAAACTTATGTTGCATTTGGAGACAAAACAACAAATCGTACAACAACAAAGTGGCTTCCATCAGCACAGATCAACTGAAAACCTGGTCACCTACATTGCACAGGAAATAGAAGATGCTCTACAAGAAAAGAAACACACACTGGCAGTGTAGGTCGACATGGAGAAGGCTTTTGATAGAGTATGGAGAGAGGGTTGATAGAACAAGCTTTTTAGACTTGGCATCCAGGGTCGTTTATTCAATTGGGTCTCTCAATACCTTCAAGATAGAACGGCCAGCGTAAAAGTTCAAGGTCAACTAAGTAAAAAGGTCTCTATCGAACAAGGTGTTCCACAATGCGGAGTCTTGTCCCCAAAACTCTTTAATTTTCATAAATTACATCGTAATGGACATTCCACCCAGAAAACACTCAGCAATATACGCAGATGATGTGCGTTATGGGCTCGCGATGAAAGTATGTCGGTGGCTGGACCCAGGATGCAAGATGCCCTAGGTGAACTTGAAAAATGGACGAACACCTAGTTCTTACCATTCAACGAAAAAAAACTACATATACAATTTTCAGCCTATCAAGAAACACACTCTCTGCAAACTTTAAGATAAAAGACCATACTCTCCCTATTGACCAAAACCTAACATATCTTGGCGTCACCATGAATCGCAGAATGACTTGGAAAAAGCAGATAGACAGAGCAAGGAAAAAAGCCAGAAAACGAACAAATATTATGAAGAAATTGGCAGGAACGGACTAGGGGGCAGACAGCAATATTTTGAAAAGACTTTACGTAGGAAGAGTCAGATCAGTTCTAGAGTATGGAGTCACAGCTTCGGCTATGGCTTCCAAATCACACCTTAGCAAAATTAACAGAACACAGAACCAAGCTGCCCGTATCATCACTGGTGCTATGACATCTACACCTATCAAGACTCTAGAAACAGTAACAGGTTTACAACCCTTAGATGATAGACGGGTCACTAAAGTATTGCAACCAGCGGAGAAATACGGAAGGCTCCTTAGCCACCCCATGCACCTCTATTATAGTAGGAACAGCATTTGGTGTTGATGATGATGATGTAAAAGCAGAACTTTTATAATTCCCCATTTTTTGATACCGTCATACAGCTCAAATAACATTAATAGTTAATTATATTCAAAGTTGGTAACGGCATTACAATTATCAAGTAAAACACTTGTTTATGACAATAAATGAAACTCACATAATGTGACTGACACAGAAGTATCTCTTCCAGGTCTGGCCGTCTCGGATCTCGTTTGCTCTCTCAGCATGTTATGGATCTGCATCTTCTACAATCCTCTAGTTGTCAACACCGATTTGCCGATTAACTTCCCTGAATTCACTTGTCTGACAGGAGCTCTACCTCACATCTGCTTTAACAGGTAAGACGTGACATACCGTCACATTATTTTACGAGAAAAATAAAAAACAATTACATATATCACAGAGGACAAGATCTGAATGCAAATGCGCATTCTGTTTTCAGGATGAACGGGGGTGGGCCGAGTTGAGTTAGGACAAGAGAAGGCGGAACATGGCAAGTCCAAACCTACAACTAACACAACAAAAGAGATCAAAGGAAATCTAAACTAGCTCTAAATGCACAAAATAAAATATTTACAGACGTTTAATGACCTGAAATGTCATGATGCGAAGAGTTAAAATGTGGAAGACAATCTAATAATCTTCAGGAAATGAAGAGAACAATAATGGAATTTCTTATAAAATGAAGAATAAAAGTCAAATAATGAAAATTAATTGTGAGAAGACGTACAAGAAAACAAAAAATAATTATATGCGAACAATAATATGAGGAGAAACTTGAACTATATTCACATTGGTTCGCACATTGAACAAACTAACCACCTCAAATTAAGATTATTAATGGTAATTCTTCAGAACTGTCTACGAGTTATACTGTAATAGGTACTCTCTTGTAAATGACATATAATAAGATAATAAATTAATTACATTACAATCAAGAAGAAAAAAAATAATCTCATTATATTTGTCTCGTACATATTATCTATTGATCAATATAACATCATGACACAAGTAAATCACTTGTTATCTGCACAACTGATATATATCAGGTCACCCACAGACTATTTACTTGTTATCTCCTGTACAGATCTATGTCATGTCACCAAAAGTGACCTGCAGCACTGATCTATATTATAACACCAACAAATTACTTGTTTATCATCAGTACAGATCTATATCATATCTATCTATCTATCTATCTATTGTCCTTTCGAGCCGAAGACAGCAAATAGGGCAGAACCACAATCTCAAAAACAGAAACCTTGCGTGCCAAAATGGCACATATTGCAGAGATCACTGCTCTCATATCACCGACCACTTATTATCTTCAGTAATGATCTATATCAAATCACCAACTTATCATTTCATGCCAGCTCTACCATCACACACAGACGCTGCTACAACCAATTTGTATTGTTGCTAACAGACTTTCCATTTTAATCGGTTGTCACAGAACGCAGGAGAACAAATATTTATTTTGTTTCAGAGTCACGAGCGTCATCACGGCATTTATCACTGTGGAGAGATGTCTCTGTATCGCCATGCCTCTCAAGGTCAAGAACATCATTACACCATACAGGACAAAGGTCATCAACATCTCCATTTTTGTTTCCACGGTCTTGCTGTTCGCCCCATTTCCGGCCGTAAACACTTTTGGCTGGAAGTTCAGCTTTTCAAGGAACATGTCAATTCTTGGAATTCTTGAGAGTTCAGAAAGGACGATAGTCGATTCTATATCGTTTTTTATCAACAGCGTTTTATTGTCGTCAGCTGTTCTTGTAATTGTCGTTATTTCAACAGTTATTCTTGTCGCTAAACTTTCCCAGAAAACTAAATGGCGGAAATTGGTCACTTCCCAAGGAACCACAGAAAAAGAAATGACGTCAGTTAAAGACAGAAAAGTTGTCAAGATGGTGACTCTGATATCTGTTATCTTTCTTGTTTGCTACATTCCACCAACTTTCATGTTTCTGGTGGCTGTGATCTACCCTGAAATCTCTATCATTGGTAGGCTTCGAAACACGTTCTTGGCATTATGGTCTGTGACGTTTGTCCTAGAGGCCATCAACTCTACCGTAAACATTTTTGTCTATTACAAAATGAGCACAAAGTTCAAGGACACGTTTTATGAAATAGTATTTAGATTTATGAAAAATGAATAAACGAAAATGCATCTAGTAATGGTTTGAGTCAGTGTTCTATTTGTCTCGCGATCACGCTTTCATACATTTCCTTTCCAGATGTCACAGTGAAGGTGTACACAATCTTGAATTATTTTATCTTGATGCTATTTGTTCACTGACAGCACATTTATAGTAGACAACAATCATCACATACTTCTCATATATATTATACAATCATAATGATTATTGATCTTTTAATTCTTCTCGGCACGTGATACACAATAGTGGATGCACTTCTCTTAGAATTAATATTCTTTAATTCTGGACGTTCAGGAGGTTTATCACCGATGACTATTGAACTGTCCATAAGTGCATATTACACATTACTCTCTTTCTCACAACGTGCTAACGACTTCTTATAAGAAATATGAAGCACAACTTGGAAACTCTCTCACAACACTTTCACAACAACTAAATGTTCATATGTTCCATTCTAATTCACTTGTTCTGTCTACTGTCTACTTCTTGACAAATATCTTAAGTCACTGATATATTTACTACTCTCTAGTTTGTTCCTTCATAACTTCTCAACTCACTTAAAGCTACACACTACTTCTGACTTTCAATTCCTAACTACTTTTTGTCCGGCCCTACCTTACTGAATTACGGACTTAACTAACTACCTTCGGCAGTTCGGCCAAAGCCGGACTAAGTTTACTTAGTCTACATTTCTGACTCTCATTTCCTGACTTAACTTATTTCCTACTTTCCAAATTCTCTTCTTCTTATTGTGTCGAAGTTTAAATACCTCAACATCACTTTGCGTGTGGAATATCTTCAGACAATGGATTTGTCGCAGTTGTTGCGAAGTGACAATTTGCAACCCTTTGAGCCAATAAAATCTCACAACCATGATTCCACCGCCAATTCCCATCACTGAATTTACAACAAGTTGTGTATGACTCCGTGAGCAACCTCTCACTTGATCGCCCCGTGACTTCTGTATAACCTCTGGTCAGCTTTAACCTCTCCTGAGTTTCAAAATAATGATATTTATTTCAGACTACCTGTCCTGGTAGTTGTTTGTCAACTTATTTTTCGGACGGTCCATGAGATGCGTTATCCTCACTTCCACAACTTGGAAAATTTCCATTCTCTAAACTTGTTATGTCCAGTACTATTCTGCACCCACTCTTCACCTTTTTCCTCGGTGGGTGTCCCTACCCGCTATGAACTTTCCATTCCCTTAACTTGTTATTCTATCACTAACACTGATGACCGCTATTCTATGTTACTGTTATAGTCTATTAAGAAATGGGTACCGGCTGAGTTACCTGCCCCATACCTTCATTCACCTTTACTGTTACAAAGGGTGACGCATATACTTAAATGACCACTTTATCTCTCTTGTTATGTTAGGTGATTTATTCTATTTTACTTATTGTGTTATATAATGAGAAAGGAATTTAACGAAGGAATTTAAAGCCTTCTCCATGTCGACCCACACTGCCAGTGTGTGTTTATTTTCTTGTAGAGCATCCTCTATTTCATGTGCAATGTGAAAACCAGGTCTTCAGTTGATCTGTGCTGATGGAAGCCACTTTGTTGTGGTACAATTTGTTGTTTTGTCTCCAAATGCAACATCAGTCTTCTGTTAACCAGTCTTTCCATGAGTTTACTCAGGCAGCTCAGTAGGCTAATTGGTCTATAGCTACTTGGGTCTAGTGGGTCTTTTCCACGCTTGAGGATGGGCACCATAATAGATTGTTTCCAGATTGCCGGCACATGACCTCTCTTCCATCTAGCATTTATTATCCTTAGAAGCTGGCTCTTGGCTTTCTGTCCTAGATTTAGGAGCATTTCGTTGGAGATTCCATCTTTACCAGTTTGAACTTTTCAGCTTCAGTCCTTTGAGGGAAACCTCTAATTCAGTTGGGGTAAAGATGGCCGTCTTATGCTCTTCTGGTGCTAAAGGCATGTGTTTTGCATCTTGGTTTTCCAGTCTTGCAGCTTTCTGTTTGTCTATTGGAATGTTTATTCTACTAATGTTTTTGTAAGTCTCTATCAGTAGATTTGCTGCCCTTTTGCCTGTGAGGATGTTATGATTGTGTATTAATCATATTGGAGGTCGGCAGTTGTTTTCGTCGCTCAGAGCTTTCGCAAGTTTCCATAGTTTATGACCATTTTTGTCTAGATTAAGACTCTCTGTTTTGTCTATCCAGCTCTATCTTGCTGATATCATAACATCACGTCTGTATTTGGCCGAGGCTGCTTTGTAGGTAATGTTGCCCTCTGTGCTGTGTGATGTTTCAGCTAGTTCTCTGGCAGAGTCCAGTTCCTCTTCTAGTCTTTGTATTTCCTTGCCCCAGTATGCTTGTATTTTCTTCTTGCTCCTCTAGGAATGGAATGGGTTATTTAGCAGCTCTCAGGATTCCAATTTGTTAACCGCTCTATCACATTATTGACCTTCTTTTATTGGGTGTTGATAAGGTTTGGATTTATGAACAAAATAATAGCCAAGAGAAACCATCTTCTGAACAAGGATGCTAGTTGAAAAGTATACAGAAGTAAACAAAAAGATTTGTCATGATTCATAGTTTTACACGGAATATCTTTTTTTTTTTTACAGAATACACCTTAAATAAATAATAAATATGTGAAAGATATACATCTACTCTATAGGATGTATACATAAGACTGAATAAAAGAATGGCAAAAAACAGAACGACTTGGAAAGTGTTTGTTGAAGACCTATGCTCCAATGGCAGCTAAAAAGGTAGAAGAAGAAGATCTGGTAGAAGGTTGCTTACACCTGACGGTTAGCCCTTCACCTCCGCATTTCTAGTCAAGTAATACACGAGTGACGTGAACGTGTACCTAGTGTTTCTAAGGAGAAAGTAATAACATGATATAAACAATCTGATATCATTGGAACTGGCAAGTAATAAATATGGACTTAGTGTTTGACTTGAAGAGTCTAGTCGTTCCTATACGTTTCTGAAATACCTCAAGCGATGTCTCCTATGTCTTCGTCTCTCTCCCTCATTACTATGCTGCCTGGTTAGTATTGCCATCTAAACGCTCCGCAATTTAGATGATTGTTGGTGTTATCCGACAGATTTTATTAACTTCCTTGACCTATGCTCTAACTGCACATCAGACAAACATCAACTTCTCTGCTGTAGCTCACCTGCCAGGTAACAACTTCTTCTATTATGTATTGTCTGCAGATATTTTCTCTATTAACTATACTGACATCCTGTCTTCTGCGAAAAGCTTGAGAGCGTAGAAAATTAACTTCCACTGACTTTCCGTCAATTCAACGAGAGTCCCTCTTGTATAGCACGCATTGACCGCTGGAATTACAGAAAGTCCAGAAAATTAGTCAACCTCATTAGGCGAGACTTCCTTGAATCAAATCTGATCTCCATTACCTCGAGATGGTCACTCCCTGACAGTTCATGACCAACGCTACTGATTGTCTCCACAAATAGTTCAGGTCATAGCCACCAGCTGGCATACATCATCCTACCGTCAACAAATAGTTCAGGTCATAGCCACCAGCTGGCATACATCATCCTACCGTCAACAAATAGTTCAGGTCATAGCCACCAGCTGGCATACATCATCCTACCGTCAACAAATAGTTCAGGTCATAGCCACAAGCTGGCATACATCATCCTACCGTCAACAAATAGTTCAGGTCATAGCCACCAGCTGGCATACATCATCCTACCGTCAACAAATTGTTCAGGTCATAGCCACCAGCCGGCATACATCATCCTACCGCCAACAAATAGTTCAGGTCATAGCCACCAGCTGGCATACATCATCCTACCGTCAACAAATAGTTCAGGTCATAGCCACCAGCTGGCATACATCATCCTACCGCCAACAAATAGTTCAGGCCATAGCCACCAGCTGGCATACATCATCCTACCGCCAACAAATAGTTCAGGTCATAGCCACAAGCTGGCATACATCATCCTACCGTCAACAAATATAAATCGTCTGAGTCATATCAGCGTCTCAAGTATGTTTAGACCTGTTTAGTCTACTTAATGACAGAGTCATCCACTAATCATCTAATCTTATCAATCGTCTCTGTCATTGTCCATGGTTTTCATGGTCACCATTTTCCAATCTGTTACTCAAGAACATGAATCTCACGAGTGTGTCACTGCAGTTGATAAGAGTAGATTGAAAAGGCTGAGAGAATAGATCAGTAATGTACAACTTGTCAACTACAGAAGCAATAGATACTAAAACATTCAGACTTCTATACTAGTAAAACACTTATCGTAAGGTAGTTAATTAGTTTGCATTTATCAGAATTAGTGACCGACTTTGAAGCTGACCCCCAGCCTTACAGTAGGCATCCGGTATTCGCACCCCTATAGACAAGTTGATACAACATCTCCCTGACTTTAGAGCCAAGAGTGATATTGTTTTGTTTGCTTCTTTGTTTTTTTTACCCCAAAATAGGGCTTAGACATGGGCTGCTGTAGTTTGCACATTTTAAAAAAAATACGCAGTCGATGTTCCAGCTGTAGTGATTTTTAAATATGTAAATGTATAAAATGTTCCTAGCTCCGGTCTATTTATTTTGATTTTTGCCGCAATGCTCTCAAACAATCAGTCTCGTTTGGGTCAGCATTGATCTCCATGTCATGTGAACTGGCTGCTCCTCGTCTAGTCGTTGTATCGATTCTTGTTTATTTATGTTCCTGCTATACGTTCTATGCTATCAGCAAACAGAAGGTTAATGATAATTCTACCGAAAACAGTTACACTACTTTGAATGTCATCTAAAGAATATGTCATAATTCTTGCCAATAGCATGTAGAACAATGCAGGGGAAAGTAAGCAGCCTTGTTGAACTTCAACTGATGTTTGAAAAATCCCCCTTGGTTTCCTTGATGAGCACTGCTCTTGTAGCGTTGACGTATATGTATTTTATACTGCGAACTATGTTGGCACCGAAGTCGTACAACCTTATCGTCGTCGCCATTTACAGATTACAACACTACTCCTGGTTGTTGCTTCACGCAAAGACATTGCAACGCGGAAAACATGTGACCACTTTAAGAACAGCGCGCAAGTCAGTTAATAATGGTAATCATATTTTATTAAACATATCACGTTCAATGTGGAGTGTACATGTTAAACAACTAGAAGTAGTTATTCTTATCCTTCAAGGTGTATCAGGACTACAGTCTTAGTGCCCGTATACGTCAATATTAGTGTCCAAAATGTTCAATGTTTATGAGTGATAACGGTATCAATTCAGACACCCCTATTTTACCATACAATTCAGGTACCTAATTTTTATTATTTTTTTTTTTTGCGTTCGCCAGCTTTTACCTCTGATGAAGTCCCTAGAGACGAGGAACTGAATTTTGCGTATTAATCCGTTTTTCCCTGGCAGCCGTATGCACTTGGGTCCCTCGCCGTACAGGCAGATAACTCCGCCTTTGGAGGTACTCATATTTTTTCCGTCCATGAGTAATTGAGGTTTCAAGCCGCGCCTCGCTGCTGAGACCAGGGGTGGTTGCCGCAGAAAGAGATCACAAATAAAAATCCCAATTGGTGCAGCTGGGATTTGAACTCACAACCTCTCTGTCTCGAGGTCTGTGTCTTGCCTAGAGACCAATCATTCTCCCAGGTACCTATTTAAGACTCTGCGAAGCTTGGAGCCGTCGTTTAGGATCGTATCGACGTTGTATCTATAGTAGTGCAGTTCCAGGACTAGGATTCTAATTTACCAAAGTTGTGTGTTTAGTACACTTGTATATGGATCAGAAACTTGGACTACTTATGCAGGACAGGAGAAAAGGTTGAACAGTTTTTGCGTTGCTTCCGCAAAATAATGAACATAAAATGGCAGGAGAGTAAAACATTATAATGTCTTGTTCTCTCGTCGGAGATTAAGGTGGATGAGTCGTGTAAGAAAAATTGTGAACTATGGGACGGAAAGGTATCAAACGGCAGACCTGTGCTTAGATATAATGATATTTGCAGGGCTTCCTTAAGTGAATTCTCTGTTAGCTAAAGAAGCTGTGAAAATCTGCTATCAGATCCTAGCAAATAGGGCAACATATGAAGAAAAAAAACAGCATAGAATCACTCTAGGAAGCGTTGATATCAAATTAAAGAAACAAAAGGCGCAGGAAAAAATAGTCGAGGCCAGGTACCATAAATAGATCTTGTTCATTCTGCTGTCTGAAATGCCTTTCCAATTTTGGCGGATGTAGCCACCAGAGAATCTGTTCAGTGAAAAAGCATCCAGCATAAGACTATTATTTTATCAAATTATTATCTAATCAAGATTGCGTGCTACCAACCGCCAGTCAAGAAGCTAAAGGCCAAACATTATTCAATCCAGTTCACTAATCACTGCACCGCCACGACACCCCCCTCCCCCGTAGACATAAGGAGAAAGTGTAATTATGGTTCCTCATGTTGACTGGTTTAATTATTTATTCAATTGTTGGACTCTGATAAATTAACAATGAGCAATGCTTTAATGGCATCGAATGTTACTAATAAAATAGACTAAACGTACAGCTAATTCCAGTCGATTTAAAACAAAGCGAAAAATAATTGAATAACAACGTGTCTTCGAATATGATCACTGATTTTACTCTGGCCTTACTTTTATTTCAGTAAATTTGTGACTGTCTTGGATCAATAACTCAAGATCAGAGTGGTATTTAGTTTGATAATTGCAGCTTTCAATGGTTGCTATGACAATATGTTGTTTATCAAATATTTAGATCCAGATTAAGGAAAATTGCATATTTCTCTCCCGTCATTAAACACGTTGTGTAAAACTCATGAATTTATTTCATGAAACGAAATCATGTCAAATATATATTTTCCTTTAGCGTTCAGTCCGCTTGGTATAACTTCTAGACACACAAAATCAGTAATTACAGGTGAATTTACTTTATTATATATTTATTGGGGTTGCACAACATCATAAACATACCATAAGTTATACTCGCTTTTAGCAGCAAACGGAATAGTGATGGTCTAGAGAAAACATCTATTCGGACAATATGATTTGTAACTGATGGTCTAGAGAAAACATCTATTCGGACAATATGATTTGTAACTTAGTAACCTTGAATGTTTGCTATAGATATGATAGTATCTTTCTTAATATAGAATACAATGGAAGTTTACGAGTGTTATTGCGCTCGCTAGACACCAGAAAATCATAATTTAACTAACAAATTTGGTGATTTCATTTTGTCGAACAGACGCATTTTTAGTGTTCACCCAGTGTCCAAAAAAAGGCACCGTAACTCCTTTCAATGGGAGGAAAGCGGCTTGGCAGATCACCCATGTTGTACCGATTGTCATTGACAAATGAGGAAACTATCACATAAATGGGAGAAGACTTGCACATTAACAATTACAGAAAGCATTAAAGAAGAAATAAATAAAGAAAACATTAATAGATATGTATGTACTTTTAGGGAGCCGAGATAGCTCAGTGATTAGTGAACTAGACTACACAGGACAAAAGGTAGGGCTCGATTCCAGCCGACGGCTTCCGGTTCACCCAGCCTTTAATGGGTTCCGGATCTTTTTCTGGGAAAGTTAAGCGGCACGGGTGTAATACCGACCACATTACCCCAAAAATCAAGTGCCGAAGGTCTGTAAAATGTACGGACACTAACACAATATTCCTTATACGCCACTAGGCGGGACGGGGGTACTTTACTTTTTTTTTTTACTATGTACTTTTAACAAGGAGCCGCGATAGCTCAGTGGTTAGTGAACTGGACTACAAAGGACAAGAGGTAGGGTTCGTTCCAACCGACGGCTTCCGGGTTCACCCAGCCTTAAATGGGTGCCGGATTTGTTTTCTGGGAAAGTAAAGCAGCACGGGCGTAATACCGACCACATTACACAAAAAATCATGTGCTGAAGGTCTGTAAAATATAGGGTCATTAACACCATATTTCCCTATACGCCACTTGGCGTGACGGGGGTACTTTACTTACTTTACTACTTTTAACGAGATTGTAGTAGTTTCATTTATCTGATTATGGAATAGAATGTTTTCTTATTTCACAGATAAAAGTTGTCAACATATGAATGTATAGTATCATAAATGTTCTACTTTTGTTCCTAAGGACTTTGAATGATATATGAAAGACACTGGATTCTGTTGTAACAATAAATTGAGGACAACAAAGCTGTAAAAGGAAGAAAAAATACGATATATAAAGCAAACACACCAATTTCTGGAATATAAAACCAATAATAAATGTAATAATACAATCTTCAACAGATGTATCTACAAAGAAATTAGCAAATCAACCAAGAAGAGATGAACAGGCAACTATGTTGGTAAACGAAGAGATAGCAACAACAATACCAGCAAAAGTCAATACATCATCATCATCATAAAGTACCGGGCCTGCTGGCGTAGGTGATCATGTCTCTCCACAATTTTCGATCTCAACAGTTATTTATCATTTATGTTGTTAGCCTTCTGCCAAGCTATTCTCTTAAGCTGTCTAGTATGTTTTCTCTTTGCTTTCCTCTATCTCTTCGTCCCTCAATGTTCCCAGTTGTTATTACATATTGCAGTTGTTTTCTTCTCATTACATGGCCAAAAAATGATGATTGTCTCTTCCTAATATTGGAAATTAGCTTTCTTTTTGCTTTGGCCTCTTTCAGAACTTTTTCATTACTCTTCTTAGCCGTCCATTGTATTCTCAACATTCTTCTGTAAAATCACATTTCTACAGACTCCAGTGATTTTCTTGTCTGTTGTCCTATTGTCGATAATTCACATCCATATGTTAAGTCTAGCTCTACATAACATTTAAGAATTATTTTACTTGTTTCGATTGTCAAAAATGGATTGCATAGTATCTTCCTCATTTTTTGGAAAGCTGCTTTTGCCTGAGCAATACAGTTGCCTTATTAAAACTGTTTGTTGCTTTTCTAACATATTGTGACGCAGAATGCACGTATGGGGCAAATAATTATAGTTAGGGCACAAGTGATACTTTGCTCGTTGAGAAATATCAAACTGTGTTGTCACGGTTGCTACGTGTGGGGTGTGTCGAGAATTTATTTTCTATTTGTCTTTAAGAATGAATGTCGCATGCACAGTGCAGTCGCCACACGGTGAACTGGTTAAAGGGTTTTGGTTAAACTGAACCTAACACTGTCAACAATCAATATTGTACGTTTATAAATTGTGAATTCTGAAGAAAAAAAAAATTATCGTTAACATTAACGTTCATGATTGCGCACAAGAATAGACATGGAAAACTCTAACATCAGCCAAGGTGTTCAAAATGATAACAGCTACATAGATCCGGTGTCAGATGAGGTCATCCAAGTGATATTACTCGTGACTTTCGTCATTCTCTGTGGTGTTATCAGTTTCTTTGGCATTGGAGCAAACATTATCAATATAGCGGTCTTTGGCAGACAAGGATTCAAGGACAGCATCAACATCAGCTTGATGGGTATGATTGCGTTATAATATGTCATCTAATTTGTGAGGAAAGATATACATAACGGTAACACCTGCAAATATTTATTCTATTTTTTTATTTTTACTTCATGTTACTGCACATATATACATGTATGAACGTGTGAAAATTAAAGATTGCATAAAAAAAAAAAAAAGTAAGGTACCCCCGTCACGCCAATTGTCGGCGTTTTGGGAATATGGTGTTAGTGACCATACACTTTTACAGACCTTCGGCACATGATTTTTTGGGTAAATTGCATATAAAGCCTACACAAAATGGGAAAAAAAACATAAGTCAATCAATTTGTATGTTCGAGTATACAAGTTAATCTGTGACAAGTTTAATCCAATCAGATATAACCATTACTAACTGTTGTGTGGTTTATTCACAGACACAGGGCGAGAAGTCTTACTATGCAAAGCTGAAACATTGTGTTATATGTGCTAATTTTGGTTTTATTTCTTCACTAAAAATGTATGACTGCAAACGTGATTTATAGCCGCTAGCGTTACAGTTTATCATATGTAATTTATATTCCTGACTAATTCTTCATTGCCTGACTTGATTGTTGATTCCTTGTGAGAGCTATCACATGAGAGGATTGCTCTCAACACCACATCATATTTAGTACATTTAAATTGTATAACTCACAGTTGGTTGTGTTACAACATAATCAATCATAAACCGTTAGTATTCAATGTCATTCAACAAGTCTGTCACAATTCTTAGTCGACAGACGTTGATGAACAGACTATAACTTATCATCTTTATTTAACTTAATTCCTAACTGTCCTCAGTTATAATTGAGTACTATATCTTTAATCCAGGTTCCTAAATTCCGTAAAATCTTGTATATCTACTCTGACTATTATATTCTACAAACACTCTACCTTGTTGCAGGTTCCTGTATTTCGTCCAGCTTGTACTCTCCTACTGGCATAACTTTCTCGCTACGAACGAGTAAATCTGCTCACCATCTCTGTCCGTCACTTTTTGCCTTCAGCTAGGTTCCACCTGTCTTTTTGGCCTTCTGGGAAGCCTGACCTGGTCTGTCCTGGGAACTCCGCCTTACAATTCTACGACCCTTATCCCCCATACTGATTGCTTGTCAATCACGTATCTTTTCATGAGGTGCTTGGACAAACAACTGTCAATCAATAGCTTGGCTTCTCAACAGGAAAGCCACTTCCTTGACCTGTCCTAGCATATGCAGTTCCCATCTCAGTTGACCGACGGAGAGGTTTCATGACGGGACATCAAGAGAGTCCGTTTCCTGTGGTATTACTTGATCCTTGGTGACTCTTACGTTTAAGCTTATCTCTTAGTTCTTAGTTAAGGCTATGCTTTCTGTTCAGTCGCCGGTATAAAACACAATTTTTCCTGAGCCTCACGCTTTTCTCTGTTCTTCTTTTACCTTTTCAGCTTTCTGAGGAGCATAGGTTTTCAACAAACACTTCCCAAACCGTTCTGTTTCTTGCCATTCTTTTAAGATCCTCCCATTTCATCTCCATCATCTTCATCTCTGTTTCCATCTGTCTTCACCAAGAATATATTGGTCTTCCTCTTTGTCTTTTTCCTTGGGGGTTCCAAAAAAGAGCCTGTTGTGTAACACTCTCAATTGGCTGTTAATTACGTTTACAATCTCCGGGGTTGGTGAACGATCTATCTCTCTGTCACAGTGTGCCGATATACATGTAATCGTCGTCCTTTCTCATTTTCCATTCTGCTCAATCCCCGCAGGAGTATTACAGTAAGTTACGTCTAACCTATCCTGAGTCCTGTTAACCAATCCAAGATCGTTATCTTCTTGATATCTTTGACTATTGTTTCTTCTTGTATCGTGTTCTATTCCACTTTTTATTTTATTCTTTTGAATTTCTCACACTCTAACTGTTCATGATTATTCCAGGCAATTTATGAAGGTAGTTTGCCAGTCCTTTCCTTCTTGGCAGTGACTGTACTAGTCGGAGATCGCAGCCATTGTCTCTATACATGAGATCCTCTGCCTGCCATCGCGGCGTGGGGACCATAACCGGCACTACTTGTCGGCTGCTCCCACAACACCATCCACCACCTGCTCCAATGGCTTCACATAACCCTGATAGGGGGGCTGAACGGGAGCTCCACCTTGCCCAGGGGTGTCCCGAAGACTAGCGGGGGAAAGGACACGTCTTACTCCTCCTTTGGTAGGACAGAACTCTACCCCGCTAACCCAACATTTTTCGGGCACATCATGAGAAGAGGAAAGTTGGAATACTTGGTTACAACTGGCAAAATAAAAGGAAAGAGAGATCGCAGACGACAAAGAGAGAAAATACTGGATAGCTTGGTGTCATGGCATGGAAAACAGTCAACAATAGAACTGATACGATGCACTGTAGATAGAAGATTGTGGAGGGACATGATCACCTACGCCAACCGGTATGACACATGATGATGATGATTACTCTAACTATGGTTGAATGTGACTGCAGGGGCTTACCACATACATATTCTTATAGACGGTCTCAACCTATGTTGGTTGAGAAGAAAACGTTCACAAATTGAAATAAACAGTCGACTCTCTACAAACAAATGAAGCAACAGCAAACACTAACAATATTCTCCCACAGGCACGACATCCAGTCCTAGAATGACAACACATCAGTAAGATATGTTAATATTAGCATTATAAATATCAATGAATGTTACTAGATATTTAATGACATTTAAACAGACACAGACAGACTGATCCTGATCATATTTGTTATTTCCCAGCTACTAGGAAAATTATATTGTTATTACCTGCAACAACAGGTAAAGGTAAAACAGATTTGTCCCATATCGTTACTTCCCTTAGGGAAAGGTGTGTGGGACCTCATACATCTTATAAGTATAATATTTGAGAAAGCATTAAGCAATGCCTTTTTTCCCATGTGAGTCCTTTTTTTTCTTTTTTTCTTATATATTATAGACAATTAACAACACATCGATTATTTGATCGGCAGCCTTTTATTACTCTTCACAATTTCCTACATCTCGTCAAATCAATGTAGCTCATCACTCACTTAGCGCTTCAGTCATTCTCTAGTCTATCTACTCTATGCTATTCTTATCTTTATATACTATGTTCAGCATTAACTTATTTTGGACCGTTCCCATCGAACGGCCCACCCTATTCTATCTATTTTATGCACTTCGTTGGTAGGCTTTCCCCATTGACGTCGATCTCCAACTGCCTCCTATTAGTCTCCTGACTATCTATCTCATACGTTTCCACTGACGATTGAATTCTGTTAAGTTTCTACAGTCGATTGAATTCTGTTAGGCTTACAACTGTCCATCTCCACTGAACTTTGTTAGTCCCTGACTATCCAGCTCAGAGTTTCCCACAGTCGATTGCATTCTATTAGGCCCTCAACTATCCATCTGCTCTCTGCGGCTGCCGATCTCCAACTGACTTCTATTCGTAATACTCTCTAACCGTTCTGTCCACTACGTCATCCTAATTTTCACGTCATCCTCCTTTTCACGTCACTTCTCTCTTTCTGTACTGTACTGCACTCATTCTGCCCCTACACCCTTTAGTGCGCAATTCTCTTCTATACCCAGACGCCTTTCCTATCATGGCTAAATGTCAGGATTACATATGTTCAGCCTGTACGACTTTACATGCCTCAAACTGTGATGGTCCACCAGAAAGGTGAGGCTCCCAGGGACGTAGCTAATGTGTCCTATAGTAATAATTGCACGTCAACTTATATCCTGAATCAGCTTAGTAATAACGCCTTTAAGGCTGGACCTTACTACTAGACAAGTTTCTACTCGATTGATTAATTCTCTATTTGGTATTAGCTCATTATCATTGTTGTATTTTTCGACAAAAGAAACAAGGAATATAGTTCTTACATGTTATGGAGAGCCAGTCTTAACATATGGATGAGAATCATGGACAAAAGGACAACATAAAAGAAAATCACTGGAGTCTGTAGAAATGTGGATTTACAGAAGAATGTTGAGAATACAATGGACAGCTTAGAAGAGTAATGAAAACGTTCCGAAAGAGGGCAAAGCAAAATGAGAGCTAATTTCCAATATCAGGAAGAAACAATCATCTTTTTTGGCCATGCCATGAGAAAAGAACAGCTGAAATATATTGTAACTACTGGGAAAATTAAGGGATGAAGAGATAGAGGGAAGCAAAGAGAAAAGGTACCAGACAGCTTAAGAGAATGGCTTGGCAGATGGTCAAACAACAGAAATGATAAATGACTCTCGAGAACGAAAGTTGGTGAGAGGCATGATCACCTACGCCAGCAGACTCGGTACTTGATGATGATTTTCAATGTATATCACAAATGCAGAATAGTTTAGGTATAGGCTGCATTCCAGAGAATTAAAAATATTAATGCGGAAATATTCGTTTACAATAGAAATATGATAAGATATTATTCTTTCTTTCCAAAGTGCAAGTCCTTAAAGTTATCATTTCTATATAGAGCCAAATCTGGGAAATGGAAGCTAAACGTGAACAGTGTGAGAAAACTGGCAGACATTTTTTTAGGAGTGCCTAAATTTTGTTTCTATAGAAAACACATATAGTGAATATAACGCAGCTAAACTAGATAACGAGGACGCTGCAGAGGTTAAAAAGTAAAATGAAATGTTATAACTACGATCATAAGGAAACGAACATCATTCTTTTGACTCATATATAATGCAAAAACCAGCTGAAACATGGTACAACAAGCAAGTACAACAAAAATATGAAGAGGTATAGAGAAGGAGAAAGAAAATATAAAAAGCATCTTAAGAGAATAGCATGCTAGGAAGTCAACGACAGAATTTAAAACAAATATCATTTACGTAAGTAGGAACGGCATTTGGTGATGATGAAGACGCTGATGATGTAAAACCAGAGCTTTTCCAAATTTGTTTATACCGTCACATGGTTCGAAAAACAAATATAGTTATCTATATTGAAAGTTGATAACGGCATTACAATTATCAATTAAAACACTTATTGAGTTATTGAGTTATTGAGTTATTTGCGGGTCATCATCATTGCACTCCGAACATGTCCATAGGTGCTCAGATCCCCTCCTCAGCAATTCCCTCCGTGTCCAGCGACTGACGACTCCAGTTCTATGTTGGTTGATAAGTCTTCTTACACGGCCACCAAGTTTCTCATTTCTGGCTGTGCCCATCTTAACTCCCATTTCCATCATCCGAAGAAGTGACGTGGATCTGTGTTTGTCGAAGTCCTGTGCTCTTCCCACATCTCGGAGTGCATTGATGATGTCCGCCCGATCCATCGGTTGCCCGTCCTCAACTACAGCGCAGCTAGCCAACCTGTCCGCCCTTTCATTTCCCCGTACTCCCGCATGTCCAGGGACATAGACGAAGGTGACCTTACGTATTTTGGATTTCTGCAACGATTCTACCCATTGCATGCGTACAAAGCCCGCCTCCACTTTTTTTATCATGCTCATTGAATCACTCAGTATACATGCGTGGATGTAGTCTTGTGACTCTAACCATTTGAATGCCTTGGTCACTGCAGTCACCTCCATCGTCATGCTTCTCGTGGTCATGACATATGCACCACTGTCTTCTTTGACTATCCTGCCTGCCGAGCGTGCTGTAAATGCCCATGCACTTCTTTCGTGTCGTCTTACAGATCCGTCTGTATAGATGACTGCATCTTTCTCATCGGTGTTATCGCAGATGAGACCGTTGACCTCAGCATTAACCACGACCGGGTTCTGTTCCCTACTTTTCCTGTCGAGTGTGACAATACATGAGAAAGTCCCCTTGAATGACGTAGGCACCGGTATCCACTCCTCACCAACGCTGATATTGGTAAGCCCACATACCTGTTTGATGACATCTTCTGCTCGGCCCACCCATGATTTGCCTCTTTTTAGCCTGGTACCTTTCTCTGTGTTGAGCACGTCGTGCAATGGATGCTCTGTATCTGTACTAATCTTCAGGTATGCTCGTGCTCTCCAGATCTTAATTCTGTCATCCATGGTTGGAAAGTCAAGAAGATACCTCATTGCTACACAGGGAGTGTCCCTCGTACATCCCAGGATAATGCGCATGGCTTCATTTTGTATTTTTCTGCAGCCTATCAATTTGAGTCGTACTGACAGTAAGAATGGCCAGGGCATACTCAATTGGTGTGAGGACTAATCCCTGGAACAGAAGAATAAGTAGCCTCTGCTCGATGTTGGCAGCTGCCATGACCTTCAAGGCGGCTAATCCTTTGCGGGATTTTGTTATCACATGGTCGACGTGGTCCCGAAAACACAGGCTGCGATCAAACTTAACTCCGAGGTATGTCATCAACTTGTCCCTGGTCACCTCATCATCTCCCGCTCGTACTACCGGTGTGGTCGTATTAACGATATGATTGTTAAGGGAGAACCATGAAACTGATGCTTTATTAGGATTAACCAAGGCACCTGAAACCCCACACCAGGAAGAAGTGCGATCGAGTTCGTCTTGCATTGTGAAGGTGATTCCCGTCTGTCTCTTCCCTGTCGATATACCAGAATATCATCTGCAAAAGTCATAGTGCTTCCCCCCCCCCCCCACCCCCCATCCAAATTAAAACACTTGTTGATGACAATAAATGAAACTCATATAATGTGACTGACACAGAAGTAACTCCTCCAGGTCTGGCCGTCTCGGATCTCGTTTGCTCTCTCAGCATGTTCTGGATCAGCATCTTCTACAATCCTCTAGTTGTCAACACCGATTTGCCGATTAACTTCCCTGAATTCACTTGTCTGACAGGAGCTCTACCTCACGTCTGCTTTAACAGGTAAGACGTCCCATGCCGTTCAAATTATTTATAAAAAGAAAAAAAAAACGATTACTTATATAAGAGAGTATTCATATATATTTGTGAGTGCAGAGGCGTATTCTATCTCAGGATGAGAATGCAGAGGCGTATTATATCTTCAGGAACGATGGAGATGAGGCGAATCGATTTAGTACAAGAGAAGGAGAGACAGGACCAGCCCAAGCAAAGTTTGTCTAAGTTTACTCTAAACATAAACGGAAATATTTAAAGATGTTTAATAATCTGAAAGGTTATGGGGAGATCAATTAAAAGGTGGAAGTAAATCTAAAAAACGTCAACAAAATGGAGGGAAACAGTAGGCAAGCTCTACTAAAAACATCATAATCATTAAGTGCCGTCTCCGCATCGAAGTCTGGCTACCATGTATGGAGGACCATTCCGCTCTGTCTCTTACTTTGATAGTGCAGGATCTTATAGGTTGATTTTTCGATGGTACTATTCCATTTTAGTCTTGGCCTACCTCTGCTTCTTTTACATTGTATTTTCCCTTCAAAGATTACTTTTAGTAGGCTGCTATTTCTTTCAATAAGACCTAAAAATCTCATTTGGCTTATCTGAATTGTGTTAAATATTTCTTTATTCATTTTTAGTTGTTTTAAGACGTCATCGTTTTTATTTCTTTCCATCCAATTTTTCTTATTCTTCTATAAAACCACACGTTTCATTTCTATTCTGTTTTTTTGTTTAATGTCCATGTTTCTGCACTATACATTACACTAAAATGGAAGAAAAACATCAAACAATAAAAAAATAATTTGGAAAGAAAATTATGAATACTAACCAATAAAGAAAGAACAAGTTTATATGAACAATAATATTACGAGAAAGTTGAACTATTTTCACATAGGAAAGTTCATTTTACAAACTAACCACTTTGAACTAATGTTTTTAATGATATCATCATCATCATCATCATCATCATCATCATCATCATCATCATCATCGAGTGTCATCTCCGCATTAAAGGTCGGCTATTATGGAGCGCCATTCTGCTCTGTCTCTTGCTTTGATGGTGCAGGTTGTCATAGGCTGGTTTGTCCATCTTTTGATGTTATTCGTCCATGTTTTTTAATGATAATTCTTCAGAATTGTCCTCACCGTGTTCTGTGCTACTCTTTGTAATGAAAAAATCAATTATAATAAAAAAAAAAACACGGTATCTAATTGCAATAATGTTATACCTTGAACTACATTATCTGACACTATGAGGTCAATTGTTATCTGCCGTCCAGATCTACATTATCAACTGATCATTTCATGCCTGCACTACCATCACATAGTGGCGCTTGTTGGAAACAATTTGTTATTGCTGACTAATTTTACTGTTTAACTGCTTGTAACAGAACACAGGAGAACAAATATTTATTTTGTTTCAGAGTCACGAGCGTCATCACGGCATTTATCACTGTGGAGAGATGTCTCTGTATCGCCATGCCTCTCAAGGTCAAGAACATTATTACACCATTCAGAACCAAGGTCATCAACATCTCCATTTTTGTTTCCACGGTCTTGCTGTTCGCCCCATTTCCGGCCGTAAACACTTTTGGCTGGAAGTTCAGCGTTTCCAGGAACAGGTCAATTCTTGGAATTCTTGACAGTTCAGAAAGGGCGATAGTCGATTCTATATCGTTTTTTATCAACAGCGTTTTATTGTCGTCAGCTGTTCTTGTCGTTGTCGTTATTTCAACAGTTATTCTTGTCGCTAAACTTTTCGAGAAAACTAAATGGCGGAAATTGGTCACTTCCCAAGGAACCACAGAAAAAGAAATGACGTCAGTTAAAGACAGAAAAGTTGTCAAAATGGTGACTCTGATATCTGTTATCTTTCTTGTTTGCTACATTCCACCAACTTTCATGTTTCTGGTGGCTGTGATCTACCCTGAGATCTCTATCATTGGTAGGCTTCGAAATACGTTCTTGGCATTATGGTCTGTGACGTTTGTCCTAGAGGCCATCAACTCTACCGTCAACATTTTTGTCTATTACAAGATGAGCACAAAGTTCAAAGACACGTTTTATGAAATATTTTTTACAATAATGAAAAAGGAATGAATGAAAATTCATCCTTTACTGGCATGAGCCAGTTTTTTTTCTTTCTATTTTTGTCTTTCGCGTTGAAAATTTCATACATTCCTTTTCTGAATGTGTTTCCTCTTTCTTAAGAGTGACGCCCATGATTAAGGGGTCATTTTGTCTTTACTGCTAACTTTGATGTTTTATTCCCGTTTTACTTTTTGTGGGAAGTGATCGTCTGGAATTAACAGAACAAGAGTTTGAAATTGTGAAAATAATGTTTAGTCAAGAAGAACTATCTTCTGCATGAGAATGTTAATAGAAAAACCCGAGACTTGCGGTCAATGTGGTGGATAGACGCCAAGGACCATACAGGCTCAGTCTGAAAGGTGTTCCTTGTTGCAGTTTTATCATATTCCAAGTCCGGCTTGCTGCTGGAGCTACTGAGTTTAGTGTTATGTGCACACCGTGATCTGTGTTTTTAATCCGAATCGTGTTTTGATGTTCCGATTGCTTAAGATGAATGTTAATATCGTACGACGAAGGTCAAATCAATTGCGTTCACGTTCCGTGCTGCTTGGCCTTAGGCCTTTTTGACGTGTGCTGTAGCAGCTATGATGGGGATTGCATCTGCTTTCTTTTTTTGGATCTTTCAATGAGATGTGTTTTACTTCGGCTGATTCCACCGGCACGGGCGCTTGAGCAGTTATGGATGTTAATTCGTTTGCGTTGATACCGGGGCCTTCGAATAACCATAACCATAACCATACCTTACACAATTAAAAAAAAAAAACTTACTTTGTGCATGCTTCCTAGGTTACGCGAACAATTTTGACAGAATATACCTCAAACAACTAATATAGTTTGTGAAAGATATACGTCTAGATGATGCTAACATGAGACTGATCTGTAATAGACTTGGAAAACAGCTATGATATAAATATAACACTTAGAACACTGCGTCTAATGGTTGAAAACTTTGAGTAAAATAGTGTTGATTGTATCTGAAATACTTAGAACGATTTGAACAAGACATCTATAACATATGTATGACATGTAAAGAGCCATCTTACACACTAAAAGTCACATTGGATGAGAGTGTACAATTTAAACAACAGAGACAAACCAAGACTAACTACACACATATAATATTAAGAGATGCACATGAAAACCTGTGGTAGAGTGCACTATCAAGGCAAGAGACACAGGAAGATGGCACTGCATGGTAGCCAGCCTTTGATGTTGAGTCCAATGAATGAGTTATGATAAATCGTATTTTCTGGCAGTTTGTATTGTCAATGTTCCTGATAGTAAAAAGTAAAATACCCCCGTCACGCCAAATGGCTTAAAGGGAATATGCTGTTAGTGACCATACATTTTACAGACATTCGGCACATGATTTTTGGGGTAATGTAGTCGGTATTACGCCTGTGCCGCGTTACTTTCCCTGAAAAAAATCCGGTACCCATTAAAGGCTGGGTGAACCCGTCGGTTGGGATAAAACTCGACCTCTTGTCCTTTGTAGTCCAGTTGACTAACCACTGAGCTATCGTGGCTCCCCAATGTTCCTGATAATGACCATATTTTAAGTTGAAAAATTGAAACGTTTTTATTTTATCCTTTACTAATGTAAATCTGTAATCAAGGAGTTCACTAGTTATCCTATGCTCTTGCTGTTATCAGTTATCAGCCTCAATAGCAAAAAGACAGACGAAATGGTAGCAACAAAGAAAAATACATCACCGTAAGACGTCACAGGGAAATTAATTTAAATATTTGGGAACAATGTTAACCTCATATGGGAGACGTACGACGGAGGTAAGATGCAGTATGGCTCATGCAAAAGCAGTTTTGAAAAACAATTAGGAAGATACTGAGCAATCCATTTTTGACAATAGAAACAAGAAAAAGTGCTCTTAAATATTGTATAGAACAAGTTTTAACAGATGGATGTGAATCATGCACAATAGGACAACATATAATATAATCACTTGAGGCTGTAGAAATGTGGTTTTGCAGAAGAATGTTGAGAATGCCATGGAAGCTAAGTAGAGTAATGAAAACGTTCTGAAAGAGGCCAAAGCAAAATGGGAGCCTTTTTCCAATATTAGGAAGAAATAATCATCATATTCTGGCCATAATGTTAAGGGAACAGCTGGAATATTTTGTGACAACTGGGAAAATTGAAGGACGAAGAGACAGAGAGATGCAAAGAGAAAAGATACCAGAGAACTTAAAAGAATGGCTTGGCAGAAGGTCAACAAAAGAAATTATAAATAACTGTCGAGTCGAAAGTTTTGGTGAGGCATGATTACCTACGCCAGCAGGCATGACACTTGATGATGTTATCAATTTTATTGCGTGGAGAATCTGGTGGAGTGTGACGTACACTCCCACAAAATATGGTGACAGCTTTACACAAAAGTAACTCAACAAAATATGGTGACAGCTTTACACAAAAGTAAAACAACAAAATATGGTGACAGCTTTACACAAAAGCAACACAACAAAATATGGTGACAGCTTTACACAAAAGTAATACAACAAAATATGGTGACAGCTTTACACAAAAGTAACACAACAAAATATGGTGACAGCTTTACACAAGTAACACAATAAAATACTGACGTTTTGACCTACATGGCCTTATTCAGAAAACGAGAAAAACACAAACGGAATAAAGATAAACATTACTACATCTAGAATGAGCGGGACTAGTAGGTCAAAGATAAATAAAAGGTGGGTTAAAAAATTGAAAAGACTAAAGATAAAAAGGAAACAGAAATGTGCTTCATTGTTAGAGAATGATCATCATCATGTGCCACACCAGTCGGCGTAAGCGATCAAGACCTTCCACAATCTTCTATCTACGGTGCGTCGTATCAATTATGTTGTTGACTGTTTTCCATGCCATGACACCAAGCTATCCAGTATTTTCTCTCTTTGTCGTCCGCGATCTCTCTTTCCTTGTATTTTGCCAGTTGTATCCAAGTAATATAACTTTCCTCTTCTCATGATGTGCCCGAAAAATTTTGATTGTTTTATTCAGTTTTTTAGGAGCTCCCGTTTTGTGTTAGCCTTTTTGAGACTTTCCTCATTGGTCTTTTTAACTGTCCATGAAACTTTCAACATTCTTCTGAGAAAATCCATCTCTGTAACCTCTAATCGTCTTTTCATTTGTTTGTCTACTGTCCATGATTCGCGTCCATAGGTCACACTAGGTTCTCTATTGGTTCTATGTAAGAGAATACAAATTGATAATCAATAAAAATGGGTATGCTAAATTATAAAAAAAATTATTGATTTAATAATATATAATTGCAAGACTGTGCTGAGACTCGACCCAGCAGCTCCAAATGTGTGAAAGATTGTAAGTAAAATACGAATGTGATGAGAAGCGAGTGAGAAAAAAGAAGAGAAATCTGATGGATGGGAAATGATAACAGAGGGTGTGAATGGCGGACATCAATTAAACAGAGATAAATGTATACAAGGGCGTGACATCATGTGTTAACAAAGGCAGACGTGCCGCGACCGATTAGGGGGAAAATACGGGATAATAATGGATGATGGAAGACTGTAAGTAAACACTGGGTGCGATCTATGAGCAGAGATGGAATGGTAATGTGGCATAATTTGCTAGTATAAATGGGGGTAAAGAACAGAGAAAAAAGTAAGGTAGTACTGGAATATGCAGCGAAAGAGAAGAATATGACAGGATACTCACTGATGAAAAATTCTAAATATAAGTTGGCAAAGAGGGATCAAGACTCCTGTAGATGGGTGCCAAAGTACCTACAAATATATTGAGTGTAGAACCTGAGTATCGCCTGGGGAAATCACGTCAGAGGGTAAGAGACGAAAGTAGGAGAGGAAAGAATGGATAGGAGAGCGGGAAGGGAGAGGGAAATGAAAGGAGGAAAGAGAAGACCATGATGGGAGAGAGGTATATTAATTGTTTTTTTTTGTTAACTGTGTAGTTTAATCATTTTTATTAATTATCAACTTTTATTCTCTTACAGTGTAGTACATTTACCTTTTATTTGTTTTGTCTTTTCATTTCCTAACCCACATTTTATTTCTCCTTGATTTACTAGTGCCGCATATTTCTAGATGTAGTAAGCTTTATCTTTATATTTCCTTGTACCTTTGTGTTGTTCTCGTTTTCTGTTTAGGGCCGCATCTTGACCGAAATGTCTGTATTTTGTTGTATGCCTTTTACGTGAAGCTGTCACCATACCTCTGTAGGGGTGTGCGTTATATCCCACCACTTGGTCATTGCTACCATCTTTACCCCAGTACTGCAAGTATTTTCCCGTTCTCAGTTTTATCGCTGTAAGGTAATTATATGCCAATCCGATGTTTCTCAACATGTAGGGGTATTTTTTAAATACGTTATTCTATTAGTCTCTGTCTTATCTTGTAACAAACAGGACGGTTGTTTTTTCCACTCCAGTTCAATAACGTAGCATATAACCAACACATTAATTCTTTACTCTTTTCCTGTATGCCAATAACACATTAGTTTTTTACTCTTTTCCAGTATGTCACTAGCACATTAGTTCTTTACTCTGTTTCTGTATGTCAATAGCACATTACTTCTTTACCCTTTGCGTGTATGTCAACAGCACATTAGTTCTTTAGTCTTTTTCTGTATGTACCTAGCAACATTAGTTCTTTACTCCTTTAAAGTTACTCTTTTCCAGTATGTCAATAGCACATTAGTTCTTTACTCTTTTCCAGTATGTCAACAGCTATTAGTTCTTTACTCTTTTCCGGTATGTCGCTAGCACATTATTTATATACTGTTCTACTTCGTGTCACTGTGTGCACTTTAGATTCTTTATGTTCTACAGATCTACTTAATGTTACCAACATATTAGATCTTTACTGTCCTAATGGCTTACGCCCTGTCTGGTTGCATTCAGTCCACATTTTTTTATCTCTTACCTATTTGTTAGAGGTAAAGACAAAGGACAATAGCTCAGTTAACACATTTTATTTATCATTCGAAACACGATCTTATTGAGACCAATATTTCTTTTTAATTTTTAAGAAAAGCCTCGTGGGAACTAGTACAAAGACATTTTACCAGTTACAACTTCTTATATGCGTAGTCACATCTTGACAGCTCTTGTATTTGTTAGTTTTTGTCTGTGGTTTGACTTATATAAGTGGTCGTATTATTCTCCTTGTGCACTTTCACTGTGTGTGTTGTTCCTCTTATCTCTTACCAACGGTTAATATCGCATCTGTATTATACCAACATTCAATAGCATGTCATTTTAATGTTAAGGTCCAAAATCATATCTAAACAATACCAACAACCAATGGCAACTCCATCTAATACTAACATTCAATATAATATCTAAACAACACCGACAGCCAATAGTACATCCATCCATTACCAACATTCAACGTAATATCTATATAGTACCAACATTGAATATAATATCTATATAATACCAACATCCATTTTTGTATACAAATAACACCAACATCCAATATCATATCTATATAAAACCAACACATAAAATCATATCTAGATAGCACCAACATCCAAAATAATATACTTCATATATGAAAAAGAAAATCAGATGCAACGTAAATAATACATGACATCTTGTTCATTTGTTAATCTCATAAAACATCAACATCAAAGTCATTAACAAGATGTGATCATCTGTATAATCAACATATTTTCTATTCAAGGAACTTCAACATTGTAATCAAATGTTTTTAAAGCTTGTTAGCCCCAAAAAATAATAGTGGCAAGAAGTAGTGCAACAAGCGGTAGAAGAGATTTTAAAATCGGGAATAATTTCAAGGACTAGCTCACAGTGGTTATTACCAGTAGTCATATTGAAAAAGAAAGACGGGTCACAAAGATTTGTTTGTGATTATAGGACACTTAACAAAATAACTAAGGATATTAGTTACCAGATGCCGAGGGTCGATGACATTATAGCTATGTTTCAAGGGACATAACAGTTCCACATTACATTCGATTGCGAATCTGAATATTGGACAATAGGAGTAAAATATACCACCAAGCAAAAATTAGCATTTAGTACACATATAGGTACTTTCACTTGAATGTAATGCCATTTGGGTTGAAGGGATCACCGGTAATCTATATGGACCTTATGAATCAGGTGTTACAGGGATTGGATACATTCGCACAATCATATATAGACGATATTATTATTTTTACAAAAGGGACCAAGGAACATGATCTGCAAAATATTCGGCAGGTATTTGAGAGATTAAAACAACATAACATCAAATTGAAATTAAAAGAATGTCAGTTTCTGAGATAAGAAGTAAAATATTTCATAGAAGTTGAAGAAGAGTTCATAGTAAACATTAAAGGTATCCTACCAGATAAGGACAAAGTACAAGCCATTAGAGAAATTGTACCGCCAACGAAAGTGAGAGAAGAGATGGGTTTTTGGGTATGTGTGGATATTATCGTAGGTTTATACTGGGGTTTGCGTCCATTAACAACGTTGACCAGGAAATTAAAAAAAAATTAAGTGGTCACCAGAATGTCAAAAGGCGTTCGAGACACTCAAAGAGAGGTTAAGAGTAATCCCTATGCCAGCACGCCCGAACAAGGATGGGAGAATGATATTGTATACTGACGCCTCAGACTCGGCAACAGGAGCATGATTATCGACTGAAAAAATAAAGAGTTAAACAGAGTATCTGTACAAGAATGGCCTGTTTACTTTCAATCACATAAAGTCAATAGAACAAGAAAATAGCCCACAATAGAGAAGGAAGGATATGCAATACACTATGCAATTCAAAAAGTTATATTTCTACATAAACAGCAATAAAATACTCATATGAACGGATCACAACCCATTGAAAGCAATATTAGTAGCACTAATTAAAGATAGGAAGATAGATATGGGGTCAATAACATTACAAAACAGTGGGCAGAAATAGAATACATAGAAGGGACGAAAAATATGTGTGCGGATTGGCTATCTCGGTCGTCAAATAAAATTGCAGCAGAAAAAGAACAGACACGTGAACTGATGTGGATGTAGGACGTTTCAAATCAATGTCATAAATCGAATACGACAAAACAGGAGAACCGCAGAAGAGAGCGAGAACAGACAAGAAGAGAGTGGGGAGGAAAAAGGAATAGGAATAACGAAAGAAGAACAACGAAAGGATAAGAAGTTAGAGAAAATAATTGACGAATTGCACAAAGGGAAAACAGAAAGGTGGGGTAAATTTCACATTGATAAAAATAATGAGGTATTAACATATATAGGAGATAAGGAGGAGACGCACACTAGAGTATATGTACCACAACAACACAGAAAACAAGTATTGATGGCATATCAACAACAAAATGGACATGTAGGGAGAGACAAATGTCGGATTCCATCAGAATAAAGTACTATTGGCCGCACCTATATAACAAGGTAGAAGAACATACAAGGGCATGCAGGATATGTAACACAAGTAAATGGAGAGAAAAATCATGACCGATAATGAGTAAGCAGAAACAATACCCTGTAATGCAAAAGATCAGTATGGACATAAAAGCTCCATATCCTACCACAATATAAGGTAATAAATATATCCTACATATAACATATTGCTACAGTAGGTGGCCAGAGAGTATACAATACCAAACAAAGCGACGGATACAATGATTGATATCTTGCTAAATAAATTTATTCCGAGGTACAGTTGCCCACAAAGTATATTGACATATATTTGAGGGGATTTCACAAGTGACAAGTTCAGGAAGACACTTCAGAAGCTAAACATTAAACATGTACGAATGAGGGTATATCATCCGCAAGCGAATGAGATAAACGAAAGACAACACCAAACAAATGCTATTATTTCCAAATTGTCAAGAGGCGGAATGGGATGTGAAGTTGACTCAGGCGTTGGCGGCTGTAAGAGTAAATAAAACCGAGAGTACGAAATTGTCACCATACTTTTTATTATATGAACGACACCTAATGTTACGATTAGAAAATCTATTACAACATAGGAACAGATATTTAGGGGAGGCAATACATGAAACTATTATTCAACAGATGTATGGTCCACAAAAGATGGTTTGGAAAAATTTAAAGAGAGTTAAGAAAAGGAATATGCGGAAGGACAAGGACAAGGAAAGTGTGAACTGTAAAGTGGTAGATAGGGTAGTAAAAAAAAATCATACAGGCACGTCCAAAATAAGTCAGAGGTGGAAGGAGGGATATATTATATTGAGGAAAACGAGTGAGGTGAATTATGTCGTTAAACATATCTATGGAAGCAAGGAGATAAATGGCTGCGCCGACGAAACAAGCAAAAGTCGCGAGCGAGATGTATAGATACGATCTGAAATTTTTGGAATAAGCGAAATGCCCTGGTTTGGAACAGGTAGGAAACCTGTTGATTATAAAATAGTATTTTATTTTTCTGGAAGGGAAGATGGAAAACACCGTGAAGGAGTATGCATAATGATGACAGACTAAGCAAAATACTCGGTATAGCGTGGAACGAATTCAAAACAAACGAGGAAATTAGAGACATCACCAATCAACCACTAATATGCTCAGTAATCAAGAAAAGACGATAGTCATATGTTGGACATGTGATGAGAAGAGATAATAACCGAATAGAAAAGCAAGCCCTAATGTGGGAAACAACAGGTGAGAGGAAAAAAAACAGAGAGATACTGATAAGAACGTTACGAACGTTGATAAGAGAGGCAAAAGCAGCAGGAATCGGCTCCCTCAATCAGATAGAGCTGCTTGCACAGAACAGAGACAAATGGCGAGATTTGATAAAATATCTTGAAAACTGCTAGAAAAAAAAATCAGATAAGAAAAGAAGTATCATGGTCTACGCCATATGAGACGGCTACGGCTCGAAAGGTCAATAGATAGACAGACAGAATGAAAATAAAGACACAGAGACAAAATATAAGAAAAGACGAAGCATTATGGTAAGAGAGGGAAGAGAGACAAGGGGCTAGACCACAAAGAAGATGTACGACGGGCGGTGAAGAATCATCAACAGGACAAACAGACAGGGAAGATGAACAGAGATGGGGCACAAAAGCAGATAGATGGGATGCGCCAGTAGAGGAGGAGAAAAATAAACAGATTGTTTGGTTCGTTGTTATGGAAGGCCCCTGTATCACTACAAACGAATTAAAATCATTAATTGCTCAACCGCTCGTGCCAGTGGAATCATCCGAATTACTAACTCATCTCCCAAGCAAAGAAATTTAGCTGTAGTCCCCATCATAGCATTCTCGGCACAAGCCAAACGAGACATAAGGCGAAACCGCATAGAAAGTGAACACAGCCAACTGTTCCCTGTCATACAATATCATCATTCATCGTAAACAATTGGAATATCGAAATATGATCAAAACGGATGAAATACGCAGCTCACGGTGTGCACAGAGTACATAACTCAGTAGCTCCTGCAACAAGTCGAATTTGTAATATGAGGAAACTGCAACAAGGAACACGTTCATACATAGCCTTCAATGGTTCCTGCCGCCTATCAATCATATTGACCGGAAGTTCACGACCTCCTGAAATTGATGATCGTCATATTTTTTTAAAATGTATAGTTCTTGATATTAGAACACCATTTTTGACTCCAATTCCGAACATATAAACACAGTCGTCGGAATTATCCCCGTCTCACATCAAAGAACAGACAGTAAGATTAGCATATGGCCGGTCAAAGGAAATACGATGAGTCGTTATGATGACGTAGTACACACAGGAATGGCTGCGCTCATAGATTCCTGATGACGCTAATGAATGCAGCCTTCAACGAAAAAAACACGGTGCAAATTCCGTAAAGAGATAAAACTTTGGCTGACTTGACGGAGCAAACCTCAGTAATGAGTTGTAACATGTCATTTAATGCGTCAAACAATTCCAACATTGAACAACACTCAATGTGATGTAAACCGCAGATCAACTCTAGACGGTGGAAGGTCGCATTCAAAAATGAACAGAACAAGGGAGAAGTCTATGAACAGCAAGTAGAATATGGCAGTGACATGGGTAACACGACAGAAGACGGTGCGCCATATAGAAATACATGGAGTCAATATAGACAAAGACAAGAGAGGAGTATGACGAGAAAGGAAAACGTCATCGGAAGAGAACGATATGCCGTTACCAGAGAGACGTTTAAGATTAGCACGCAGAAAGCAAATAACACGACAGACAAACAGAGAACGAATCAGAAATCACGACAACTTAAGGAATCACTGAAACGGTAGCAAGGGAGATAGGAAGAAGGATAGCAAGAAAAAGGCAAGGGAAATTGTCTTCGGGAGAATCACCTGAGGAATAAAGATACAGAGAAGAGCTTGATGAGGGACGTGATAGAGAGGGAAGTTGTGAAACAGGATTACGAAGAAGAAGATGAGAGATACGGGACATTAGTGTAAAGGGTATAAGGGTAATAAGTAGATTAATGACAGAGAAACAGTAGAACAAAGGGATCAACTCAAGAAGTTTTGTAAGGACCCTATCGGAAATTTTGGAGAAAGCTCACGACAGGTACTGATACGTGACAGGTACAAGGGGAAGAGGAATAAGCCGAGGTGGCATTGAAGGTAAAGTAGTAGATAATGGAGGAATGACGGAGATAGGTAAGGAGTAGTTATTGTATACGTAAGATACATGTGGTAAACAAAACTGAGGTGGTAAGGAAAGTAGGTAATGGTTTGATAAAGTAGGAGTGATAGAGTAGAGTGGTTTGAGGGTACTGTTTAGTCGTTAGTGTAGATAAATGACTAAACTGGGTTGGGTGGCAAGTGTAACAGTAGAGGTGAAAATGGGTAACAATTTGGTGAATGAGGGAGCAAATTCACGGGGAGAAAGTGAGAAAATTAACTCAGAATAACGTGTTTCCCGTGAATAGTACAAATAATGTAAAAGGATTTGCGATTGGCTGGAAGGAAAATATATAGTCAAAGTACAAGGTTAAAGAGGGAACTTTTAACTCATGTGGAGGGACTGAGAAGAGTATCGCCGGGAGGCGATAGCCATAGTGTTAACGTTAAATGTTCATGTTAGTTATGTTCGAGCAAAGTTTTCGACAATGAATTCAGTTTCAGTTCAGAGTTTTTCCGAACCTCTTTGACTTAGAGATAGTCCGGGCGACTGTAGGAGATTCACACAAGGATCGGCCAGGGCGGCCAATGCTATAGAAACCCTAACTAGATTTGGCGGTAGACCAATGGCTCATGGAAGCAAAAAGGGCTGAGTTAGTCCAAGAGTAACTAGAGTGATAATAGTGCAGAAGTAAGTCTTTGTTTAAAGTCGAGGCAGTTCTTGTGCTTAGACTAGAAATTATATTTCAGTTATTTCTCATTGTGGACAATTCGAGTGCGAAAGAGAGGGAGGCACGATTGTAATGACCAGTGCCTGCAGTACATTGCGTGTGTGAGCAGCCGAGCGCCAAGTAAATCGCTGGCTTTTAATTTGTGTGTTACTTGACAGATTGTCTGACAATAAACTCAAGTCATATTTTATGAGTGGACATTTTGAACAGTACATTTTTTGTCAGTGTTTGTGATTGGTAAACGGCGTGGTGAAGAGCGAACATTCAGGTCGAGGAGATGACTGAGTCCTCAAATTGCTGTGGGGACGTTACATCAGAAAATCATCGCGAAGTACACCATTTAAACAGATCACTTTGATGATCTTTTTAAAAGGACCTTACGTTCCATGTGCCAGGTTTATACATTGGTGCTTTTTTCATCATTTCACATTGGCTACTCTGCCTGGGAAAGGAATATGGAGATAGTGATTTACCCAGTCACACTATCACCTATAAACATAATTAACAGTGAAGAATTTGAAATTATAACTTAATATCCCGGGCTTGTAGTAAACAATAATAGAGATAGCCAGACACAGATCAAAAGAAGATTATCAAAAGCAACACACAAATTAAACGCCGCGAATAACGTATTAATAATAATACAATAAAGGCAAGCCAGAAAAAATAAAATTACTTAGGATATGTATCTTCTCGATAGCAACATATGGTAGTGAATCGTGGACAATCTCGCTCGCAAACAGAAAAAAAGAAAATCGATGAATACTAAACAAAATGTTACAGAAAAATCCTTAAGATACTTGTGTAATGAAAAGAGCAATGAAGATATTCTAAAAGATTGGAACAAATATTCAGAAGAACTGGCCGATAAACACCATTCTACAGAGAGGAAATGAAAATGCTATAGCTACGTCAAACGACACAACTGGCTGGAACAAGCAATAACAGAAGACATGGTTACTGGGCGACGCATTAGGGGCAGACCAAAAAGAAATTGGCTAAAAAAACGAATTTCAGTATTACAAAAAGACATCAAATAAAAGAGACCATGAATATTACAAAAGAAGAAGTGATGCGAGGTCTGGCAAGAGACACAGATTCTTTCAGACAGACTGTTGTTAATGCAACGTCCTGCAAAGGATGGGAGACGTGATGATGACACTTTCCAAAGAAAGTATACGATCAAGTAAGTTGCAAACTCATTTGGAAACGTCTCATGAATATTAAAAGCATGAACCATTGCAATGTATTTACGTCTTGCCAACTAATTTTGAAGCTATACCTACGGGAAAAACAATGTTTGTTCAGAACTCTCCAAATTTAAATGAAGTTGTAATTGCTTATTACGAAATATTTAAACTGATAGCCAAGGAAAACCGCACACAAAGGAGGAATGCTTGAGTTTGCCATCTGTCTATGTTTATTTCAACGGCCATGATCCAAAATGCTTATGAAATAGCTGAATCTATACCTTTCAGCAATTCATCTGTGCCGAGGCGGGTTCCTGAAACAGCAAAGAATGTTGAAAATAAATTAATTAATCTCCCAGTTAAGAGTTACAAACAGATTGTTCTACAAATTGATGAATCAAATTTAACGGATAACAGAGCAATTTTGATTATTTTTGGTTATTGAGTTATTTGCGGATCATCATCATTGCACTTCGAACATGTCCATAGGTGCTCAAATCCTCTCCTCAGCAAGTTCCGCAGAGTCCAGTGACCGACAACTCCAGTTCTATTTTGGTTGATAAGTCTTCTTGCACGCCCATTAAGTTTCTCATTTCTGGCTGTGCCCATCTTAAATCCCATTTCCATCATCCGAAGAAGTGACGAGGATCTGTGTTTGTCGAAGTCCTGTGCTCTTCCCACATCTCGGAGGGCATTGATGATGTCCCCCCGATCCATTGGTTGCCCGTAGTCATCGACAGCGCAGCTGGCCAACCTGTCCGCTTTTTCATTTCCCGTACTCCCGAATGTCCAGGGACATAGACAAAGGTGACCTTACGTATTTTGGACTTCTGCAATGACTCTACCAATTGCATGCGTACAGAGCCTGCCATCACATATTTTATCATGCTCATCGAATCACTCAGTATATATGCGTGGATGTAGTCTTGTGATTCTAACCATTTGATTGCCTTGGTTACTGCCATCACCTGCATTATCATGCTACTCGTGGCCATAACGTATGCACCACTGATTTCTTTGACTATATGCCTGCCGAGCGTGCTGTAAATGCCCATGCACTTCTTTGGTGTCGTCTTACAGATCCGTCTGTATAGATGACTGCATTTTTCTCATCGGCTGTGTTGCAGATGAGACCGTTGACCTCAGCATTAAACCGGCTTCTGTTCCCTACTTTTCCTGTAGTGTGTGATAATACACGAGAAAGTCATATTGAATGAAGTAGGCACCGGTATCCACTCCTCACCAAGGCTGATATTGGTAAGCCCACAAACCTGTTTGATGACATTTTCTGCTCGGCTCACCCATGATTTGCCTCTTTTTAGCCTGGCACGATTCACTGTGTTGAGCACGGGGTGCAATGGATGCTCTGTATCTGTACTAATCTTCAGATATGCCCGTGCTCTCCAGATCTTGATTCTGTCATCCATGGTTGGAAAGTCAAGAAGATACCTCATTGCTACACAGGGAGTGTCCCTTGTACATCCCAAGATGTTGCGCATGGCTTCATCTTGTAATTTCTCCAGCCTATCAATGTGTGTCGTACTGACAGTAAGAATTGCCAGGGCATACTCGATTGCTGCGAGTATTAATCTCTGGAACAGAATAGTAAGCAGCCTCTGCTCGATGTTGGCAGCATGTTTTGGTTATCTTCACGATGACAACTTTAAAGAAATGTTGTTTGATCGAAAGCTAAACACAGAGATGAATTTCACTTACAAAAAGATACTAACGCTGAGACCATTTGTTTCAATATGAATAATTTTGTTCTCGAGACATTATGTCCATAGCTTCTATGACTGTGAGATGCAACATATGTCCTGCACATTAAAGAAATCGTTGTGACAGATGTAGTATCTGTTCACTATATAGTTCAACGACAATACATTGTTTCGCGAAAAAAAACAAACAAAAAACAAAAAAAAAAACTAGCAGGACGCTTTCTTGAGTTTCTAAAGATGGTAATAAAAGCTTGAAATTATATTAAATGAAATGTATTTCAAGCTCGGATCTTCTGGCACCTTTGTGAGAACAAATGCGAAGACTTCAAACAGTTATGTTTCAATACAAAGTTCCACTGTTGTCCAACGGTATTTGCCGTCGTCGTTTTTTTTATGCTTTGTCGAACACATTTTACGATACGAAGGTACAGAAACGGGGAGAAAAGATGACCTTCGATCAATATTTGACTTGTGTGACAGCTTAGTACAAGAAGCAAATAATTATATGCTAGGAATTGTGATTTATGTTTAAGCGAACAGTTTACAAGAGTTTCTTGGAAAAGCCGAGCTGTATGCCACCAATATCGCATACAGTCAAGGTCGCCCATGTTTGGTAGCGATAAGTAGTGGAATGAAAGATGATGAAATAATTGTGTATGTGGATTATTTGAAACAGTTTATGTTGATATGGAGGTTCGTTTCATTGATCTACTGGTTATGGATATTACGACCTGGATCAATTGTCAGTGAATGCAGCCGACATCGATGTGCCATTTGCTGAAGCGCTCAGAAAGCTGCAGAGTGAAGTGCAATCCAAAGTAACTTTCGGTAAATAAAAACACCATGTGTTGGTAAAGAATAGATTCCCTCACAGTAACGGAACCAGATATAAAAGTGCGTTTGTTTCTGGTCATCAACGACAAGGGTCACACTGGTGGAGAAATATTCTACACGAAATTGCATTGATTATATATACACATGAAGGTGAAACATGATCAAAGAAACCGTTGGAACAGCTATTGTTATCACAAATGAACAGCGAGACAACATGAAAAAAGAAAGATTGAGAAACGCTGGAATATATTTTTTTTTTACCAACCGGAGATTATAGAATATTCCAGCTGAATTATGAGTAAAAATAGCATAATTGGTGAAGGGGATCACAACACTAGGGTGCCCTGCATAGAATTGCAAATGTTTGTATAATACAACGCTCATATGCCACTTTTTGTCAGTCCTTTCGTGGTTGTGTTTAATCTCCAAAATCTGTGATTGACACAACCTGTAATTTGTGAATAGAAAAAAAATTAACCTGTTTTGGGAGATATTAGCATTGCTCTAGTTAAGAAAATTGATATTTATTATTTTGTACCTGCTGAGATATGTAACATTAGTCTCCATATGTTTCGAATTTTTTTTCCCAAATCCAGTACATAATAATATAATTGGTTAGTGCATGATAATATAATTGGTTAGTGCATGATAATATAATTGGTTAGTGCATGATAATATAATTGGTACTTTGGAGAAAAATAACTATCGACACTATTGAGTGGAGTAATCTTGACTACGGATTTATCATGTCCCCGCAAGACCACACGAAACTCAAGTTCTTCATTTACTCCATTACACCTTCTAATAAAGTTATGCCACCATGCATGCTGTTGAAGCTTCGAATGTGTTTCATAAAGACAAAAAGGATAAACCAATGTAATGTTATTGCTCGTTGCTAGTAACATTGTGAAGACTAACAAATACAGTGAAAAAATGGCTGTGTATAAATCTGCACATTTAAATGACAAAAGTTGAATGAAGTGGTTTAATTTTTACCAAATATCTAAGCTGACAGTCAAATAAAGAAAACCAAATGTAATAGGGGAATCTTTAAACCCAAGATGTCTTGTTTTATTATAGCCATCATATTTTAAGCACACATTTCTTTGCAACTATATTTTGCTTCATTAGATTATTATTATTATTAACAGTATTATGTATATATATATATATATATATATATATATATATATATATATATATATAACAGGATCTATTTGCAAGCACAACTTTTCAATATGTAGTTGTCTGTTTCACGAAAGAACGGGCCATAGTAATAAAACAAGATTAGAAGAGGCCCACGATGGAAACAGTTCATTGAGAAACAATGAAATACATGATTTGAGCTGCGAAGTATGTTTTCACGGAAGTTGTACATACTCGTCGCCGCTGTTATTTACACAAGATTACAACACTATTCCTGGCTCGTGCTCCTTGCAAGGACTTTGCAACAAGTAAAACACCTGAACACTTAAGAAACGTGTAAGTCAGCAGTGGAAAGTAAATTCTAACACGCATATCACTTTAAATGTGTAAATATATGTTAAAATAATAGTAACGGCTTATCTTCACCCTTTAAGACGTATGAGGAATATAGAACGTCTACATATATGTTTCAATGTATAAGACGCATGAGGAATATAGAGCGTCTATATATATGTTTCAATGTATAAGACGCATGAGGAATATAGAACGTCTACATATATGTTTCAATGGCCAAAAGTACATTTAATGGGTGATGTGGTGGGCGTCACAACAGTGTCCTATTTTCCTATAAAATCCGGATTCTTATTTAAGGCTTGTGAAAGTAGCGGTCGATCAGGATCGAACTCATACGCTTATCTTTAGTAGCCAAGTTCACTTAACACTGTTCCACTACAACTCCCACTAGGCATAAAGAAAAATTGTAATTATGATTTGTCATGTTAATGGTTGTTTCAATTATTTATTCAATTGTTGGACTCTCAGTATTAAACAATGAGCAATGTTGTTGATGCTATGTGACTCATAAACCAAACTAAAAATACAACTAATGCCAGTTGGTTAAAACAAAGCGAACATAGTAATTACATAATAATCTGTTCTGGAAATATGGTCATTAATTTTAATGGAGACGTACAATTGTTTCTGTAAATTTCTGGTTGTTTATGATCAATAGATCACGATTTGGGTGACATCTGATTTGATAATTGCAACTGTGGAATGGTTTACACTGACACTTTTGTTTTTTTTATTCAAATAGTCAAACATATACTCATATATGTAACTTGAACCAAATTGCACGATCTTTCCGTTAATGACTTACGTTTAGGCCGAAGGGCATCAGCTCACAGTCGCCTGGATTTATCGCAATGAGTCATTTGTCTAAAGTGCACGACAGTATTCAATAAACCAGACACATACCATACATTGTTTCCTTTAGCTTTTGCCGGCAAGTACTTGCTGGTAACATCGAGACACACGGAACCAGTAATGACACATAATTAATATCATTGTATATCTTACATGCATAATTAACAGCATAAAGGTACACTAAGTTATACCTACTATAACAAACAAGTGAGAAGCAAGTGTACTGGAGAAGAAGATATCAGCTATAGAGTGATAGGCATCAACATTTGTTACAGAAATAATAGTATCACATTTAGCACAAAATTCATCAACACTTAGCCTTGGTGGATGAGTGTTACAGCATTCATTTAGCAGAACAAATGTCTGAGTTTAATTCTAAAGTATTCTGATTTTTTTTTTCAAACCTTCAGGGTTCACCCCTGGAGTTATTGTTTGTCACTAAACTTCCTACGTATTTGAATTCCTCTACTTGTTTTAGTTGCCTGCCCTCTATAGTTATGTTGATATTCTATTTATTTCTGGCGGCATTTATGACTTCTGTTTTATAGATGTTGATTTACTGTTTGCTGAAAATGATCATATAAATGTTAAAGTTGTCATATTTGGACACTTGTAATACACACACTACATACTCACACTCATTAGCAAATACAACACTAATCCCATCTCTGAAAACAATAAAAATATTACGTGCTTACGTCAGTATGTTTATGAATTATGGATTTTAATTCGTTTGCAGTGATACCGGGGCCTTCCATAACTATAACCATAACTATAACCATAACCATAACCATAACATTTATGAATTCTGGAAAAAAAAAACAGTCGCATAAGTAGACATTCATGATTGCGCGCACGAAAATCCATGGATAACTCTAGCACTAGCCACCTTGTTCGTCCTGATGACAGTATCATAGACCCAGTGACGGATGAAGCCCTCCAGGTGATCATAATTGTGACATTCGTCATTCTCTGTGGTGCATTCAGCTTCTTCGGCATTGGATCAAACATTATCAATATAGTGGTCTTTAGCAGACAAGGATTCAAGGACAGCATCAACATGAGCTTGATGGGTATGTCTGCTTTATAATATGTCTTCTACTTTGTGGGGAAATATAATAAGGATAAAATATTACAATATTTGTGCAGTTGTTATTTTAACTTAATGTCTTTACAATTATATAAGTGTGAGTGTTAGGAAGAGTGTACATAGATAAGTTTAAAGGAAAAGAAAATTAGATCAAAGAAAAGTGTCCTCGTACTGTGTCTTATATATATCTCTTTCATCATCATCATCATTATCTGATGCTATGTCTGGTGGCGCAGGTGATCATGTCTCTCTACAAATCGATCTCGACAATAATTTAGTTATTTGTTGACCTTCTGCCAAGCCATTCTCTTAACCTGTCTGGTATCGTTTTGCTATGCTTTCCTCTATCTCATCGTTCCTCAATTTGCCCAATTCCCACAGTATATAATCCAGCAGTTACCTTCTCATTACATGGCCAACAAATGGCACATATATATACACGGATACATTCACGTTTTTTTTAGATGCACGTTTCGGTGAATAGATAGAATTCATTTGTTTCCCTTCATAATAATACTCATTAATTATTATTAGTCTGCAAACTCTTTGTTTATTGAGAGTAATTACAAAACGTCTGAGGATGCTCTAAGCAAAACATTACAACAAAGAGTTATTGTTTCTGTAGAAAGCATAACTCGGCATGTCTTTATCGATTTATTTTTCGTCATCATCATCATCATGTGCCATACTGGTTGGTGTAGGCGATCATACCTTCCACACATTTTTTATCAATCGTGCATCGAATCAGCTCTGTTATTGAATGATTGTGTTTCCCATGCCATGACACCAAGCCATGACACCTAGAAACAATCAACATTTTTCGGGCACATCATGAGACGAGGAAAGTTGGAATACATGGTTACAACAATTCAAGGAAAGAGACATCGCGGACGACAAAGAGAGAACATACTGGATAGCTTGGTGTGATGGCATAGAACACAGTCAACAACAGAACTGATACGATTTAATGTGGATAGAAGATTGTGGAAGGACATGATCGCCTACGCCAACCGGTATGGCACATGATGATGACACCAAGCTATCCAGAATCTTCTCTCTTTGTAGTCCACGATCTCTCTTTCCCTAAATCCTGCAAGTTATAATCAAGTACTCTAGTTCTCCTCTTCTCATGATGTTCCTTAAAAATGTTGATTGTTTCTTTTTGATGTTTTATAGGAGCTCCCTTGTTGTGTTGGCCTTTTTGAGAATGTCTTCACTGGTCATTTTAGCTGTCCAGGGAACTTTCAACATTCTTCTGAGAAATCCATGTCATCTCTGTGGCCTCTAATCATCTTTCTATTTATTTTTTCTACTGTCCATAATTCGCTTCTATAGGTTAGAATTAGCTTTATATAGCATTGGTTAACTCTCTTTCCCACTACCATTGACATAAACTTGTTGCGAAAGACGCTTCTAATTTTCTGAGCTGCTTTTTTCGCCGGAACTATTCTGCTTTTTAGTTCTGTGTCTTCCATCTAATGTTATTATTGTGCCCAGGTTTTTGACGCTTTGCACTTGTTTCAGATTTGTCCTGTTTATTTTTATGCTGCATGATGGTGATGATTGTTTCTTCGATATGACCATTACTTCTGTTTTCTTACTATTCAGACTGAAATAATATTGATAAAATGAGAACAGATAAAGAATTTGTGGATGTCATAAAATTAGGTTTTGCAGACGCAAACAAAAACATAGAGAATATCTTACAAAGCTGAACAGAATAACGAGGGCAATATGAAGATTCTAAAACAAAATGAGAGCATTTCACGTACCGGGAGGAAATTATCATTATTTGTTTAACCATGTAAATTAAGCAGAAACCTTGAACATAGACAAATAGTAGAAAGAATATATAGAGAGAAACAGAAAAGATAATTGACGCATTTATGAGAACGACACGATAGGAAGTCAACGACAGAACTGAAAACACAATTAAAGACAGAAACTTGTAGAAAGAAGTGATCATCTACATAAGTAGTAATGATATTTGATGATGATGTTGATGATGATATTTACCATAAATGTTACAATTCTCCATCACTCATACCCTCAAAATGTATAACAGCCACATTTATGTATTTATATGCAATGCTGATAGTAGCACTAAAATTGATATTTAAAATGTTGGTTTATGACGATTGTTTAAACTCAAGAAATGTGACTGACAGAATAATTTCTTCCAGGTTTGGCCATTTCGGATCTTTTTGTTCTATCAGCATGTTCTGGGTCAGCATCTTCTATAATCCTCTAGTTGTCAACAGCGGTTTGCCTTTTAACTTCCCTGAATTCACTTGCATGACCGGCTCTCTACCTCACGTGTGCTTCAACAGGTAAGACACCACATACAATTCAGATTATTTAGTCAGAAGATTCACTACATTTTCCAGTTAAGTATAGGCAAGGTACACGTCCAGATGCATAATCTGACTCCAAAATGTTAAGGTTGGAGCAGCTGAATGAGGATTAAAGAAGACGAGGCAGATCAGTCAAAGCTAAGTGGCGGCTCAACAAAAGGGAAGATTACATTTATATTTTAATATATAAGAGCAGGTGTATGCAGATTAATAATGACCTAAAGGGTGTGGAGAGAACAGTTACCAAGAGGGGAGATACTCATACAATCTTCACCAATAGATAGAGACAAATTGCATAGAGTCGAAAACAGCAAAGATGAAAAAAATGTAATAAATCTCAATTAAAATACGGAAAAAAAAACGAACAACGTTTAAGAACAGGAAGAAAAAACATAAGCTACTGTCAACAACACTCTAACAACATACTAACAACAAAGGAAAAAACTAACAACAATCTAACAACAAACTAACAACATACTAACAACTAAAGAAAAACTAACAACAACCTAGCAACACACTAACAACAAACTAACTACATTTATTATGGTTTGGAGGTCTCACACATTCAGCAACTGAGGTGAAAACTGTCAGCGACCACAGCTGATTGCATACGTCAGGATCGCCGCACAACAGAGTTGACAAAGATCATGATCCACCTCCTAGCAGTGCCACAGTAAACATACTATTTAGTTGTAGCGCCTTGTCACCGGGGATGAGGGAGACAACCCTTCTTCTTCTTCTCTTTCCTTCCTCATCTGCCTTTCAGCGTCGAGGGGAGATATAAATTTGCGGCCTTTTGCTCTTCTATTCGCCTTTGCTGATGTAATGTTTCCTAGTGCTTCTAATATTCCACCGATCCATCTTTTTCGTGATCGACCCTTGGGTCTGGTATTCTCACAACGTTTGTTGAAGGCTCGTTGTGTTGTGTTTTGTTCTTTCTGCCTTGTGACGTGGCCAAACCATTTTATCTGTGTTTCCTTATATATTCTATGGCGGGGGCTATTCCTGGCTTTTTTCTCAGTTCTTTATTTCTGATCTTATCTCTCAGACTGTTTCCTGTCATTCGTTTAGCACATTTCATCTTTGTAGAGGGTTATTTTCCTTATTGTTCTTGCATCTAGGGTCCAGGTTTGGCATTTGTAGCACAACGTTGGGATGAAGATTGTATTGTAGAGTGCTCGTTTTGCCTCTAGAGTTATTTCCTTGTTGGACAATAGTGGTGATAACTGTCCAATGATTTGACAAGCTTTGTTGCATCTTGATTCTATCTCTGCTGTTTGAGAATTATCATTCGTCATTAAACTTCCTTGGTATTTGAATTCCTCTACTTGTTTTAGTTGTCTGCCTTCTATAGTTATGTTGATGTTCTGTTTATTTTTGGCGACATTCTTGACTTCTGTTTTGTTGATGTTGATTTTTATGTTGTATTTTGTGACTGCGATGTGAGTATGTTTAAGTGTTATTTGGTTATTTGGTTATGGAAGGTCCCGGTATCACTGCAAACGAATTAAAATCCATAATTGCTCAACCGCTCGTGCCAGCATAGTCATTCGAATCTCATCTCCTAAACAAAGAAAGGTAAACTGTAGTCCCCATCATAGCAGTCTCAGCGCACGCCAAAAGACATAAGGCGAAACCGCGCAGAAAGTGAACACAGCCAACTGTTCCCTGTCATACGGTATCATCATTCATCGAAAGCAATTGGAATATCGAAACATGATCAAAACGGATTAGACACACAGCTCACGGTGTGCACAGAGCACTTAACTCAGTAGCTCCTGCAACAAGCCGGACTTGGAATATGAGGAAACTGCAACAAGGAACACTTTTCATGCATAGCCTTCAATTGTTCCCGCCGCCTATCCACCATATACCGGGAGTTCACGTCCTCTTGAAAATGATAATCGTTATATTTTTTTTTAAATGTAGAGCGCTTGATGATGTTAGGCCATCGTTGTTGACACAATTCCGAACATATAGACACACAGTTAGTCGTCAGATTATCCCCGTCGCACATCAAACAACCGACCGTAAGATTAGCGTACGACCGTTATAGGGATTTACGATGAACCATTACGATGACGTAGCACACAAAAAATGTCGTACACACAATTTCGCTCCCTTTCGATTTCTGATTACTCTAGTAAAAGCAGCCTAAGACGAACAAAACACTGTGCAAATTCCGTAAAGAGATGAAACTGCGACTGATGAAGTCGTTTACATTGATAAGTAACATGGAAATAACTTGCGTCAAGGAATTCCAACAACGGCCATGAACAGCACCAATGGGACGTAATGCGCAGATCAAATCTAGACGTTGGAATGTCTCATTCACAACACTTGATTTATCAAAAAGGGACAGTTGCCGGCGTACAACATCGCTTTAGCGGCGCAGATGTAATAAGAAGATCATCACTTTTACTTTAACGGAGAAAATTACAACGGAGAACATAAATTAATCAGACCCCGGATGCACTTTCTTCAGCGAAAGAGAGGACATGGACTAGATCCGCCATCTTGGAGACGGAAGTGTTCTTGTAGGTCTTCTATTGTTTCATGCATTAGTGCCTGATCGTCTGCAAATAAAAGCTGGTTGATCTCCTCTGTCTCTGATGGGTTGGCTAGCTTGCATATATGGTCCATGTATGTCATAAACAGTAGGGGGGATAGTACGCACCCCTGTCTTACACCTGATCTAACTTCGAAGTGGTCTGTGTAGCCTGCTACTGTTCTGACTCTGCAGCTGCTGTTGATGTAGATACTTTTAATAAGGTTGGTTAGATGTTGGCTTACTCCGTATGTTGTTAGTATCTCCCACAGTTGTTCTCTGTTTACTCTGTCGAATGCTTTTTCCTGGTCAATGAAAGCTATGTATAAGTTTTGATTGTGTTCTGTCGTCTTTTCTGCAAGCTGTTTTAATGTGAATAGTGCGTCAGTACACCCTCTGTTTTTTTTTCGGAACCCCATTCGAGAATCGCTTAACTGTAGTTCTATTGTTGGTCTCACCTTTTTTTCCAAGATTTTGGCGTATAGCTTTTCTCCGCGGCTGAGAAGAGATATACCTCTATATTGATTGCAGATTGCTCTTTTGCGACCTTTCTTTTCCATATTGGTATGATATGGAAACACACTAACAACAAACTAACAACACACTAACAACAAACAAACGAAAATCTAACAACACACTAACAACAAACTAACAACACACTAACAACAAACAAACGAAAATCTAACAACACACTAACAACACACTAACAACAAACAAACGAAAATCTAATAACACACTAACAACAAACTAACTACATTTAACAACCCAATGCTAAGAAATGTCTTGCTGAAGTCGGATGTGTGTCAGCCGGTGGTCGCAAAAATCAGATTCAAGCTGCCAACCACAACACAGTGCAGCTACACCGAATTTATGTCCTTTAAATGGCGGATTACAACGAAGGAGTTATTCATTCATTAAGTAATCAACGGCAAACGCCAGAAAGAAAGAAATAATTGTCATATTCATTGGTAATTCTTCATTGTTTTTTCTTCTATATTTACTGTTAGTGAAGTAGAGGGAATAAAAGTTACCAAATTTATAATAACTAAAAAACAACTGAATATTTTATGCATAATTTGACATTTAAACTGTACCGTATTTTACCGTCAGCAGGTAAAGGTAAAGTATGAGACTTGAATTGACATATTAGCGCACGCGTTTTCGCCTATTTGTGATCATCCGCCTATCCAGAGGTGTTCGAAGACTTCCGGAAAGTGTCGCTTCAAGCATCCAAACTCACAATGCGAGGCGGCATTCCTCACTTTCCCAGAGCACTAACCTGGTAACCATTTCTCCCAACGGCTGGGTCGACAGCGAGGGTATAATTTTTTCCAACCACGAGAACAACTTACAATTATTCTAGCGGGAATCGAACAAGGGTTATCCAAACGTGGGTAGCCTTGTCGAGTGGTTACCCCAAATAGGCTACCGATGCCCCGATCAGTGACTAACACATTACTAGTGTTAATCAGTAATCACATCTTGTACACTCTCTTGATTTATATCCATATATCATGTCATGTAACCAACTTATCATTTGGTCTTACATGCAATTTTGTTATATACGATAGAGACGCTAGTTAGAACTATTTTTGATTGTTCTATGAAAACCGTTTTGTTTTAACTTGTGTCACACAAAACATAACAACAAATGTTCATCTTTTTACAGAATCACGAGCGTCATCACAGCATTTATCACTCTGGAAAGATGTCTATGTATCGCCATGCCTCTCAAGGTCAAGAACATCATTACTCCATTCAGAACCAAGTTCATCAACATCTCAGTTTTTGTTTCCATTGTTTTACTCTTCTCCCCGTATGCAGCCGTGAACACCTTCGGCTGGAAGTTCAACGCCTCGCAGAACAGATCAATTCTTGGAATTCTTGACAGTTCAGAGAGGAACTTAGTGGACGCTGTATCATTCTTTATCAACAGCGTATTTTTATCGTTAGTTGTTTTAATCATTGTCGTTATTTCAACAGTTATTCTTGTCGTTAAACTTTCCGAGAAAACTAAATGGCGGAAATTGGTCACCGCCCAGGCGAACTCTGAAAAGGAAACGACCTCATATAAAGACAAAAAAGTGGTCAAGATGGTAACTCTGATATCTATTATCTTTCTCGTGTGTTATATTCCACCCACAATAGCGTTTCTGGTGGTTGTGATCTACCCAGAAATCTCAATCATCGGCAGGTTTCGAAATACGTTCATAACAATATTTTCTGTGACGTTTGTCCTAGATGCCATCAACTCTAGCGTGAATATTTTTGTCTATTACAAGATGAGCGCTAAGTTCAAGGACACGCTTTGTGGAACATTTTTGAAATTTATGAAAAAGGAATAAATAAAATTACATCCATTATTGGAGTGAGTCAGTGTTTTCTTAATGTCTCCCCCCCCCCCCCCTCGTTTCCAAGTTTTCGTTCATTAGTTAGTTTATGACAATTATACGGATGGATGCTGCAGACACAGTTAGCGTATTTAGTAGGTGATGGCAGTGACCAAGGCATTCAAATAGTTAGAGTCACAAGACTACATCCACGCATGTATACTGAGTGATTCGATGAGCATGATAACAAAAGTAGAGGCGGGCTCTGTACGCATGCAATGGGTAGAGTCGTTGCAGAAATCCAAAATACGTAAGGTCACCTTTGTCTATGTCCCTGGACATGCGGGAGTACGGGGAAATGAAAGAGCGGACAGGTTGGCTAGCTGCGCTGTCGTTGATGACGGGCAACCAATGGATCGGGCGGACATCATCAATGCTCTCCGAGATGTGGGAAGAGCACAGGACTTCGACAAACACAGATCCACGTCACTTCTTTGGATGATGGAAATGGGAGTTAAGTTGGGCACAGCCACAAATGAGAAACTTAATGGGCGTGTAAGAAGACTTATCAACCAACATAGAACTGGTGTCGTCAGTCGCTGGACACTGCTGGAATTGCTGAGGAGGAGATCTGAGCACTTATGGACATGTTCGGAGTGCAATGATGATGACACGCAAAGAACTCAATAACTCAATGACAGAATATTATAAACACTAGGAAACATGACCTCACCAAAGGCATGCAAGAGCAAAAGATCGCAAATTATGCCTCCCTTCGACGAAGAAAGGCATTTGAGGAAGAAAAGAAGGGTCATGTCCAATTATTTATCCGCTTCTTGTGCGTTGATTCACCCGTCCCCTCTCTGCAGGTATCCTGTGACTCTAACAATCTTTCAAATTTGTGTCTGTCCACTTCGTTGATTTGAGCGTCAACAAAGATTTCAGGAACAGGTCATTTAATGGTGGTGACCATTAGCCCAACTCTCGACTCGGGTAATTCTATTCGTTTCCTGATTGGCTATAATCTTTTGGGTTCCCCGACTTTGACATTAAATTACTGAGCTTCTTTTGCTGATTGGCTAGTCATCTCGGCCCACGACCTTGGTACAACCTGTTTTTCAAACATTTATTGGGGGAGCAGAAGCTACTGCGACCTGCGGTCGCAATAGCTGGGTCGGCGAACCATCAGCTGACCAAGACCTAGCACTTCTACCTCCTCGTGGTCTGCCCTGGAAACAGTCTGCGTCAAACCAGACTGGCTAACAGAAGCTAGGATCGCCGTGTTCCCCGTAGTGGTGGCTGTTACTGATATATAAAGGACTCAGTATTGCAGTACCTCTTGGCTGAACTAGTAGTTTCCCAGCGTAGCCTGGGACAGACGAACTCCAACCTCTCCAGTAAGAGCCGGGAACGTCAAGAAAGCCATTACGACCCGCCACATCTTATGAGTCAACGGACAACCTGCCCGCACCAACTCGTGGCATGACGTCAACAATAACAACTACTTATTATCGGCCCACGTTCTGTATGTCAAACCGGTCTATTCTTCCCCCAGGAAACAAATAATAATAAATGAATATTATTATTTGGGGTGGGGGGTGCGGGACTTCTGCGGCGATAGATCAGCGAATCATTTCATAGCGTGAAGTCTGTTTACAGAACTCGGGCAAAATCTAAAAAAAACATAGAACAATAAACAGCCGGGAACAGGATGGAGCTCTTACTCCTCGACAGGACGCCTTGTCACGAGAAGTAAACACTGGTAGCTAACTAAGCAACAACGAAAAATAGCCATCATTGAGAGTGTCTTTCACGCATGTGCGCTCATGAATATAGAATGGCCTTAAACTAAAGTTTATTCTCAACGACAATGGGAACAAGGTACATTTATTCCTTAAATGCTGTTTTCTCTTGATCTATATAACTTCAAGCCACAAACAGATCAATTAATATTTTCTGTACTGACCTCACGTCATCAACGGATCAGTTCTTATCTATTCTGCTGATACATGACATGTCAATAAAACACTAGTGCCTTTCTGTTCTACTCATATATATCATGTCGTAGAAAGGTCACAAATTGATCATTCTTTATCTTATCCTATTATCTATGTGATATAAAACCAGAAATAAATGAGGAACAATGAGGATTTGTGGACGGAAAGGGCACCAATAATGCAATATACATCATAAGAACATTGGTAGAAAGAACGATAGAGAAAAAGAAAGATCTATATATGTGCTTTATAAACTACACAAAAATATTTGACAAAGTAAAACATGTGGAAATAATCAATATGCTGGAGAAATGAAACATTGATGGAATGGATCTGTGAATCATAAAAAAAACATATACTGGCAACAAACGCCAGCTATACGAATGAATTAACAACCAAACAGGACAATTACAATATATAAAACAAGGAGTCTGACAAGGCTGTGTTCTGTAGCCGGATTTGTTTTCACTTTATAGCGAGCATATTATGAGATCATTAGACAAAAAGGGAATTGAAGTCAACGGTCACAACATAAATAATTTGCGATATGCAGATGACACAGTATAATAGGAGAGACAGAGACTGAACTACAGGAATTTATAGACATAATAGTAAAAGAAAGCAACAAAAAAATCTCAGTCTGAATAGTAAGAAAATAAAAGTAATGGTCATATCAAAGAAACAACCATCACCATCATGCAGCATAAAAATAAACAAGAGAAATCTGAAACAAGTACAACGTTTCAAATACTTGGGCACAATAATTACATCAGATGGGAGATACATACAAGAAATAACAAGCAGAATAGCTCAGGCCAAAATAGCATTTTAGAAAATGAAAAAAAAAATATTATGCAACAAATCTATGTCAATAGAAGTGAGAAAGAGAGTTCATAGGTGTTATATAGACCCAATTTTGACCTATGGAAGCGAATCATGGACAGTAGACAAACAAATGAAAAGACTATTAGAGGCCACAGAAATGGGATTTCTCTGAAGAATGTTGAAAGTTCCATGGACAGCTAAAAAGGACAATGAAGCAATTCTGAAAGAGGCCAACACAAAAAGGCGGCTCCTAACAAACATCAAAAAGAAACAATTAACATTTTTCGGGCACGTCATGAGAAGAGGAAAGTTGGAATACTTGGTTACAACTGGCAAAATAAAAGGAAAGAGAGATCGCGGGCGACAACATGTATTTAAAAATTGCTCTTGTAACTTTCACCTATTTTGTCTCACTTTCTTTATTTTTTGTACTTCATATACGGTATAGGTCGTCTTATTCGCAACTTTAACCCATTTATGAAAAATGTATTTCTGTCTTGATAAGCGACAAACGGTCTGTGGTGCTCAATAACATCAATTTATATTTATTAATGTTATCTTTTACATCACTTGGGTCACAAGTCACATTATTACAATTGTATAATTATCGGAGTTCATATTGCTACAAAAGTCAATATACTTGGCGGTCTCGTCGACCGCTTGAATCAATATCTCCTGTAACAATTTAACACATCACAGATTCAACTTTCTAGCTATGGTACTAATGTGTACACACAAGTCATGTTGTGGACTCTAACTATATATGCTACTCTACTAACTGTGATCTAACTTTGGTTTTGTGCTATTGTCTTATCTATCTACACTAGTTAACGGTGTGTCATAGAGTATATTGGTTTCCTTTCTAATCCCTCAGCTCTGTTTTCTGTGTGTTCACTCTAATGATGTCTGCTCTCTCTTTCTCTCTCTCTCTCTTTCTCTTTCACTCGCTCTATCTCTCTCTTTATATATACTGGCCACGTCTTGCAACCCATCTTGTGTCATTAATATTTATTTTCTCTATACCCAAACATTCTAGTTGACACTTCTAGCTGATCTTGTTAACGTGTTTATCCGCCCACACTGTCTGGTCATATGTCCTTGGCATAATTTGCTGTGAAATTTTCTTTAACAATTTAAATTAAGTGTAACGTTTAATGTTCTTATGACCAGCTACACTGCTTCTTGAGAGTACTGAGAATTTCATCCAGGTCCATTGCTCGTCCATATTCCAAAACAGCCAACATAGCGAGTCAATTCACGTACTCATTTCCCACTTACGCCCTACAGCGTTGGAACAAAAATGAAGTAGATTTAATCAGACCCTCATCACTTCCGACATCCCATAGCAGCAGGTAACATCAGCATTTCGACCAAACGTTCGTCTGAGCAACGGATGCTGCTGGTACTACAAATTGGCACGCTTCTATACAATGTCTAAATGATTAGTAATGGGCTAAATGGTTGCAGCCATCAGCGCTGTTTCAAAGATTTAGAAGTGTACTAGATAGTAAGGATAGAAGAATTGTTATTGTTATGGAAGGCACCGGTATCACAGGCAACGAATTAAAATTCATAATTGCTCAACCGTCCGTGCCAGTGGAATCATCCGAATGAAACACAATGACGATGATTGATAAATGATTTTGTGCATACGAAAATATCTCACTAACTTTGCAGAGCTTGAGGCATAAACATTGACAGGTGTTTTCTTTTATGCTTTCTTTTTCAAGCCACAAAAGGTCTCACAGAATGTGTCTTTGAACTTTGTACTCATCTTATAATAGACAAAGATGTTGACACTAGAATTGATGGCCTCAAGAACAAATGATACTGACCAGGTGAGTAGATACGTATTTCGAAGCCTGCCTATGATTGAGAAATCAGGGTAGACCACAATTACCAGGAAGCTAAATGTGGGCGGAACGTAGCAAATAATGAAGATGACAGATATCAGAGTTATCATCTTGACAACTTTTTTTTCTTTAACTGAGGTTTTTTCTTTTTTGGACATTGTTGGGGCAGTGACAGTTTTCCGCCATTTAGTTTTCTCAGAAAGTTTAACGACAAGAATTACTGTTGAAATAACGACAATGATAAGTACTGCCGACGACAGTAATACGCTGTTAATAAAGAACGAAACAGAGTTAACAATCTCCCTCTCTGGGTGTCAATGATTCCAAGAATGGACCTGTTCCGCGCAAGGCTGAATTTCCAACCAAACTTATTTGCAGACGCAATCGGGGAGAACAACAAGACCGTAGAAACAAAAATGGAGACGTTGATGACCTTTGTTCTGAATGGTGTAATCATGTTCTTGACCTTGAGAGGCATGGCGATACAGAGACATCTCTCCACAGTGATAAATGCTGTGATGACGCTCGTGATCCTGAAACAGAATAAATATTTTCTATTCGCTGTAGTCCTTTTTTTATAATCGCAAGACAATCAGTGAATTATAATACCTCGTAAACAGCAATCACAGTTAATTCTAAAGAGCCATGTTATGCATATATAGCAATTAATGGTTATCCATTACTGGAATCAAAATTAGATTAAATAGCAGGTGTAAAACAATCCACTAACTTAGTTTGATTTATTTATAAGACTGCCACGAATGAGTAGCAAGTAGAACAAAAAAAGGAAAAGCCTGTTGGCCGATAACAATGCTATTTAAATTGTTACAAATGTATATAAAATAATGACAATACTCTAGTAGTATGAAACTTGAGGATTAAACTCAAGAAATAAAGAAAACTTCGTGAGAAGATTAATAAAACTGTGTCTTGCACAAACGAGATATATTAAATTAAAGAAATGTCTAATTTGATAGTAAAAGAAAGATCCAGTGTAGAAGAAGCGGTACAGAGTGTAGATGACGACTGTAAAATGTATTAGGAATTAACTCTTTCCGTACGGAAGCTTTTTATTGACGCAACAGAAGAGATTTCAGAGACAAAATTGTTCATGGTTTTAACAATCAATCTATATATTTATATTTATCTAACATATAACATATTTGGAACATATATATGAATGTTTAGATAATTGAACACGGTATAAGATTTCACCAGTAGCCAGATGATACAAGACATGTAAAAAGAATATGGTTTGATGGAATTCACACTAATAAAATTGAGCGTGGCGCACATATACGGCAAAACGTACGTTACCAGAATCACAATGCGGTGAAACGTACAGAAAGAGCAAATCATATGAAGTGATCAGTGAACCTTCAGTCATACAACAGTACGAAGAGCTGTATTACAGAGGATTGCTAAACTGATTTATTAAAGAAACAAACACTACACAGAGTCAGAATTTGCAAAACTGGACAAATACATAGACAAGAAATGTGAAATATCGAAGGTTACTGGCTAATCTTTACCTGTTGAAACACACGTGAGGCAGAGCTCCAGTCATGCACGTGAAGTCCATGTTATCAATGGGCAGGCCGGTACGGAGAACTAAAGGATTGTAGAAGATGCTGATCCAGAACATACTGATAGAGCAAACAAGATCCGAGACAGCCAGACCTGGAGGATTATAACATCACATTATGGTTATTTTTTTAGTCATTCACACTTATTTATTCGTCTTTTACATGCGATATTGTCTTCATAAATTACACGTCAATAAATACAGACGGTGAAAGGAAAATGAGGAAGGAAAAACGAAGAAGAATAAATACAGTCTATATAAATAATATGTGCAAAGACAAATGCTTCTTCATTTTTACATTTGGTCTTTCAGTTGTGGTAGTATATGTAGACGAGGTAATACTACCAGTCATGACATTTGTTACTTAGTGATCAACAGTAATGACCATATAAATATGGTAACATGCTAACGATAGTTAGCAGCGGTATGTTTCAATATTACTTTTGGCTTATCAAAGTCTATGTAAATGGTTTATATTAATCAATGTACAAGGTTACAAGCTTTCACAACAGGTGTACCGAGATTATAAGTGTATTACAACCAATGTACAAGATTACAAGCTATCACACCGGTGTACCTAGATTACAGGTTTATTACAACCAATGTACAAGATTACAAGCTATCACACCGGTGTACCTAGATTACAGGTTTATTACAACCAATGTACAAGATTACAAGCTATCACACCGGTGTCCCTAGATTACAGGTTTATTACAACCAATGTACAAGATTACAAGCTATCACACCGGTGTACCTAGATTACAGGTTTATTACAACCAATGTACAAGATTACAAGTTGATCACAATTGATGATCAATGTTGCAAGTTTATAACAATCGATGTACAAGAATGCAAGCTCTCGAACGAATAATCATATGTTAAAAAGGCACTGCTTCTATAAAGCTATTTGAATATTTAAATAAACTATAAATTACTAAAATACAAATAAAAAATAAAAATCAATGAAAGATTGGGAATGTTTCAACAAATAAAACAGCTTGTTAGGCAATATGTGTGCTGTCAACAGATTTGTTTACTATGTATAGTGAGATTATTTTAAGATCTATAAGGGGCATGCCTAGAATAACAAACGGATGTCATAATTAAAAAAAAATATATAATGTATGCTGATGATACATTCATAATCGCTAAGAGTGAAAATGAGTTACAAGAAATATTAGACATTATAGTGAAATAACAAATAAAGGACTCAGCCTTAATAGCAAAAATACAGAATTAATGGTAACAAAAAACGAAAAGGACATTGCCTCTGTGCAAAATAAAGACAAGTAGAACAATATTGTTGGTTGCATTCGCCCGATGACTAAAGTATTCTAGAGTACCATAGTAGACTAGACTATTCATCTTCATCATCCGCCCTTACAAGGATGTAATGGACGTGTCTGCGGTTGTGTTATGGTTTGCAAACTGTTGTATTTGCGCCTTTCGGCCCAACACATCCGACTTCAGCACGACATTTTTGAGTACCGGGTTGTCTTCTCTCTTCGTTCCCTGCACGCTTGGCCAGACTAGACAGGTTAGTCTTTTACTGGAGGCACCGCGGAGAGGTGGAGCAGGGTATGGATGGTTTTGGTTCACCGATCCTGTCGCAAACCATCAGCTGTGGGTCGCTGACAACTTCCAGCTCTGGTGCTGGTATGTCGTAGAACAATATTAAAACAGGTAAATGAATTTAAATATTTGGGAACTTTGTTAACCTCAGATGGTAGATGTACAACAGAAGTGAGATGCAGAATGGCTCAAGCAAACGCAGCTTCCCAAAACATGAGCCAGATACTATGCAATCCATTTTTGACAATAAAAACAAGAAAAAGAGTTCTTAAATGTTATGTAGAGCCAGTCTTAACATATGGATGTGAATCATGGACAATTGGACAACAGACAAAAAAATCACTGGAGTCTGTAGAAATGTGGTTTTACAGAAGAATGTTGAGTATACAATGGACAGCTAAGAAGAGTAATGAAAACGTTCTGAAAGCAGCCAAAGCAAAAAGAGAGCTAATTTCCAATATTAGGAAGAAACAATCATCATTTTTTGGCCATGTAATGAGAAGAGACCAACTGGAATATATTGTAACAACTGGAAAAATTGAGGGACGAAGAGATAGAGGGAAGCAAAGATAAAAGATACCAGACAGCTTAAGAGAATGGATTGGCAGAAGGTCAACAACGGAAATGATAAATAACTGTCGAGATCGAAAATTTTGAAGAAACATGATCACCTGCGCCAGCAGGCCCGGTACTTGATGATAATGATATAGAAAGAGCAAGTTTGAGGTTCGACTGAGAGGAACATAGATTTGGCTTCAAAAATAAATAGCTATGTTGTTGAAGATACCTATAAAACACGTCAGATTAGCACAATCACTGTGTTTATTATTGAAAATGTGTATCACATTTCAATGATATCATATTGATACTTCTCTTGAATGATAAAGGTAGAAACTTCCACCACGTAGCGAGAGAAACATTTCTATCGCGGTGAAATAAACACTTAGACCTGAATAACTCGTGCCGACTGCACAGGACAGGCGCTTGCCACTTCACGGCCTCCGATAGGACATCGCAGCACACCCCAGAAATGGAATATTGCTGTATAGATATATTTTTATTATATTTTACTCTATATTTACACACTAAAAAAATAGTTTACTGTGATGATTTTTTTTTTATTTGTCTGGTCACGTCGAGGTACCACCCCCCCCCCCTTTCCCCCCGACATACGCCATCAGATGTATACGGTAGATGTGTCGCAGGATAATTTTTTTTTTTTAGAGATTCCCAACTATATTCTAATGTTGTTCCTAGCCCACGTGAGCATATGAGAATACGTTAGTGCAGTCGCCATATAATGTGCTTATAATTGTCTTTATTTCACCTTGCCCTGACATACTGCTGTCTGGAGATCTGCGAGAGTCACACCTGCGTGACAGGACAGGAAAACTGACGTCATAATAGTACGTTTACTCCTTTAATAAATAAACATAAGTAAACAAGAATATAAAATGTTGAGAAATAACAACAAAAATAAGAATGGCTAAAAAAAGGTTTAACAACATGTAAAATATACTCACATCTAAGCAAATGACATCAGAACTAAAACTCATCATCATCAAGTACCATGCATGCTGGCGTAGGTGATTATGTCTCTATACAACTTTTTATCTCGACAGATATTTATCATTTCTGTACTTGACATTCTGCCATACTGCACTCTTAAGCTGTCTGGTATCTATTCTCTTTGCTTCCCTCTATATCTTCGTTCCTCAATTTTCCCAGTTGTTGCAATATATTCTAGCTATTCTCTTCTCATTACATGGCCAAAAATGATAATTGTTTCTTCCTAATATTGGACATTGGCTCTCTTCTTGCTTTTTCCTCTTTCAGAACGTTTTCATTACTCTTCTTAGCTGTTCATATTATTCTTGACATTCTTCTGTAAAACCACATTTCTGCAGTCTCCAGTGTTTTTTTTTGTGTGTGTCTATTGTCCTATTGTCCATTATTAACATGCATACGTTAACACTGGCTCTATATAACATGTAAGAACTTCTACTATTTTAAACTATGAAAGAAACTGCTATATTTACTCAACATTACTTTATGCTGCAGAAACTTGGTCATCAAATAAGAAAACAGAGGAAACAGTTGAAGCCTTTTAAATGTGGACCTAATGGAAGATGGGGAGAAATTGGGGAGGGGGGGGGGGGTAAGAAAAGCAAACAAGGAAGTTCAGTATCAGATCAAAATGAAAAATTAATAACTAGTGAACACACTTATAAAAAAGACAATTGAAATTTTGTATACACGTAAGGAGACATAACACCCTTCTAAAAGTCATATTGGAAGGGAAGGCACAAAGCAGACTATCAGAGGCAGATCAAGAGTAAAGTGGTATGATAACATCAAAAGCTGTTCAGGTGAGCCTATGACAGCGTGCACTATCAAGACAATAGACAGAGTAAAATAGCGCTTCATTGTAGCCAACCTTCGACATGGAGACGGCTCCCAGCGAATGAAAAAAAGAACAATATTTGTTCACAAATGTTCAGATCAAAACTCATTTTCAGCGATTTACTCAGTGAAATTGTTCATGTATAAAGTCGTCATACCAAGCAAACTGATGTTGATGCTATCCTGGAAGCCCTGTCTCACAAACACCGCTATGTTGATGATGTTTGCTCCAATGCCAAAGAAGCTGACAGCACCACACAGAATGACGTAATTGATGAGCTGAAAAGCCTGCCTGACGTTGTCTGTGACGGGGTCAGGGGGCGGCACCGCTGCTGAACTAATGACCTCAATGATGGTAGAATTGGCCATTTCCAAGCACTCGTAGATCCGCCAGCAACTGTTGAGAATATTATTTTTCTTACATTAATGACATCAGTGTTGTATTTAATACCTTGTTCAATATAAGACATGTTATAATTTATGAATTACGTTAACATTTCTAGCAACTGAAAACATTGAAACTATCACATTTGAGAATTATGTTCTTTTTTTTTTAGCTTTCAAACGTCAACACGTCATGGAACCGGAATGCGTGGAAGGAAATCATTTTTTAAAAAAAGAATGACAACTGCAAACTTTTATTTTAGAAACATAGCTTTTCCTTGTCGTATCCTGGCGCTAGTAGAAAATCGACAATTTTAACTTCCAATGTGAACCGTGCATGAGACGTCTGCTAGCGATCATAAGAAATGAGACAGACAACACCCAATCCCTTAAACATGAACACTTTATTTGCGGTGACAGGAAAGTTACCGTACACAAACATTACTACTGAATAATTCTCGCTATTTGGAGCAGCCGTGACGACATCTTCACAATTTTGCGTTCTGAGATGCTAAGTGTGGCAAATGTACATGTCCATTCTCCGATATTATCACTCCATCTCTTGTCGAATATTAAAGATGTCCATTCTCCTATATTATCCTCCCATTTTTTGTCGAATATTAAAGATGTCCATTCTCCTATAGTATCTTCCAATTTCTTGTCGAATATTAAAGATGTCCATTCTCCGACATTATCACCCCATTTCTTGTCGAATATTGAATATGTCAAAATTCTCCTATATTATCATCCCATTTCTTGTCGAAAATTAAAGATGTCCATTCTCCTATAGTATCTTCCCATTTCTTGTCGAATATTAAAGATGTCCATTCTCCGATATTATCATCTCATTTCTTGTCGAATATTAAAGATGTCCATTCTCCTATAGTATCTTCCCATTTCTTGTCGAATATTAAAGATGTCCATTCTCCTATAGTATCTTCCCATTTCTTGTCGAATATTAAAGATGTCCATTCTCCGATATTATCATCCCATTTCTTGTCGAATATTAAAGATGTCCATTCTCCTATATTATCAACCCATTTCTTGTCGAATATTGAATATGTCCATTCTCCATTATTATCCTCCTATTTCTTGCCGAAAATTAAAAATGACCATTCTTCCATATTGGAGCCGCGATAGCTCAGTGGTTAGTGAACTGGACTACGAAGGACAAGGGGTAGGGTTCGATCCCAACCGACGGCTTCCGGGTTCACCCACCCATTAATGGGTACCTGATTTTTTTCTGGGAAAGTGAAGCAGCACGGGCGTAATACCGACCCCATTACCCTAAAAATCATGTGCCGAAGGTCTGTAAAATTTCTGGTCACTAACACCATATTCCCTATACGCTATTTGGCGTGACGGGGGTACTTTACTTTACTATTCTCCTATATTATCTTCACATTTCTTGTCAAATATTAAAGATGTCCATTCTCCTATATTATCCTCCCATTTCTTGTAAAAAATTAAAGATGTCCATTCTCCTATATTATCCTCCCATTTCTTGTCAAAAATTAAAGATGTCCATTCTCCTATATTATCCTCCCATTTCTTGTCAAAAATTAAAGATGTCCATTCTCCTATATTATCCTCCCATTTCTTGTCAAAAATTAAAGATGTCCATTCTCCTATATTATCCTCCCATATCTTGTCAAATAATAAAGATGTCCATTCTCGAATGCTGTGCTCCAACCTGTTCTCTGTTACCTCCAGCATCCATGTAGACCAGTGCTATATGTCAGCTTCTCACATCGTGACAGATACAACTTCGCTCGACATTGAAGATCAAGTGTCAAAACTTTCAATATTTGATTTTCTTTGTGCTACTTGTGCTTTTTGCGATGTTGATTATGTTGCTGTCTCTCTGTATCATTTGTAACGTTATTACCCATTTACCAACTTAGTTATTTCTTAGACACTACTTCAGCATTTCACTAACAATTGTTATTTGTTATTGCACATATACGTTTTTCTATAATTATTTTGCTATTTTTAACGCGCAACATCAAACCTGTTCTACTCTATAGAACTGAGTCAATGACGGTATGCATGGCAGTACAGAGGACATTTGAGGCAGCTGAGATGTAGTTTATCAGAAGACTGCTACTAATTCCACGGAGAGAAACAACAACATATCCAAAATATTTTAAACCAGCTGGAGAAAACAGAAATATCATCAAAATCATAAGATTGAGACACTCTATATTTATTGGGCATGCTATTTGAAAAGAAGGCATTAAGAATACTATAACAGGCAGAATGAATGGAAAGAAAAGCAGATAAAACCTTACAGAAAAAAATACTAAAATAGTGTATCCAAATAGCATACTATTTATTCATATGTATATACTTCTTAGTCATGACAAAGATAGAAAAATCCATTATATAGTTTGAACCATTGTTAACATAGCAACTAGGCAGGTGATTCCTGAAATTGTCTACTGAGAACTTAATAATCATTGCAAGACCAATAAATACCGATGTATGGATGTAGTTTTGTAGTAGGTTTGAACTCCAAAGTCACTGAAGCATGTCTACTAGTAAAGCCCGTGTTACATGAGTTACATCATGACAGACTCTGGTTTACAGTGTCTCGTAGTGCAGCATCATCATTGATACAATCTCCACATTGAAGGTTGGCGTACTGGACCGCCATTTCACCCTGTCTCTTTCTTTGATGATGCAGGTTGTCAAACATGACTTGTCCATCCTTTGATGTTACTTGTCCACGTTAGTCTTGGTCTGCTTCCGGTATCATGATGACATTTTCCTCATTGAGTTGGAACGCACTTGTGTTATAGTTTCTGGTAAAACATTAGAGGTGTCGTGGCCTCCACTGCCGCATATGGATATGTGCTGCTGGTCACAGACTAATCCCTGAGCAAAATAACCATCTCATGAAAGCAGCAACTTGGAAAAACTGGGAATATTTGTTCAACAGTTGCCCTGAAGAGATGTCAACAATACATAGTTTCATGAATGAAGAGAGGAAATATCACGGAACTCAGATGTTGCGGTAGTAACTGTGTTTAAAACACAATTCATTAACGAAATTGAACATTTTTAGGAAAAATGTTGATGAGACCACAATAGATGTATACACAGTGGTGTTAGCTGCACGGCCACGCGCACCTCCATATACAGTCTAACGTCTGAGCAAAATAATTATCGTATGAAAACAGAATGTTCCTTAATAAGCTGGAATATTTGTTCAATAGATTTGAGTAGCCCTGAAGAAGTAAGCACAACACATAGTTTCAGGAATGGAGAGTGGAACTACCACGGCAACACGAAGTTGCGGTAATAACTGTTGAATATTCAAGCTTCATAAACACTTCAGCCACTCTCAACATTTGTCGAGCACACCATGACAAGAGGAAACCTGGAATACATGGTTACACCTGGCAAAATACAAGAAAAGAGAGATCTTTGACGACAAAGGGAGAAGACATTGAATAGCTTAGTGCCATGGCACGGTATCAAGTAAAATAAAGAATGTGCACGATCTACTGAGGACAAAGAATAGTTGCAGGACATGATAGTCTACGTCAGCAGGTGATGACAAACGGTGGTGATAATTAAATATTAACAGCAATGATGAAAACATAAAAGGCAGTGCGACACATGTAAGGACATTCCAACAGTAAGACATAGAAGATGTGCGAGACTAGAGAAGCTTCAGTGACCGCTCGCTGACAATAACTTGGAAGTTCGAATTTAGATTTCGAAGTGGAAAAGATGTACTCATATCTTATTGGCTATTGGAGTAATGGAAGCCGCGATAGCTCAGTGGTTAGTGAACTGGACTACAAAGGACAAGGGGTAGGGTTCGATCCCAAACGACGGCTTCTGGCTTCACTCAACCTTTAATGGGTACCGGATTTTTTTCTGGGAAAGTGAAGCGGCACGGGCGTAATACCGACCACATTACCCCAAAAATCATGTCCGAAGGTCTGTAAAATTGATGGTCACTAACACCATATTCCCTATACGCCATTTGGCGTGAAGGGGGCACTTTACTTCTTTTTTTTTTTTATTGGAGTAATGCGTCTACAAATTATATTGATTACACTAATCATAGTTACGTGGTATTAATCTTGTTGTTTAATTATACGTTATGTTATTTTCATTTATGTTTTTTTCGCATGTTTAATGTGCCTTTTCTGTACAGGGTTTTAACAGCACTCTTCTACCGACTTGTATTATTATATTATGACGTTTCACTGTATGCATTTCCGTTATAGTGTTATTTTATTGTATTTGTCATATTTCCAAGATCTGTTCCAATTTTTCAGCATTTAATTTCATGGTGTGGATATTTGTTTCAGATGAAGACCTTTCGGCTGAAACGTTGGTTCTTTGTTTTGTCTTTTCCTGTAACTGTGTCCTGTTCGTAAAATTGTAACCTCCTGAACTTGTTGTCTTTTATTGTTTCATATCGAGCTTTGTTGATGGTTTTCGAGTTCAATCTTGATGAATCAAACTCCGTGTAAGAAAGTTAATTCAAACGAGCATTTATTTGTTGAGAAACTAATGAGAAATAAATGTCATAATACGTAATATATGAGGATTAAAGAAGCTGTTGTTGTCCCAGAAGAGACAATAATGACATCAGTAAAAATTACGACAACTATAACCTGCAGCAATAACGCAGGGAAGCAGAAAATAAAGGATTTCAGCCATGTCATGAAAACGACACGTCACTAGCTAGCATTAGGTGTCTACAATAGACAACAGTCGAGCTTCAGATGTTGTGACAGTCTCTCATTAACATGTACGTACGTTATTATATTAATTCTGCGTTCTATGGATTTACAACTTTTAGCTTCACTTATCCAAAGAAATAAAATTGCACCACCCACCCAAAAATAAAAAAATATATAACTCTAAACTGTAGATTTTGATATGACTCGTGTAACTAAATATTTAAAAAAATTGGATGTGAAATATTACTGTTGAAAACTGACGAATATTATAGAATTGGTGTATTAATGAATATTTTTTTTTTTATATAATGTGAATGAGCAGTGATTTAGAACAGGTAGTAATTGATATCTCAGCCATTGGGTGCATAGATAATTGTTCGCGGCAGGCGAAATAAGCGTTTTACTTATCGATATCTTGTATTTAGCTTAAGTTAGCGTCTAAGTTTCTGAATCGATCTTCTAATTACTGGCAAATTGCTAACAGTTTTGTATTTTGTGTTGAACTCACAGCACTATTATGGTATATTTGCTGTTTTGTTAAAGACAAATGTTTATATTTAATAAATTACGGTACTTCAAAATGTTGAAGGACAGACCCACCTAGGAAATAATGTTATCCCGTGTTTTTGGTGCAAGCGAGTGACACAATTTGTGAACTAATTATAACAACATTTGATGCTTGTAAATTGGGTATGATGGCTGGTGATCTGGTTGCACTTGATAATTAACCGCCACTTCAACTTGGTTTCTGCAAGTCATTTTAATCTCTTACTGTTTTCAATTTTGTGAAGAGGCACATTTTTCTAAATTGACGTAGTTTAGTTAATCTTATCTCTTTTGTTACTATTGATCCTTAATATTCTTTTTTTCTTTTTTCGAATTTCATAAATTGTCTGTTCAGTTTCTTCTGTTTCTATCTATTTTATTATGTGCGTTCCTAGAGCGTTTCCTCAATGGGTGTTTGTTTATATTACATTTTATACGATCCCATATATTCTATAAGACATGTATTTCCCCTGTTTCATGTAATGTAATTTGCTCAGGTTTGGTTTATTGTCGTTGCAGGTGACAGGACTTGGTGAACCTGTGAATCGATAAGGCGCAATTTTTTGGTGTTTATTCTCCACAGTTTGCTCTCCCACACTACCCACTTTTGTTAATTTACCAAGAATATTGTAACGAGTGTGTCCGACAGGTTAAGTCCAGTGGATGTTATGGTCTGTGCGCTCCATCCTAATCGCATGTGAATGAATTCGACAATCAGTAATTGCTCACGTTGAGTGTTTGTACGCAGAGCGGAAGCTAAGATAGTGGAAATAACTGGCAATCATTTATTTACTACAAAATAGTGTTCCTTGACTCACAAAACATATGTAGAATACTATGTTACAGGATGGTTTTGTATGTTAAAGATATTATTCAGTGATTGAAAATAAAGGATAGTAACTCATATACGACAGCTGCTACCAGCAGGGGTAAATCAGAGCTGTTTAACATTTCACTTCATACTTCAGAGATCACCATTAAAAAATGGCTACTTAATCTGGTCAAGTGAATAGATATCAAACAGGAAAGGCAAAGTCGGGGAGAGAGGTGGAACGATATAGCTAAGACTCCAGTAGTTAGTGTAAATATCATTGTCACAAACATTCATACACTCGGAGAATTCAATGTGTAGTTTACAATTCAAATAGTTTTATTTTTCTATTTATGGCCATTTTCGTGAATTGTGATAACAAAAATGTATTAAATAATTCATTAATTAAATTTAACATTTTTATGAACACAAAATTGATGGAGACCGCAATGAATATATTATTATGTCAAGGTGTTATGCTGTACACTGCGGCACGGCAGATGCAGGTGGTTTAATAAATGTCAACTTCCTGTTGCGTTTAAAAAAAATAATATTTTACATGTCTAGTAATAATCTGTTTTATGTTTGTTGATATTTCACATATCTAGTGATAATCTGTTTTATGTTTGTTGATATTTCACATATCTAGTAATAATCTGTTTTATGTTTGTTGATATTTCACATATCTAGTGATAATCTGTTTTATGTTTGTTGATATTTCGCATATCTAGTGATAATCTGTTTTATGTTTGATGATATTTCACATATCTAGTGATAATCTGTTTTATGTTTGTTGATATTTCACATATCTAGTGATAATCTGTTTTATGTTTGATGATATTTCATATATCTAGTGATAATCTGTTTTATGTTTGATGATATTTCACATATCTAGTGATAATCTGTTTTATGTTTGATGATATTTCATATATCTAGTGATAATCTCTTTTATGTTTGATGATATTTCACATATCTAGTGATAATCTGTTTTATGTTTGTTGATATTTCATATATCTAGTGATAATCTGTTTTACGTTTGTTGATATTTCACATATCTAGTGATAATCTGTTTTATGTTTGATGATATTTCATATATCTAGTGATAATCTGTTTTATGTGTGTTGATATTTCCCATATCTAGTAATAATCTGTTTTATGTTTGTTGATATTTCACATATCTAGTGATAATCTGTTTTATGTTTGATGATATTTCATATATCTTGTAACAATCTGTTTTATATTTGTTGATGATTCACTCATCCACTAATAATATTTTTTTTATTTTTGTTGATATTTTACATATCCATTAACATGTCTTATATTTGTTGATATTTTACATGCCCATTGACATGTCTTATATTTGTTGATATTTTACATGTCCATTAACATGTCTTATATTTGTTGATATTTTACATGTCTATTAACATGTCTTATATTTGTTGACATTTTACATATCCATTAACATGTCTTATATTTGTTGATATTTTACATGTCCATTAACATGTCTTATATTTATTGATATTTTACATGTCCATTAACATGTCTTATATTTGTTGATATTTCAGAAACACGACATTTATCATGACATGTATTTGTGTTTCCGCTTTTTCTAAGGCCACGAACACCATCTTACCATTCTGGGGCAAACTAATTAACTCCTTCATTTTTATCTTCACAACTGCATTGTTCTCTCCCTTTTACTTTGTGAACAAAATAGAATGGGTGTTCTCCCCTGCCTGGAACAGATCCTTACTCAGTCTTACATTCACAAAAGACAAGGAAATTGTCGATGCGATAACCTACTTTATTCACAGTGTTTTCTTGTCGACATCTCTACTGCTGACAGTCGCCGTTTGTACAATTATCCTTATTGTCAAACTGAACAGGAAAATGAAATGGCGAAGTGTATACCTTACGCGGACTGCTCCAAGACAACGTATATCATCACATAAGGGTACGAAAGTTATCAAAATGATAATATTGATATTCAGTATTTGTATCATATGTTATATGCCGCCCATAGTTATTCACATTTCAATAACCTGCTACTCAGAATTCAGTCTCATTGTCCAATATCAAATCACATACGTTGTGATCTGGTCAATGACATTTATGCTGGAAGCGATTAACTCTATTGTCAATATTTTGTTTATTTTAAAATTAGGCCAACGTTCAAGGTCAGACAGTATGTGATAGTGTGTGGATGTTTGAACAGGTAGCTCGGCTATTTAAGTTTTATTGCTCTCATATATGACGTCACGTGGCTCTAGGTAGCCCAATAGGTATTCAATTGAGTTTAGCTGATTATAAATATTAAGAGCTGATTGTTCCATTACCTCGCTGTTTATTGACATCCCTAGCTCGGCTTTGCCTGTTATTAGTACCACTTGTTCAACGTTAAACAAAGAGTTAAACCTCTGTCAAAGTGGTAGATATGCCACTGGTATAATCTCTTATAAGTCCAAAGTAACATGCTACTTAGGCAATACCAACGAAACAAAAAATGTGTTAGGCTCAAGATCGGAGTCACCTGAAGAGACAGACATTAATATTGAGGAACTGAGAAAGATAAAAGTTAAGAATCATTCTCTCATTAAGAATAAAACTAAAAAAAAAAATAATTTAACATTTTTGTGACGTCACAAACCAGAAACAATTAAGCAAACGATGAGGAGGGAGTCTAAGCACATGGGATTATTCATTGCGCAATACAGATGAAATATAAAGGTAAAGTACGAGACTTGAATCGACGTTTTAGCACCCTAGTTTTCAACCATATGTACAGGGCAGGTCTATCCAGTAGTGTTCGGAGACTTCTGTATAGTGTCGCTTCAAGCATCGAAACTCCCGATGCGAGGCGGCATTCCTCCCTTTCCTAGAGTACTACTGTGGTACCAATTTCTGTCATCGGCTTGGTCGACCGTGAGGGTATTTTTTCTTTCATCCACGAGTACAACTCACAATGCTTCCATCTGGAATCAAACATGGATTGTCCAAGCATCGGTAGCGTAGTCGGGTAGTTTTCCCAAGTAGGCTACCGAGGCGCCGTGATGATATGTCGACTAAACTCAACAAACAAAAAACAGTATGGAAACAAAGTTCAAGCGGACGGAGAGAAGATTAAATTATTTTCACTCTTTTCTATAATCACTGGCCACCTCTTTCAGTATATCATCACTTAATTTCTATTCCCATTGATACTATCACCATTGTTATCCATGTCTCTTTTGCCCTCCTCCTTTCTCCCCCTCGCTACCTCTGTATGTCTCCAACCCTCGCACACATATACACCTCCTTTCATCTGTTTTCAGCGTACCCTATCCCCATAATGATGGGAGCTTTTGTCCCCTTTGACCCTCGTTGCTCTACCTGGAGACAAGTAATAATCATCATCATTGAGTGCCGTCCCTGCATCGAAGGTTGGCTACCATGGAGCGCCATTCCACTCTGTCTCTTGCTTTGATGGTGCAGATTGTCATGGGCTGACTTGTCCATCTTTTGATGTTACTCGTCCGTGTTAGTCTTGGTCTGCCTCTGCCTCTTTTACCATGTATTTTCCCTTCCAATATTACTATTATTATGCTGTTGTGTCTTTTAACGTGACCCACAAATTTCATTTGTCTTGCTCTAATTGTGTTTAGTAGTTCTCTTTTCATTTTTTGTTGTTTTAAAACGTCCTCGTTTGTTTTCTCTTCTTCCCATCCAATTCTACCTATTCTTCTATAAATCCACATTTCAAAGGCTTCAATTTTCTGTTCTGTTTTCTGGTCTAATGTCCATGTTTCTGCACCATATAGGAATATTGAGAAGATGTAACATTTTGCTATTCTTAGTTTTAGCCCTGGTGTTATTTGTTTTGATGTTAGTATATATTTTTTAAAAAATATAAAATAATAATAAAGGAATATTATTCTAAAGGGAAACTTCCGAGGCGATAGATCAGTGAAACATATCAGGGGAAGAGGTATGTTTACAACACTCAGAAAAAAGCACAAATAATCAACAACAGAAAAAAAGCAAACAACAATAAATTTGTACGAAGCACGATCCAACATGTACTTCTGGGCAAAGTGCCTTCCCGCTACAACCAAACGCTACAGGAGACGGTTAACTCAACTTCCTAAAGATATAGCTATCACTGGCGATGTCTCTCACGCATGTGTACTCATTGTCTCTCACGCATGTGTACTCATGGCTATAGCATAGGGCTACGTACACAAGTCGGGAATAGTTTGATTACTGTTCTACCTGCTCCAGCGATCCTATCATGTGATCAGTTGGCACCATGGTCATGATGACATTCTTGTTTTATGGTGCTGTTCATGACATTCTGTTCTCTTTATTTCGACTTACTTTATTCTTCATCAACCAACACCGATATGCTTTGATTAAGCTAAGTATTCGTGTTCTCGTGACATGTTTTATTGCTTTATATTTTTGGGATACAGTGGGGTAGATAAGCAACATATATCTTAAGTTTTCAATACATGTGCTGTTATGGACAGTGGAGAGGCGGAGTATGATAACCTGGTCTCTTCTCAGCCCATGCCACTATCCATCCTCAACATTGCGTCCAGAAAAGTTTTACTTCTACTTTGATGGTACTGCCCTTAGACAATAGACATGACTTTTGGTAAGGTTAAACAACCATTGGAACAGCTGACACACACAAAAAATACGCACCAGTGACTTTTATCACACAAAAAGATGTTCATCCCACCTTATACTATCAGTGTCACACGTGGTCATTCATAAAATTCAGAAGAAATTAGTCACCACAACAAACTCGTGTTTGAGGGAGATTAGTTGAACATGAGGTATACGATTGTACAATGAATAGGTGACATTTACCTGATTGTGTACTATAAATGGTATACAATATACGCTATATAAAGTATAACCTTTATTATCCCCGCTGAGAGACCGCCGTGAGCTTTACAACCATATAAATGTAAATAAAAAGAAAAAGAAACTAATTTCAACGTAGATCAGGAGTAAAATGAAGTGACAATATCAATAAAAATTGACAACATAATCACGTGACAAAATTGTGAGTGCCAGTCCGCGGTTGACCTTGGATAAAATCTATATTGGACAGCCAGTGGAAGAAAAAGAAATAAATAAACAAAGAATTGAGTGTGTCTATGATATTCTCTTTACTAGAAGCCAACACAGTGAAGACTTTCTTCTCTTTATGTGGAAAATATCGCACGCAGGGTCGCCTTGAACTTTGAACTCATTTTATAGTAAACAAAAATATTAACACTACTATTGACCGTGTCCAGCACAAAAGTTGTTGACCAGATCGCCATGTATATGTTCTTAAATTTGCCAGAGAAACTGAATTCTGGGTAGCAGGCCATTGCGATGAAACAAATTGTGGACGGTATATAGCAAATGATAAAGATTGTCGCTATAGAAATGATCATTTTGATAACTTTCTTATCTTTATCGTGTGAAATATCTTGTCCTTGAGCTGTCTGCTTAACGGATTCTTTCCGCCATTTTGTTTTCTTCTTCAGTTTGACAATAAGGATAATTGTACAGATTGTGACTGTCAGAAATAGAGCAGTAGACAAGAACACGCTGTGGATAAAGTAGGTCACTGCGTCAATCATTTCTTTGTCTCCCGTGAACGTCAGTTTTATTATGGATCTGTTCCGGGAAGCGGAGAACGCCCATTCTAGTTTGTTCACGAAGTAGAAGGGAGTGAACAGCGAAATTGTGAAGATAAAAATGGAGACGTTAATGAGCTTGGTCCTGAATGGAGTAATGATGTTCTTGACCTTGAGAGGCATAGCGATACAGAGACATCTCTCCAGAGTGATAAACGCTGTGATGAAGCTTGTGGTTCTGAAACATCATCCAAATAGGAACTCATTATTAAATAGGCAACATTTCTTGCCTTTCTTATATTTTTCATTAAGGAAAACAACCAGGCCTTATCATCATCATCATCATCATCATCATGTGCTATACTCGCATAGCGCACGCGATCACATCCTTCCATAATCTTCTATCGACAGTACATTGTATCACTTCTGTTGTTGACTGTTTTCCATGCCATGACACCAAGCTATCTAGTATGTTATCTCTTTGTCGTCTGCGATGTCTCTTTCCCAGTATTTTGCCAGCTGTAAACAAGTATTCCAAATTTCCTCTTCTCAAGATGTGCCCGAAAAAAATTAGATTGTCTCTTTCTGATGTTTCTTAGGAGTTCCCTTTTTGTGTTGGCTTCTTTTAGACCTTCCTCATTAGTTTTATTTAAGGTGTCCTGGAAAATTTCAACATTTTTCTGAGAAATCCCATATCTGTTTTCTCTAATCGTCTTTTCATGTGTCTGGTAACTGTCTATGATCAGCTTCCATAGTTCAGAACTGCGTCTATATAGCACAGATGTACTTTCTTTCTCACTTACATTGACACAGATTTGATGCGTCATCATCGAATGCCTTCTCCGCAACGAAGATTGGCTTCCATGGATCGCCATTCTACTCTGTTTCTTGCTTTGATGATGCAGGCTGTCATACTTTGACTTGTCCATCTTTTGATGTTACTCGTCCATGTTAGTCTTGGTCTGCCTCTGCCTCTTGTACCTTATATTTTCACTTCCAATATTACTTTTAGTAGGCTGTTGTGTCTTTTAACATGACCCACACATTTCATTTGTCTTGTCTTAATTGTAGTTAGTAGTTCTATTTTTATTTTCAGTTGTTTTAAAACTTCATCGTTTGTTTTCTTTTCTTTCCATCCAATTCTACCTATTCTTCTATAAATCCACATTTCAAAGGCTTCAATTTTCTGTTCTGTTTTCTTGTCTAATGTCCATATTTCTGCATCATACAGTAATACTGAGAAGATGTAACATTTTGCCATTCTTAGTTTCAGCCCTGCTGATATTTGTTTTGTTGTTAATATATTTTTCATGGCATTAAAATTACTTTTTGCCACACCTATTCTTTTGTTTATTTCAATTTTACATTTTCCATCATTGGTTATAGTATGTCCCGGTTAGTTGTTGCTCTGGACTGTCTCCTGATGTATTCCATCCACTGTGATATTTAATTGAAGGTCTTGAGAATTTTCTTTGTTTATGATCATAGTTTTAGTCTTTTTTATATTCATATCTAGTCCATATGTTTTGCTTGTTATGTTTATTACATTAAACAATTGTTGTAGGTCTTTAGGATTTTCTGCTAGTAGAACAGTATCATCAACATATCTTAGGTTATTGATTATCTTTCCATTAATGTTTAGGCCTGGCATCTCTGAGATGTTTTTAAAGATTTGCTCAGTGTATAGATTGAACAAGCTTGGTGATAGGATGCATCCTTGTCTTACTCCTCCATTTATGTCCATGGGCGTAGAGTTCTCCTTGTTATATTTTATTATTGCTGTTTGCTCCCAGTACAAATTACATATTAGTCGTATGTCTGTGTCGTCTAGATTTATATCCTTCAGGCAATCTATAAGTTGGTTATGGTGTATTCTATCGAAAGCTTGGGTGTAGACTATGAAGCAGGCATATATATTGATTTATATTTGTTGCCTAAGAAAATTCTGCTTTTTATTTATGTGGTGCATCTTCCATCTGACGTTATTATTGTGCCCAAGTATTTGACGAGTTGCACTTGTTTCAGATTTGTCTTGTTTATTTTTATGCAGCATGCTGGTGACGATTGTTTCTTCGATATGACCATTATTTCTGTTTTCTTACTATTCATACTGAGACATTTATTGTTGATTTCTTTAACCAGTATGTCCATCATTTCTCGCAGCTCATTCTCTGTCTCCGCTATTAAGACTGTGTCACCTGTATATCGAAACTTGTTTAAGTTGTGACCTTTGACTTCAATTCCTTTCTTATCTACTACTGATCTCATAATATATTCGCTGTAAAGTGAAAACAAATCCGGCGACAGAACACATCCTGGTCTGACTCCTTGTTTTATATTGTGGAATTGTCCTGTTTGGTTGCTAATTTTTATGGCTGTTGTTTGTTGCCAGTATATGTTATTTTTTTATGATTCGCAGATCCATTCCATCAATGTTTCATTTCTCCAGCATATTGATTATTTCCACATGTTTTACTTTGTCAAATGCTTTAGTGTAAACAATAAAGCACATATATGGCTCTTTTTGTCAATATTCTCAGGATGTATATTTGATCACATGCCATTTAATTGATGGTTACAAATATATTAGTAAAAGTAAAGATCCCCGTCATGCTAAGTGGCCAATAGGAAATGTGGTTTTAGTGACCATAATTTGTATAGACCTTAGGCACATGAATTTTGGGGTAATATGGTTGGTATTACGCCCATGTCGCTTAACATTTCAGAAAAAATCCGGTACCCATTTAAAAATGGGTGAACCCGGAAGCTGTCAGTCAGGATAGAACTCAACATCCTGTCTTTTGTAGTCCAGTTTACTAACCACTTAGCTATCGCGGCTCCCAATAATTTATTAACACTCATATTATTCTTATTACCTCTGGTTTACAAAAATAAGAGACTCGTTCAACTCTATGGCGACCACAAAATCATTTATTTACTCTAAGAAGGGAATCCTATTGAAATCATGACTCATTATAATCAAAATATGTTACGTTTAAGCAATATGATATCAACAGTGAACAGTTCCCAACGAAAGGCAATTCAGATATTTTAAAAATGAAATGTTACAATGAAAATTAATTTAAAAAATAACAGAAACAAAAAAACTCTGCAAAGAACCGCATATATATTTTCAAGATATATTCTTCAGTCGTAGTCCTCCTTTCTTCGTGAACAGAATAAAGTTCTTATTGTCCCGCACCAGGTCCAGCCATTCTAGCTCCGATATCTAAACCAGATTTGTCAGCTTCCACTCCATTTTCAGTTTTCAGCTGTCCCCATCATCATCATCTCTTCAATGTTCTCCAGCACTCTTTCTATCACCTTCTTCTCTTTTTTGATCCTCTACCTTCTGGCCTCAAATATGCCGCTTGAGGAAAATAAACGATATATTTTTAATGTATGAGATTGTTACATACATACATTAGTTGACGATTAAATACACATTTACTGCACCTGTTAAAACACACGTGTGGCCATGCTCCAGTGACATACATGACGTTAAACGAGACTATTGGTACGTCCAGATGGTGAAACTCAGGGATGAAAGGCAGTGATGTCCAGAATACGCTGATTGAAGAGCAAAGATCTGATATGGCTAGACCTGGAAGAGACACTTTATTTCATAAATATAGCAAATTCAAATGTTATATAATTTATTTCGTGTCTTCTTCTTTCTTCTTCTCTCTTTCACTGATACCTAAAAGGTGTCGTGGTTTATATCATTTGTCGTTCTTGTGCTGCTCGAATTGTCTGAATTAGTGATTTTCCTTTGTTGTTACATGTCTCTGTCACTGCATCTATCCATCTTCTTCTGGGTCTTCCTCTTGGTCTTTTTCCATGCATTCTCGAGAAGAACGCCCTTGATGGTGATTGGTGAGGATTCATTCTGACCAGGTGGCCGAACCATTTAAGTTGTTGTTGTTCTATATATTTTTGGCAGGGTTTTGTTCCTACCATTTTTCATGTCAACATCACTAAATTGTGTGTATATATATCCATGCAGAGCCGGATTAAAACCCTCAGAGGCTCTAAGCATTTAACAGATTTTGGCGCCCCCTCTCCCCAATATATATGTAATTCAAAATCTAAACACTAATAAATCATAACATATTTTATTGATTGAAATTAAACAAAACTTACAGTAAGATGGAGAATAATGTTTATTTTGGTATACTTTCCTTTTTATTTATATTTGAAAACTGTCCTCCTACTTTTTCTTAATTTCAGAGTATTTTTATGAGATCCTAAAAACTAATCTCATGTAACACATCGGCTTCTATACTTAATAGAGATAAGGCATCCATCCTGGCTTGTTATGTAACCTATCATCTTCTATACTTAATAGAGATAAGGCATCCATTCTGGCTAGTTATGTAACACATCATCTTCTATACTTAATAGAGATAAGGCATCCATCCTGGCTAGTTATGTAACACATCATCTTCTATACTTAATAGAGATAAGGCATCCATTCTGGCTAGTTATGTAACACATCAGCTTCTATACTTAATAGAGATAAGGCATCCATCCTGGCTAGTTATGTAACACAACAGCTTCTATACTTAATAAAGATAAGACATCCAGCCTGGCTTGTTATGTAACACATCAGCTTCTACACTTAAGAGAGATAAGGCATCCAGCCTGGCGTGTTATGTAACACATCAGCTTCTATACTTAATAGAGTTAAGACATCCAGCCTGGCTTGTTCGATTTCATGACTCCATTTGGAGCTAACTGAGTGCTCTTGTTATTATTGTATATATCTGCGCGTTGTGTTATTTCATTTAATGTGCGTTCCCTGTATGGTGACCCCTTCCCGTGATGCCCTAAGCACATGTTTATTTTGCTTAATGGTTAATCTACCTGTGTACCCATGTCTATAATTATTTTGAACACATTGACATCACTATCTACAAATAAAAAGACGTTAGAAACAGAAAATGCTTTTCAAGTGGAACACTTAATATTAGTGAACTATTATGAGTCATCAGGACTGTGCTTCCATCACAGCCCAGGTGTCAATGTCTATAGCCACATCTTCCTATATTCAGGAATATTGTAACTGCTAGGGCTGGCGGGATGTGCTTTTAAATAGAGCTATGCTCTGACAAGTGCATGTTTCATTATGGTGCCAGGACACACAGATGTAAGAGACATTGGTGCCAGGACACACGGATGTAAGAGACATTGGTGCCAGGACACACGGATGTAAGAGACATTGAGCTACCTTGACAGGCTTAGTAGTACTTGTTTAAAGTGTATATGGCCTGCAGACTAAACTAGGGGGACGCACCAAAATGGACGCTTCTTGCGTCCAAGCCATGTAAACAATGTTGACTTTCCTTGTCTCCAACGGTTTATCTCATTCTATTAGAGAATTTCACGCTATCTGTTACCACAGTGAGATGGCGGATTTTTTTGCAAAGTAAACACGGGTTTGATAATAAATGTGTGTACACAGTTCGTTAACCATCGCTGCAGTTCAAGTCTTTATTCGCTGGCTTCGTTAGCAACAATGAAAGCTAATGACCTTACTTGTGCAGCCGGTTGGTTTGGGACAAATTGTACGTTACAATGTCACTGCTATAATGGCTTAGTTTGTGACAAAACTACAGGGACATGCCCAAACAATGACAGTTGTCAGCACACAATTTTCGCACCCCAGTGTCAGTACTTGGATTTTATTTGCAAATATGCCCAAAAATCTGAACCTACTTTCCTGTTTGATGGCAACGACACCTCATGTAATCCGGACACAGATTCTACATCAGTTGAGGCAACTCTCAATCAATCTTTGCCGTGCTCCTGGTTTAGGATTTATGCGAATGACTTAAAATATCCGGACAGCTTCACGGTAAAACTGAATGGTTCTGCCTCATGTAACAATGTATCAAGGTTTGTAGTTAGTCCGCACGAGATTGATGCCTTCTGCCCTGGGGCTGGTCTGATCAACAAATTACGGATTGAAAGGGCGATAGTTGCAAATATCTGCTCCAACTACATTGGCGGGGGTCGGAAACTGGCTCTCAAACAGAACACAAACCAGACCGATTTAATGCACAAAACATTTGATGCTTGTTATACAGGAGACGGATGTGGACCAGAGGCCGCAGTTAATAGCAAAAGAAAGACCAATCTCTATGACAATGACTGCACACACACACAATGTAGAAGTGGAATCAATTCTGTTTACTGGTATCTGAACTTTGCAACGCCCCAGAAGACTCACATCATTCGAATCTATCATCGACCTAGCACTATGATTCGGATAAAGAATGCCACTCTAAAGGCTTTCTCTGACAGTGGCGGAGTAGTGTTCCAGTATAATGATATATCCTACCCTAATTTATCTGTCAACACTATTGTAGTCAAAACACAAACGTCAATGACACACATTAAGATTGAGTTCTCACCGACCATTTCGCAGACCGACAGTGCACTGACGGTATGTGAGGTGCAAACATTTACAGACACCTATTGTCTCGACGAGCATTCTTGTCGTTTTGTGCAGTGTGTAGTGGGTGTAGTAAAGGCTGCAATGTCATCATCGGTACTTGTCACGGCTACTGTTCACATGAGATCTATGGACACGACTGTTCCGGGTCTTGTCTCAGTGTCTGTCCTTTATTTGAGGAAAAATCTGGAAAATGCCTACAATGTAAACATCTTGGCTATACCTGTAATGACACTTGTCCAGATGGTAATTTTGGGCTACAGTGCGAACAGATGTGTTCTGATGGCTGTGACATCATATGTACTCTCAAATGTCCGGACAACTGTTTCAACGACACCTGTCAACAGTCAATCGGGAATCTGTACATGCAAGAGAACGTTCTATGCGTCAGACTGCACTCTCAAATCTCCGGACAACTGTTTAACGAAACCTGTGATTCCCACGTTCAGAAGAATCTGCCGACTACAACAAGCCCAAGCATATGGACACTTTAATGTGTTTCTGTGCTAGACATGGTTCATTTTTTGGTGTTTTTTAGTGAAGCCATGGCTCATATCTTGCTGTGTTTCTGTCCTAGCCATGGCTCATATCTTAGCTTGTGTGTGCTGGCCATGGCTCATATCTTGGTGTGTGTCATGTTAGTCATGTCTCATATCTCGGTGTGTCCGTGTTAATCATGTCTCATATCTTTATGTGTGTCTGTGTAGTCATATCTCATATCTTAGTGTGTACCAGTGTTAGTCATATGTCATATCTTTGTGTGTGCATGTCTGGGTTAGTGATATCTCATATCTTTGTGTGCATGTTTATGTTAGTCATGTCTCATATCTTTGTGTGTGCATGTCTGTGTTTGTCACATCTATTATCCTTGTGTGTGCATGGCTATGTTAGTCCCATCTCATATCTTTGTGTGTGCATATCTATGTTAGTCATATCTCTTATCTTTGTGTGCATGTCTATGTTAGGCATGTGTCATATCTTTGTGTGTGCATGTCAATGCCAGTTATATCTCATATCTTTATGTGCATGTTTATGTTAGTCATGTGTCATATATCTTGATGTGTGTCAGTGTTAGTCATGCCTCGTATCGCTGTGTGCATGTCTGCATTAGTCACACCTCATATCTTTGTGTGTGCGTGTCTGTGTTAGTCACATCTCACATCTTTGTGTGTGTATGTCTGTGTTAGTCACATCTCACATCTTTGTGTGTTCGTGTCTGTATTAGTCACCTCTAGTGACTCGGGCAGATGGTGCTCGTAAACCTGGGAGGGCCTACCATCTAAGGGCAGAATCCCCCTACAAAAAAAGATCATCTGCTGCCTTGCAGGAAGATTGGGGACAATCAAAGGCTAGGGAAAGCAAACCCGAATAAAATGCTGGCTGAAATCGGATGCACTGGGCCACTGGCGCAGAACACAGTGCAACGTATTAACGGGTGTTCAGTCAGAGTGGATCTGACAGACTCTAATTGTGATGTTCTGTCTGTGGGGGCGATCAACACACTTAGCCTGACAGCTGACTTCACATGAGAGTCTGGAATCCTTACTCTGATTGAGTCCTGAACGCAGAGAGAGAGAGAGAGAAAATGAAGTAAATTTGATGGCATGTAATGGTCTAGAGAAAGTCAGGCATGCATATTTAAACGAGGACTAAGACACAGTAGAGAGATAACGCAGGTTTCAGAAACTCAAACCTGGAGATATTGATTTCTACATCTGTGGAAAACATCTACAAAATCAGAACACTTTAACAGTCTTGAAAATAGTATGAGACTAGTTCTGATCTTATCAGAACGGCTGTGGAGAGTATGTTTAGTGAAATAGGAAATGTTACTATATTTAGTAAATTAAGAGAAGGGACCGTGTCTTTTCTCGCAGCTGTTGCTTTTTCTGACGAGTGTTATATGTTCATGATAGTTCCAGCCGTGGTGACTACTAGAGTGTAAGGCTTGGATTTAACTAAAGCAATGTAAGGTCTGCACGAAGACACTCTACTAAAGTCTGAATGTCTAACTTGTACACATAAGCATGATAACAGAAAACATGATATATTTTAAAGGGGCAAGCAAAGAATTTGAGGTAAAAGTAAAATATATTGTTATCTAAACGGAGCTAAATTGTTCAAAATAAAATTGTAGTCATACACACCCATCAAACTGATGTTGATGCTGTCCTTGAACCCTTGTTTGACAAACACTGATATGTTGATGATGTTTGTTCCTACACCGAAAATGCTGATACAAATACAGAGAACACCGAGGTTTATAAACTGAAAAACATTTCTGACGTCATCAGCGACAAAATCTATTGAAGTTTCTGCAGAATTAAAATACTCAGTGAAGGTGGAGTTCTCCATTTGATTGAAACAAGAATTGTAACACCATTGGCCGGTCTTTGTAACACCATTGGTCGGTCTTTGTAACACCATTGACCGGTCTTTGTAACACAAGTAAACGATGAGGCTTCCAATTTATGTTCTATCTGTGAATTGAGGTAAAACATTTGTTTCAATTATAATGTCATTGTTTTTAAGAATTTGAGTGTGAATGCATACTCGTGTGTGTGTCTGTAAACAACATAATTTTTGAACAAATACACAAGTGAGATTGACCGTGTATAATCATCGGATTGTGACATTGTGGAGAGCCATTTGACAGTGAGAGTGTTGCCTGCCTTTATACTAAATCCGTTATAAATCTTCTCTCTACTTCTAGATGCTGTCAGCCTATTATAATATTTTCCTCTGTTTCCTTTACCTTATATTTTCTATCCAAGCTGACTTTCTGTAGATTATTGTAACTTTTGATGCGCCAAAGTCTAATTTATCTTGTTCGAAATGTGTTAAACATGTTTTCCTTAATTTTCATCGGTTTCAAAAAATAATTCAGTATCTATTTTATTCTCTGCTCATCTAATTCTTCCTATTCTTTTATAAATTCACATTTCAAAGGGTCCAGTTTTATTTTAAATTTTCTAATCAATATCCATATTTTTACACCATACAAGATTGTGAAGCAAAATAACACTTCATTATTACATGCATTCCTGATTTTATTTACTTTGATGTGAGTATATGTCACAATCTGGCAAACAGCAAGGAAGAAAAATCGATTCATTCGAAAGAAAATAATACAGAAAATAGTTAAGTTATCTTGGATAATGAGTAAGTGCAATGAAGACATATTACAAGATTTCAACACTAAACAGTGGTGGTTTATAAACACCAATCTATATAGGAAGCTAAAATACTATGACCACGGGAAAATGACACAGCTTGCTGGAAAGAACAATAATGGTATGGATGGTTCCTTAGGCGACGCATCAGAGGTAGATCAAAAAGAAAGTGGTTTTAAGACATCAAAGAGACCTTGAGCATGACAATAGTAGAAGTATGTTCTGGCTAGAGACAATTTTTTTCAGATGCGCTGTGATGAATGCAACGTTCAGCAATGGACATGCGACCTGAGGGTAAAGATTATAATTTGCATGTAGTTGAAAACGTGTTTCCCATTCATCATTTATATTATTATCAACCATTTTATTATATTATTTTCCCTGCCTATTTTCCATCAATCGATATGACATTTCCAAGACTGTTACTTTCTTTAACTCTGTCTAGGTAATTTCCATTTATCATGATGTTGAATATAATAGCATACGTTTAGTTGCTTCAGTATAATTATTCCGTTTATAATGGCTGATTTACTTGTTTATTTCTTTTAGCAAGTTGTAAAATAACTGGACTTTCTGCCAACAGTGACAGAGGCATATTTCAGGATCTTAATTATATTTCTATTGATGTTTAAACCTACCGTTGTCATGATTTACTTAAAGGCTATCTAGGAGTTAAATTAAAAAACACAAAGATTTACGTCAGTCATGTCTGACTCTTCTCTTAATATCAAATGGTCAAGTGTACATTCACTGATGTCTGTTGAAAGTATATGCTGCAGGTCAATCTTATGTCTGATTTTTAAAATTTATGTCTGTTTATGAATTATATTTGTCGTTTATGTTACATTCTGTCCAATAATTTGGATTAGTCTATTAATAAGCACATGATTTCGAAAAAAATAGCTCTAATTTCTTTCCCAGTTTTTCTCCTGAATCCAGGTAGTTGTCTCCAAGATTTTTATCTTTTCCTGTATAAACTTAATAATGATTTGTCTTACTTGGCTCATGGAACATATTGTTCTAAAATCGTGGAATTCCACACCACCAGTCTTAAAAGGTAAGGAAACGAAAAATACTATTACTTTGCCATAAGGTGTGTATATTTATTATTTCCACTGAGTAAAAGTGACCACAGCAGTGATCTAACGACTTATTAACAATGTAATAATTCACATTATTTTCAACACAAAGTTCTCAGACTAGTTATCAGGTTATTTGATGATAACATTTTCAGTTAAAAAGCATGCACAACCATTATTAAATTATATTGACAGCTAGCAGGAGAGTTAACAACAATAATTTATTAAGGGGGTAGGGGGGCGCAACGAACCAACTTTACTTGCTACTCTCTTTAATGCTATAGACTCAATGGCAGTTTTTACTTCCCTTTAACACCCTTTACTAGATAGAGTTATCGTTTAACCAGTATCCGGCAACCTAATGACGCTATAATTTTTGTTCAGAGCAACAAATTGGCAGTGTGAATTTTAAATTAGATCTGAGAGTCTTGTTCTTTTCCAACGATATAATTATCAAATGATCCAACACTATTTTGGGAGCATATATTTAAGGTTAACCAATAATCAATACATTAATTTACAGGATTCCATGGGTCGTGATATTATGGTGATTAGCACTAATGTTGTAACAACGGCGTGAGAGATGTAAATTACCCTATTATTTGCTATAATAACATCAACTGAACCTAGATATGAAATGGCCATTCACATTAATAGATGTAACCTTCAAAAACAGAAACATGATAAAATATGTGTGCATTTCTGGAACAACGTATTCACTATATGTTTGCCATCATTATTGTTTTCCATTATTTCTGGTTTGAATCACTTTTCATTTAAACAAAATCTACTTGTCTGTAAGCCTTTTTATTTTTGTCGACAGACCACCTTACTTTAACACGGGAGAACTCCATATTGCTTAGATACCCAATTCAGACCTGTCTCCAATATCAAGCACATACGTCACATACTAATAAAAAGCACAGAAGATGGCTCCAACACAGATGCACGAGTTCCGTAGCACCAGCGAAGACCTTCACTCAACGCTCCTTAGTCGTCCCCAACGACGTGCATGGCAGGCGACAGTGACGCTATGCTGTTCCCCTCCTAAAATGGTCAGATCCCAGTTAACTACTGGAGCAACATTTCTACATTTCCCATTTTACTTTCTTATATTATTTGGTGCCGTATCCACATCCAAGGTTGGCTACCATAGAGCTCTATTTTACTATCTCTTGTCTTGACAGTACACGCTGTCAAAGGTTCATATGTCCATTTTTTCATGTTGTCATTCCTGTTTAATTTTGGTCTGCCTTGTCTGCCTTGCATCTTCCCTTCCAAGATGACCTCCAGTAGGGTATTGTGTCTCTTCACATGATTCAACAGTTTTTCTTGCCTTTACAGAATTATGTTAAATATGTCTTTTTCATTCTCAATTGGTTTAAAACTTTTCTGTTTGTCTTCTTTTACTTCTTTCCAATTCTCCCCATTTTCTATAGCCCCACATTTTCAAGTATTTATTTACTGCTTCGTTTTTTTTTTAATTTAGTGTTGATATTTCTGCATCATACAGAAATGTTGACTGGATATAACATTTTAGTATTCATTGTTTTAGTTCTGATGATATTTGTTGTGAGCATATTTTTTATGTTTGCTAGAATTCATTTTTGATGTTTCGATTCCATTGTTTATTTCTGTCTTACATTTTCCATCATTTGTTAAACCATGTCCAAGATACCCCTTCCAGGATCTTTACATTTACTTTGATTTTCACTTGCATATTTTTGCGTTTTCTCTGCTTATAATCATAATTTTAGTGTTTTTAAAATATTTATATACAAATCATATTCTTTGTTTGCCTTCTTTATTTTGTTCCCTAGTTACTGTAAGGCTTCTGTATTTTCAGCTATTAGTACGGTATCATCAGCATATCTTAGATTAGATTATATATCCATTAATGTTTAGGCCTGGCATCTCTATGTCTTTAATCATTTGCTCAGTGTTTTAAGTTGAATAAAAATGGCGATAGAATGCAGTCTTGTCTTACTCCTCGTTTTACATCAACAGGTGCAGAGTTCACATTGTATTTTATCATATAGCTATATATTTTATCTTTAGCTGTTTTTTCACAGTATAAGTTACTTATTAGTTTTATGTCAACATTATCTGGACGTTTATCTTAAAAGACATTCTGTTAGCTGTTCGCGATATTTTCAATCAAGAGCTTGTATGTAGTCTATGAATAACGCATAGATTGATTTAATTTCATATACTTTTCTATTTACATCATCATGGAAAAGATGGTTTCTCTTGTCCTGTTGTTTCTTTTCCTAAATCCAAACTATTGTTCTGTTAATTCCATATAGATTTAAATTGAATTCTTCCCTGTTAGGCTTAAAGCAAAAATGTTGTTATATGGCTCACCAAACTCTAGCAACCGGTCTGCTTTAGCAGGGTAATACATACTGCTGTTCTTAGTCCATATGGTATATTTCCCGAATTGTTTGTCATTTCACAGTTCTGTAATTATTTCAATGTCAAAATTGTCTAGTACATGTATTATCTCAATATGTATTTTGTTTAACCAACAGTTTTTATTTTTTATTATTTTTTTTTATATCTTTTTCTACTTCTGGATTTAAGATTGTATATCTTGAGATACACCTCATGGTTCGCTTCTTATTCAATTCATCCTCAAATAGTTCTGCTATATATTCCTGACATCTGTTTATTATTTATTATTGCTAGTTTACATTTTCCTGTTTTGTTATCCTCTCCTCCACCACATTAACTTGAATAAGTTGCAAGTCGTTTGTCAAACTATTAAAGTGTTCCTCTAATCACTTTTCAAGGCTTCCCATTTATTCAGTGACTTTCAGTTTACTCAGTCTAGTTGTTTCTTTTTGGTTCCTTTTGCGTTTAGAATTATTTTAGCTCATTCCAGTTATAGCTGTCTTCGTAACAAGTTAGTTGTCAATATCAACATGTATGTTTGGTATAGCTCTTGAATCAATGACCGTTCATTGTTTCTTCGATTCGCGTGTATGACGTCAGTCTGACTTCTAAACATGATGTCGTTTCTCTGGTACATTATAAAAGCAATAAATCTACGTTTGGTAGCAATCAGATAGTTGAAGATGTCAGAAACGATGTCTAACAGATAACTCTATTGCCTTGGGGCTTTAACTTCAGTTCCCTGTTACGATATTACTTCCCTAGCTTTGACCTCTCCTAAAAACCTACAAGGCGTGTGATACAAGTTGTACAGCTTGTATGTCTGTTGCGATACATAATTTATAAGCAGTGCAAGCAGTGCATTGTCGCCAGTGTACATGGTTCCATCGTTAACACCGAGAACACGGGTGTCATTACATCACAGCTACACACGTGCTGTATAACGTGTTCTACTTTGTATACTGTTCTCTCATTTTATAACATAATACTATGATGGGTAGGGAAAAATCATTTTCAAATTGGACATCTCAGTTTTTAAGCTGAAATAAGGAGTGGCACGTTGGAAATTGTTGGAAGCAGCGCTGTTGCAAGAGTGGAGGTCCTAGTCGACAGAGACACGAGCATTACCTTCGAAGAAATAATGACTGAGTTCGGGCTAATTCATGGAACAACACTGAACATTTTGCGTCAAAATTGCCTCCCAGATGGATCCTTCGCTTTCTCGTGTCAGTTCAAAATAGAGTATTGAATTGAAGGAGCTGCTCAGATTGTGGACATTTAACGTTTTGAGCATGATAACAGTTTTCGCAAGCTGGTTATTGTAATCGTCTTTAGTTGGATTTATGTGACCCGAAGACTATACAACGAGCAAACAATGGAGACTATCTTGTTTGCCAAAATAAAATATTGCAAAGAAGATAAATCTTTAAATGAAAGGTTCAGTCTCCTCGTCGATTGGGATTGCTGTGGAGTACTCAAAGACTACCTTCTTCGTGGTTGTACTATGATCTTCAGTGACTACCAAAGCCATCCCTCTAATTCACGAGACGAAATCAAGCGCCCAAGATTAGGATAACGTCTGGAGGCGTTCGTCTGCCTCAGGACATTGTGACGGCTAATGCTCTCGCTAACATAAGCCTCGCACAGCACAGCGTGTAGGGCATCATTCTCCATCCGTAAAACCCGCCTAACTTGACATTGAGTGGAGTCTTACTGTTTCCTCACATGACGATTTCAATTTGCTGATACGTTTTCTGACCGACTAAGATATATGACTAAGTATAATCGACTAAGACAGAGATGCGAAGAAGGGACAAAAGAAGTGTGTCTTGAGAGCTGGACACGTAGAGAAGAAATATTGTTCACAACATTTGTCAGGTGCTCTCATTGGCTCCTTAATTCTAAAGTGCAAGACATTTTGACCGACGTTGAGACCCAAGTATACCGAACGTTGATGTTTCAACCAAATCACGTGAAGGGAAACAACAAAAAAAAAGATTAATAAATGTACCTACAATTATTATTAGCATTTGGATTTCTGGTCCGAAACGTTTGCCTTGTCCAGCGAGAGGTCTCTACTCCTCTTCTGCATTTTGTTTGTAGCAGCTGAAGGAGGAGTATGGTGGATAGAAGAGTTTATTTATACAAGTCAGCTCTGGTTCTTTGATCATGACGCTCATTATCTGTCAATCTCAGAGCTCCTCTTCCGTTCGTCTGTCACTGCCAATGTTGATCTCGGCGTTTAACTTTTGAATAAGAAAGGAAATTCAACATAAACGTGATTGAAGATAATTACAGAAACCAAGTTATGTTGAAAGCTTATAGAAAGGCTTCAGTTTAAACTAAATTATTTGTTCATTATTTAAGGCTATTGCTTTTCAGGGGACTTAATAAAAATAATTTTGTGGTCGTCAGCTTTTGTTCTTTAAAGCATAGTAATGTCCCCTTGTCATATACCGTGTTTGAATGGAGAACAGTTTTTAAATCTCACTTTACAGGCCACATCATCTGCTGAAGGGCAGCCGACGTTTATTTATTTTTCTCGTTACTTGTCCCAAATACATTGATACGAGATGTGGCAGTTCCGTTGTCAGATCATTCGACTGGAGAAGTACCAAGCTGCGTTTGAATTTATGCCTCTTTATTATATCACGCCAGCTCATTACTTGACGTACATATAGCTCGATGGTCACGTGATGTCTACTCACTGTCGATGAAACAAGAATACAGTTTTATTCGCTAATTACATGCAGAAAATAATTTAATTAGCAGTTCATTTAAATTAGTTTTCTCTTGATTATTGTTATTATTATTGTTATAATTATTGTTACTATTTGTATTATTTGTATTGTTATTATATATTTTTGTTGTTGTTGCTATTATCATTTTTCTTTTGTGACAATATTCAAATTAATGAGTAATTAAACCTTTTTATGGAATGATGTGGTGGCTCAATAATGTCGAGAGGAAAACACGATTAAAAGGAAAAAAACTGGGATTAATTTACACCATGTTCAACACAAGGGATTGGTGGGTAGACAATCACCACAAACTAGACCGATACACTCGTTATCTTTCTTCAGTCAACACATGATGTCTTACTTTAAACTGTTACTAATAATCTAAAACTATTCCGTTTCCTGGGTTCTTTCTTTAATTACGTGTGTAATGTAAAAACGTGCAGGAACTAAGATGAGAGGAACTAAACTAAGATTGACCATACAAAAAAATATCATTCAGTGCCCTCTCCGCATCAAGGGTTGACTTCCATGGAGCGCCATTCAGCACTCACTGTCTCATACTTTTGATGGTGCAGGTTGTCCATCATTTGATGTTACTCTTCCATGTTAATTTAGGTCTGCCTCTGCCTTTTTTACCATGTACTTTCCCTTCCAAAGATTACTTTTAGTAGGCAGCTGTGCCTTGTAACATGTCTCAAAAATCTAATTTCTCTTATTTTAATTGTATTGTGTAGTTCTCTTTTCATTTTTAGTTGTTTTAGGTCTCCACCTGAGACAGAGGAGATCAACGAGCTTCTATTTGCAGACGATCAGGCACTAATACATGAAACAATAGAAGACCTACAAGAACACTTAAACAAACTCAACATCTCAGGCACAAAATACAACATGAAAATCAACATCAACAAAACAGAAGTCATGAGTGTCGCCAAAATTAAACAGAACATCAACATAACTATAGAAGGCAGACGAATAAAACAAGTAGAGGAATTAAAATACCAAGGAAGTCTAATGACAGGCGATACTTCTCAAACAGCAGAGATAGAATCAAGATGCAACAAAGCTTGTCAAATCATCGGACAGTTATCACCACTATTGTCCAACAAGGAAGTAACTCTGGAGGCAAAACGAGCACTATACAATACAATCTTCATCCCAACGTCGTGCTACCAATGCCAGACCTGGACCCTATATGCAAGAACAATAAGAAAATAACCTCTACAGAGATGAAATGTGTTAGACGAATGACAGGAAACAGTCTGAGAAATAAGATCAGAAATGAAGAACTGAGAAAAAAGCTAGGAATAGCCCCCGCCATAGAATATATAAGGAGACAACAGATAAAATGGTTTGGCTACGTGACATGGCAGAAAGAACAAAACACAACACAACGAGCCTTCAACAAACGTTGTGAGAACACCAGACCCAAGGGTCGACCACGAAAACGGTGGGTCGATGGAATATTAGAAGCACTAGGTAACATAACAGCAGCAGAGGCGAACAGAAGAGCAAAAAACCGCAAATTATATCTCCCCTCGACGCTGAAAGGCAGGTGAGGAAGGAAAGAAGAAGAAGAAGACCGTTTGTTTTTCTTTTCTTCGTATCCAATTCTTTCTATTCTTCTATAATTCCACATTTCAAAGGCTTCATTTTTCTCTTTTGTTTTCTTGTCTAATGCCCATATTTCTACACGATACAGGAATGTTGAAAATATATAACATTTTGCCATTCTTAATTTAGTCCTTGTGTTATTTGTTTTGATTGTTAGTATATTTTTCATAGCATTAAAATTACAGTTTGCCATTCCTATTCATTTGTTTTTTTGTAGTCATACATTCTCCATCACTTGTTATTATCACCAATAGAAACTATATGGACTATCTTTAACCTAATGTTTTGTTAAGGGTGAGCTTCTCCTAACTTAGTTAAAGTTTGTTGTCTGCTGTGGAGTCGAACTCTGTGATACCTAAACGACGTCACAAGACCTTACAAAAATAGGAAATATTCTTCTGGGTTTTTGTTTCTCTTCAAATCTATTGTTATAAATGTGGAACAATGAGTTAAACGTGTTTGTGTAAAGCCACAAGATTTATTTATTCTTCCTGTGTGTTGAGACTATACTATGGCCAACAGAATACATAACTGGAATGTTATTCCATGTTGAGAATATTAGGAACGCGAAATTTGATATTGACACAGGCTGTCAAAATGAGTTAAGAAAACAACTGGCATTATAGCGATGCAAAGCAAAAAAATAATAAAGTAAACCTACATAATAAAAATAATGGATTTCAACACCCACCTAATAGAGTTAAAAAAAAAAAACTAAATATGAAATCTTTATTTCAATCGTTATAAAAAAAAGAAGTTACAACAACATGTGATATTATTTTTTCCCAAACCGACTCAGTAATATTTCATGTAGTGTTTCCTTGAACTTTGAACTCATCTTGACGTACACAAAGATATTAACGCTGGAGTTGAGGGCTTCTAGAATGAACGCGAAAGACCAAATCACATAGAGAATATTTACAAATCTGCCTCTGAGGCTAAAATCTGGTAGTACGACATTAAAACAAAGATAATTGTCGGAGGGATATAGCAGACAATGAAGATGATGGCTATGAGAACTATCATCTTGACTACCTTTTTGTCTTTGACAGACACATTGTCTTGTATTAAGGCCGTCTGAGAACAAGATTTACTCCGCCATTTTGATTTCTTGTTCAGTTTAACGACAAGAACGATTGTGCAAATAGTGACTGTTATCAGTAGAGCCGACGACAATAAGACGCTGTGGGTAAAGAACATGACTGTGTCAACTATCTCCCTGTGTTTGTTAAAAGCAACAACAAGAATGGATCTGTTCCGTGGAACGTTGTACGCCCACACAAGTTTATGAACGAAGTAGAAGGGACAGAACAGAATGATCGTGAATACAAAGATGGTGGCATTGATGACCTTGGTTCTGAAGGGCGTTATCAAAATCTTGACCTTGAGAGGCATGGTGATACAGAGACATCTCTCCAGTGTGATAAATGCTGTGATGAAGCTCGTGACTCTGAAAAAGAGCACAGAAAAACCGTGTAATCTATGTGACAAGAAATTAAAACAAATTTGAATGACTCCAAAACACAGAAAATTAACTTCATCATCAATATGTAATCACTTTTGGTATTTGTACCAGCATACAGTTTTGTTTTATAAAATGTCACTCATAATTGTTGGGCGCAATTGAATGTTCCTACAAAAGAATTATGGATAAACGTCATCAAATTTTTTTCCCATTAGTGGGTTTTGCAAAAAAAAAAAAAGAGAAAAAAAAAAAACGGGAGGTGGAGACTTAATTTAAAATAATTTTCTTAATAGAGAAGTGTCTACCAGCGCCGAGTGACTGTGGACAACAATGTTTGAGACACTTACAAAATGGATATGAGTGTGATTCAGACAAACACATAAGTATGGGCAAGAGATACGAGGAAATAGAAGGCGAGCTGAACTGTGATTCCATCTTGTACTTGTTATGTTCAGTGAATCCATCTTGTACTTGTTATGTTCAGTTAAGCGTGACAACTAATTCTGCCATCTTTGAACCCCACATCATTTACAAAAAAGGTATCGCTCCGGCGGGCAAATTATAAGTAGTCAACTACAGGACAAAATATTTAGTATGTGTCATATACGTCTTGATTCCCTTATCAAACGCAATCAATCAGTATTTTATAACTGCATTATAACCGCCGCCATCAATGCAATTATTTTCTTTTTTCTTCTTCATCATAATCTAAGCTCAACCGATGACTAAACTTCATTATCGTCCGCCATTAGAAGGCGTCAAGTGAGCGTTGATGCACTTTGTTGCTGTGAACTTCAGGTTGTGAACTTCAGGTTGTGAACTTCAGGTTGTGAACTTCAAGTTGTGATATTTCAACCTCAGACTCCTCTGGGATCAAGTCGATATCTCTCTCCATCACTACCACATTATGTTGGATTTCTTTCGACTGACTCTCGACCCGGTATCCGTCCTGCAATCTACTCTCCCAAAAGTTCTCATTTTTACCCGCCTCTTTGCTCTTACCCCTACCATTCACCGTCCTTCGAACAAAACAGTTCCCTCTCTTACCCACCACCATCACAATCTGGCTGCACTTCTCATCCTTGAAAGACATCTACATATACTACACTTCTCATCCTTGAAATACATCTACCTATACTGCACTTCTCATCCTTGAAAGACATCTACATATACTGCACTTCTCATGCTTGAAAGAAATCTACATATACTGCACTTCTCATCCTTGAAAGACATCTACCTATACTGCACTCTCAAACTGAAAGACATCTACATATACTGCACTTCTCATCCTTGAAAGACATCTACCTATACTGCACTTCTCAAACTTGAAAGACATCTACATATACTGCACTTCTCATCCTTGAAAGACATCTACCTATACTGCACTTTTCATCCTGAAAGGCATCTACCTATACTGCACTTCTCATCCTTGAAAGACATCTACCTATATTGCACTTCTCATCCTTGAAAGGCATCTACCTATACTGCACTTCTTATCCTTGAAACACATCTACCTATACTGCACTTCTTATCCTTGAAACACATCTACCTATACTGCACTTCATCCTGCCATTCGCCTTCTATTTTGCGACCAACAATTGGTGCCTTTTGAACGTTCTATGAACCTTCGGAATTGTTTGATTAGGTGTCACCTTAGAAACCCTGTCGAGACCCTGCTGGACATTGCCAGCAGCAAAGGTCATGTTGTACGTGCCCTTTAGCATTACAGGCTCACTAAGTCTTGTTCCCAAATGGCCCCTCGATATCCAGAAAGGTTTCACTGATATATACCGGAATCCTATGTACACCATCATCTGCCATCGGTGTCTCAAGACATGTATTGACCAAACAGACAGACGTTTCGGGCGTAAATTCCGTGAACACACACTCTCTCTCTATCTCTCTCTCTCTCTCTCTCTCTCTCTCTCTCTCTCTCTCTCTCTCTCTCTCTCTTTCTCTGCGATCAAGTCTCAATCAGAGTAGGATTCCAGACTCTCTTATGAAGTCAGCTGTCTGTTTAAGTGACGCCATTTCCCCATATAGTTTATTAATCATATAACCAACAATACGTAAATCAGTGCAACCGTCCCTTTTCTAACCCCACTCGCCCAGCTAGATTGGCTAGTCTGAGCACCGCTGGGAGATGGAATAAGATCTTGACAAGCTTTCCCTACTAATTCTGAAACAAGAAGTTATCTATTATTTGTCAACCACTTTCAATCCTAGTGCTGTCGAACGTCTTGACTTCAATGCTCTACGTGAGCAGATTGACACTTTCCTAGGTAACTTCCTTTCATTGATTAAATTGAATATAACTAAATCGTAAGATTATATCTTGTGCAACAGATCCTTCGAAAACAAATAGTCCCTGCGACTTGGTCACAAACGGTTTTTTATTTTTAATAACAATGAGAGCAGTTTATATTACACCGCATTGTTTTCAATTTCTTCTCAACATTAAATGACATTTCTTTCATTCTGCAAAAAAATAGATGTAAAAACTGGGCTGCTCTAAACATCAGGTAGATGTGCCGGTTCAACTTGTCTTACCAATCAACTAGTCTTAACATTCATATAGCCTTAACATTTATCTAGTTTTACCATGCCACTTCTACCATTCAACTAGTCTTACCATTCCACTTCTTTTACCTATCCAACTAGTCTAACCATTCAACTAGTCTTACCACTCAACTAGTCTTATCGTTCAACTAATCTTACCACTCAGCTAGTCTTACCATTTCACGAATTACGGAAAGAACTAAAGATAGTTTTGTCTGGAAAGAATGATAACCTTGAATAACCTTCTTTTTCAAACTGTGGGGATAAAAGAAAAATGTGGTAACATCCTACTCCCTATACAATACTCTCATGTCGGGATGTTTCTTTTATCTACTCTTCCTAATCTCTCCCTTGAAGACGGTTTTCGTTATATCTTCATTTTTTTAACAAAGAAACATGTATTTGCACTAAAAAGAGAGTATTTCCAAAATTCTCCATCATAAATCGATGTCGACTTTCACACACAACGTCTAGCAAGTTTCCTTAGGCTGTGATATTATTTACACCATCATTGTATACAATATGGAAGTTGATTTGGGAGACACAAATGTAATTTGGAAAATTTGTAATACACTTTGTTTACTTTGTTTCCGAACGTAATGACCTAGTCCCTTCGGAACGCTTCAGAGAGAGACGAGAGGGGGGTTGTGCGTTTTGGGCAAAGCATTATCTCCATATTATTGGCCCAGGCATAACAAACAAGCTGAAATGTCAGTTCCATGCTCGTTAGGACACAAGACACAATCTCTTATACTCGGCACATGGAACGTTAGAACCATGTGTCCTGGATTTAATAACTCCAACATCACGAACGTAGAAAACATAAGGAAAACAACCCTCATTGTAAGTAACTAACTCTAATGTCTTACAACGAGCCAAACTCCCATCGATCACGGCAACACTTAGGATTCGTAGACTAAGGTGGCTGGGCAATGTAAGAAGAATGGCAAAATATCGTATTCCCAAACAAATATTGTATGGCGAACTTAAGGACGAAAAGAGACCAAAGGGCAGACCAGTGCTGAGATATAGGGATGTCTGCAAGGCTTCCTTGATAAAATTTTCTATAAGTGAAAGGAACTTGGAAAATGTGGCTGCGGACCGTAGCACATGGAGAGCAAACATAAAAATTGGCACATCAACTTCCGAGGCAGTGCTGATGTCAAATTCAGAAGACAAAAGGCGCAAGAGAAAGGATAGAGGCCGGGTACCGCGGGTACACCTTACTCGTTCTGTGGATGGATCTGTCTGTCCAGGATTGGCAAATTCAGCCACGAGAATAGATGTTCAGTAAAGCAGCACCAGTATGAGACAATAATGCTTTACCAAACTACTGACTTATCATGATTGCTTGCTACCAACCGTCTGTCAAGACGCCAAAGGCCATATGTATATATTATACATCACTAAGACTGGCTTTAAATTAAACGCACTTTGTGTCAGAAAAGCGTGCATTTTTGGCCAGACATATAGTGATTTCTGACATAAAAGAAGCTCAAAATAATATACAAAATAAATACTAAAAATATAAAAGTTGAACAGAATGACGTTTGCGACTTTCAACATATACTCTATCATTTGGCTTCAATGCATAAAAAGAAATACCACATTTTCGTTCCTAATTTCACTGCATGTTAGTGAAAGCTGATTGCTTAGTTTGTATACACCAAAATATGCTATATCTTTATATTATAAACACAGATTTTGTTATTTGTGAAATAATAGTAATATAGCAGTACAATTTGCAATAGCAGTAATTAACAAAATATATTTAAAAATATATTTAAACAACCAAGGTAATATCCATAAACACAAACATGATACCTTACATAACTACTAATATTCTCTGACACAAACATGATACCTTACATAACTACTAAAGAACTCAAAACATTATAAGAAACATGTTTGTCGCATCACCTGTTAAAACAGACATGGGGCATGGCTGAAGAGACATAGATGATGTCTAGTGGGGCTATGGGTAGATCTGAGTAGAGAAACAAGGGATTGTAGCCAATACTTCCCCAGAACATCGTCAAAGAGCAGAAGAAATCAGATATAGCCAGACCTGAAAATATACACATTATTTATATGCTTAAAATATGTTTTGTGCTCGTATGTTGAATATGAAAAGAAGTTACAAAATACAAGAAATAGATTTGTTTCATTCGCTAGTGTTTCTTTTTAAAAACATATACAGTTTATCATGGACTTGAATGAATACACTTTACGTCTTTGACTCATGTCTCTAAATATTATCCCTATATTTCATTACTTCATTTTATTTTTCCAAGGATTTCGACCACGCGAAAATACAGTAATTGATTGTTAATGTAATTCTAAAATCCTGTTTTCTAAATGCGTTAAAAGTATAAATATATCTTGCTTTTATGATTATTTGAAACTACTGTGTACACTAATGTATTTGATTATACGATGCGTCCAGCATCTGCTATCTAAAGATGTTACAGATCTTATTTGAAAACAAGAATTTTAATTTTGGATTGTGTTTGAACAAAAGAACTAACTTCTTTGCAATCAAACCGTGTCTTTTACCACTCAAAATGCGTTTCTAATTACGGAACGCATTACTCGCCTTCTCTTTTCGGATCCTCCTTTGGTAGCATACACATGTAAAAGCAGCCTCTATGGTATCCCTTTCTCTTTTATATTCCGTTTTTTCGGGATCAATTTTGCTATTACATTTTTAGAACCGTTGAATGTCTCTCCTTTCACGTGTGGTCACATGACTTTCGGCGGTCGTTTGTTAGACGCTGTGGTCGCTTCCATTTGTGGACCTTTTTCGCGATCTTTAATCTACAGGACAACCTTTGACAATAGACTTAGCGTCCAAGTTAAATCTTTGATTTCATGCATTCGTCTGTGCTCTAATTTTCTAATGAAGGTCTATGGCCGAAACGTTCAGTTTGTTTAGACCTCATATAGTTAATTTGATTCATACATTTTCAAATTTTAATTTCTTTTTCTTTATTCTGACTTGTATCTGTTATATAACAATAGCAACGGACTACTTTTGTCGTTGTTCAGGTGAATGTCTGCAAACAGAAAATAAGAAAAAAATATGCAATATTTGACAATGAAATCTTTCTACATTGCTCTAATACAGCGTTTCTGAAACTGCAGTCTACTGCAGTCCACTGCTGTACATGCTTACATCTCATCCCCTCCCACACCGCCACCAGGGGTCAGCGGTGCTGTCACGAAATCCTGAAGAATAGTGTGATATTGTGTAGGTAAATGGAAAGACAGAATGAATGTTCTACACTTGCAAGTGAGTGGCCATGTGTCATTAAAAGAAAACACGGAACATGTCGTGCAGCTGCTTATGCAACCACCGAAGTCAGTTTCAATTTAATGACAGTTGAGCCAATTTGGCGGCTGTGTTTCTTTCTTCATCTTGTGTTAATAAAAATCTATGATTACTGTGGGGTGAAGTGACTGACTTTATTACGATGAATCAACACATTTTAGCTCAATATCAAGATGGGTCTTTGACTGAACTTGAAGGGTAAAAGAACTGTTGATTTTGACAAGGGATCCTTTGTTGGAAGGACATAGAAAGCTCTCTAAGCCACCTTCTGCCGCCGTTATAGTCAAGAATATTTGTGACTTGGCTTGACGTGTACAGGTCCAGAAGACAGCTACCAAAGTGTTTGTTGTGTTACCATGTACCGTACAATGAGACTATCAAACCACCTAAATTACGAGAGCATCTTAAGGTTAAACGTGAAGAACATGCCACACAAGCCTAGTTTCTAACAAAAAAATATGGAACGTGAGCGTCAGGAAAATAAGAAAATGGTAAAAAAAAAACATCATAACTGGTTGTAAAAATGAAAAAGTTGTGAAGGCTTCCTTTCAAGTGTGTCATCTTATAGCATTAACGAGGAAACGGTAGAAAATGGCCGAAGATCATATACTGCCTGCTGCAAAAATAAATGGTTTCGGTACTGGTCAACAAGGGAGCTGTTAAAAACCTTTCCTTAGTATCTTTGTCAAATGTTAATGTAGAAATGAGAAACGACATTTTGTCAGCCATTATGAAGGGACAATTGTTAGAAAGTATTCGACTGTACCACTATTTTGTCCTGAAACTAGAGGAGAGCACAGACATAAAACACAAAGCGACATTGTTGTGTTACGTTAGGTTTGAGCACGATATAATTGTTTTTGAATACAAACTGTCCATGTGCTTCTTGGTACACGCTACAACTGACGAAATATTGAACAGCTTCAATAATTGTATAACATCTCATGACCTGAACTGGTTGAAATGTGTTGGAATTAGTACAGACGGCACTAGCAATGTCTGGAAAACTGACCAGACTTGTGGCACGGATTAAGGAAATCGTACCGACGGTAACTTGGCATCATTGTTGCATACATAGGGAAGCTCTTGTTGCTAAGAAGAATTTTAAAAAAATTGAAATAGACTATAAATGAATTTTTAATATTGTTACTTTTTTTTTAAAAAAAGCAAATCAATGAATTCACTATGTTTTGAACAACTCTGTAAAGTTGTAGGAATTGATCACTATCAACTTTTACCACAAGTCCACTGGCTATCACGAGGTAAAGTTTTGCCACGTTTATAAGAACCAAGTATTTCTCATGTAGAAACAGTTTCACATCACCAACCATTTGTCAGATTTCTCTTGGTTGATCAGATTGACATATCTCTCAGATATTCTCACACATTTTAACTTGTTTAACGTAAACGTTTCGAGGAGACAGTGTTACAGTTTTACAAGTTGAAGGCAAGGTCGAGGCAATGATTAACAAAACTGACATTACAATATCAACAACTACTGAACAAGAAACTTGCAACAATTTCCAAATCTATCACATTTTCTGGAACTCGCCAACCAGCAGTTGTCTGTAGAGGACAGTATTTTTGCACATTTGGAAGATTTCTGACACCACTCCCGCAAATATTTTCCTTTTCCAGATGCCAGCAAGAACTGGATTTGAGATCCATTTCAAAATATCTGCATGAACCACAGCCAGAAAGACAAGCTCATAGAAATCTCGGCGGATGGTGCTCTGAGATAACAGTTCCTGGCGGATGGTGCTCTGAGATAACAGTTCCTGGCGGATGGTGCTCTGAGATAACAGTTTCTGGCGGATGGTGCTCTGAGATAACAGTTCCTGGCGGATGGTGCTCTGAGATAACAGTTCTTGGCGGATGGTGCTCTAAGATAACGGTTCCAGGCAAATTGTGCACTAAGATAACAGTTGCTGGCGGATGGTGCTCTGATATAACAGTTCCTGGCGGATGGTGCTCCGAGATAACAGTTCCTGGCGGATGGTGCTCTAAGATAACAGTTCCTGGAACAATCATTTCCTAATTTTGTGAGCTCACTTACAAGCAGGTGTTCTTAAATGTCGAAGAAATGTGGGTACCTCACTGTAACAACATGCCTGTGTGAACACTCATTCTCTTCTTTCGTTTATTTTAAAAATGAATACAGCAACGTAGAGTCAGATATCAGAATACAGGTTTCAGACATTAACCCCAATATAACAAGGCTTGCTGGTGAAATGCAACAACATCCTTCTCACTAATTATGTGAGCACACGTTACCTTATTCCAGCAATATTGTGATTAGTCAGGTAGACTTATTTTTACTGATTATAACTTTAATTTTTATCTAAAGTTGTGTAAATGTATGTCGTGTCGATTAATATCCATCATTTTATGCACATGTCATTTCCGTTTTTCACAGAAATCCTAAAGCATTTAATTTTGTTATTAGTTTACACTGATCATAAATGATTCCAATAAAAACGTATTAGGAGCGTGTAGTTTAAAGTAGATCTCATGGCAGTGTTTCGTAATCGAGTGAATCAATGTAACTGTTATATTTATTAAAGTCTTTTACATTAATTATTGATGCACTTTTGAGTTTTAAATTTTGAGTTGAAATTGAATCTTAGGGGGTCCGCGGTAAAGGAAGGTTTCTCCTTCTTCTGTGTACACCTCTGTGAATATTAATAAGTTTGATGAAAGCATTCGTCAACTCAAGGCTGACACCACACAGCTTGTCCCGATATGGTACATGTGGTGGCCATCATCAGATCCTTCTCTGTTTATCATATTGGACATCATTATAGCAGATGTTCAGCGGTCATTTTTCCTTTGCTATAATCACATTCATTAGAGGTTCCTTACTTTACGTTGTTGAAAACGTGAGACCTTGTGTCTTTTCTGTCTTCCATTGATTGCACATGTGTGATTTCTGTCCATTTCTATAATGGGTGTTGATCTCATACCACAGGTTATAATTCCCATTTCTTGGTTTTGGAGTTTGTTAATCTTCACAAGATTTGACATTGTTGCTGTTACCCTGGTTGCAATACCATACTCGAGAACTGGTCTCACCTGCCCCATGTAAAGCTTCTTTAGCACACTCCTATCTACTCCCCTCTTTGTGCCAGCTAATTGTTTTCAAGATGCCATTTTTTATCTGTTCTTTCTCTAGTTCCTTCTATGTAAGTTCCCATGTCAAACGACGACCAAATAGTATGCCTAGATATTTTGTGCTTTCGTTCAGATGTAGATTATTGCAATTAAGTTTTAGTATGGGGGCTGATGTTTGTTTGAGAGGGAGAATACTGCGCGTGTTGTTTTTCCTTCATTTATTTTGCTCGCCAGTCAAGTGTCCATTTTCCCAATAAGGACAGGGTCTGCTGCAATTTTATAGTTCCTGACGAAATGTGTTCTCTCTCTCTCTCTCTCTCTCCCTCTCTCTCTCTCTCTCTCTTCGATCAAGTCTCAATCAGAGTAGGATTCCAGACTCTCTTATAAAGTCAGCTGTCTGTTTAAGCGATTCAATTCCCAATATAGTTTCTCTTCTAGGGAGGTGGGTGTGGACCACATTGCTCTTCTCAGGTCTGAGTACTGATGGCAATCCTGTAGAACATGTATTGTTGTCATGTTGTCCAGTGTACAGTGGCATTGGCTGGTTGTACCTATTTTGTGTTAGGTGAACATGTGGATTCTCATTCTATTGTAGCCAGTTCGGCGGCGAAGAATGATGACTTGATCCCTCCTTGATAGTTTGAGGTATCCGTCCCTCTCGTTATGCTTTTGGTGTTCTCATTTCCATTTTTCATGATACTGACCTTTGATGATGGATTTGACTTCATCATAACTGACCGGATGGTTTCTTGTGGTAATCTGTGGAAATGTGTTCAATGATGCTCCCCACAAAGCTAAGTAGGCAAATATGTTATGTTTCTTCAAGTGTCACATCAGTCTGCTGTTAATCTCGTGTTCTATTAGTTTGCTTACACCAGGTGTCACATCAGTCTGCTGTTAATCTCGTGTTCCATTAGTTTGCCTACACCAGGTGCCACATCAGTCTGCTGTTAATCTTGTGTTCTATTAGTTTTCCTACACCAGGTGTCACATGAATGAATCTGCTGTTAATCTTGTGTTATATTAGCTATCCTACACCAGGTGCCACATCAGTGTGGTGCAGGAGACTATACTTGACAGTGACAGATCCTTGTTTGGAGAGCCATAAAAGTTGAAAATGTGAATATAGTTGTGTTTTATTAGTATGTCAACCTCTTTGATTTTTAAACTATTGTGTGTGTTTTACTGATAATTCATACCTTGGTATATTTTGCGTGTTAGTACTCCTCCATTGTGCGCGCTCTATCGAGTCGGTATTTCTGGTATCCTCTGTTTGTGAATCTATGGTTTTTATTTTGGTGTGTTCTTGTATACAAGCAATATCGATTTTTTCTTCGTATAAATGGTGCTTTAAGTGAACTCTCTTATTTAACACTGCTTCTGCATTCCGCTGTAATATATTTAGTGTTACTGCTTGTCTTTGGTCAATAGTTCTTGTCCTATCTTTATGTGGCTTGACTCCACAGAAACGTGGACATCAGTAGTATTAGTTAGTAAGGTGACCATATTTTGAAATCCCATTCCGGGACGGAATAATTTTACTTCAATTTTCCACCAATAAAATTACATTTCTTCTTGCTGTCATTTTCAAGTGAATAATACATACATTTTAAAACATCTAATAATATAGACCTACAATACGCTATCAGGATAATCAGGAGATAAAAAAAAACAGTGATACTCACTTAAATTGAAGGTAAAACAGAGATGCTGTACTTTTCAGATGAGTGAATTTTCTGTAAAATGTCCTTCTTTGAATGCAGCATCTTTTAAAATTCGACACATGTTCCCTCATAGTTCACTTTGGTGATCAACATGGCTTTTAAAGTTTCAACACCTAGTTGTGTTTTATCATTTGTCCACACACTGTTCATCAGAGAAAACACTCGTTCTGTTGCAGCATTTGTTCCAGGTAGACACAAAAAGAACTCTGCCAACTTCAGAATATGTGAAACGGGCACATGATTGTTTCTGAAGTGGGAAGCTAGTTCAACCCAACGCTGCCCTGGTAATGTTTTATTAAGACTCCACTCACTAATTTCTTGTGAAGTAACGAACTGTTTCATGTAGACATATTCGTCATACATTTCATTTTCTGGAAAGTCGACTGAAGGCACTGTTTGACTCACTAATGAGGAAGACTTCTCAATATCTTCCCAATGTGGTGTTCTGTTCAGCATTACCCAGCTGTAAGACTCTAGGTTTTGAAAATTATTTGCAGCCCATTTCTTCAAATAACTTAAAGCTGTTTCATAAAATGAAGAAACACTGGCGTTAAACTTGTTCACATCATCACGTGGAAATCCTTCCATTTCCAGCTTTTTAAGGATTATCTGAACTCTTGATGGCAAGAAGCCGTCTTCCAGCTTGGACTCCAAGATAGCTTTCAACCTATTGATGTTGTCAATGGCTTCAAATACAGTGACCATCTGTCCCTCTACTTTCTGCACTGCTTCGTGGAAAGAGGATGCCTGACTGTGAACCAAAATAAGCCATGCCTCAGACAGTGGGTTTTCAAAGAATTCCTGTATAAAAACTGGGCATCTGTCTTGAGATTGAAAATATGATTTTAGAGGCAGGAACATGTAAAGAACCCTTTCAACAGCAGGCAAGAGCGCAAGCCACCTAGTTTGTGCATAACCTAAAATCATCTGGAAGTCTGTGTCGACAAACTGACAAAACTCCTTGAGACTTTCAACTCTAACTGTGTATGATTTGAAGTACAAATAAATTTTTGCAATAGTCATTTCAACAGCAACAGGCAATACGTCTGCAGCTGCTCGAACAGTGTTGTGGAAAATATGGCAAGCACACCCAACACCTATCAAACTATGTCCAAGGTTTTCTTTCAGTTTTGTGAAAACATTGTTCTGTCCTTTTCTTTCAGTGCCCCCAAAATTAGAATTTGTGTTGTCTGCACATAATCCAACTACTTTCAGTTCTAAACCATTTTCAGTTAGACAGTCAATAAGAAAACTACTTACTATATCAGATGTTTCACCGGCAATGACTTCAACTCTAATATTTTAACTTTCAGTCCCTTATTGCGATCAAAGTATCTGACAAGCAAAGGAAAAATCTTGATTTCTTGTGGTTGGAGGCATCTGTCAGTATGGAGATAAATGTTACGTTTTCTAGGTCACATCTCAACTCGTTTAGAGCATGAGGTGTGAACACATTCGAATAAAAGCTTCTGTTTTCGTACGTGCACAAGCAAATTTTGGTTCTAAAGTTACCTGAAGCAATTTTGATGTGCAGTCCATAGATCTAAACGTGTGATTGTGCATCACTGTATGATATGCAAAGGCACCTTCTGTAGCAGCTAACTGTTCTTCTTTGTCACCAACCTGTTCAACTCGAAAAAAATTTGTCAACGACGAGCTTGATGCAGCAGTAGCGACGGCTCTCTTATGTTTATCACTATTTATGTGGCTCTTAATATCACCACGTCCACTATGGTTAATAGTAAACCGGATGAACATATATTACATCTTACAGTGAAGTCTGATGACGATATAGACTTTTTTATAAAAGGGTATTCCTTTTTGTAAATCTTGATTAAAACTACAATTACGCTTCGGTGCCATTTTTGCGAAAGTGAAAGTGAAAGTTAGTAACACAACGAATATATACGAGATTTAAAACTAGGAGCGCATTCTACTGTTTTGATATTAAACAAAATTGTCTACACAGCAACGGAATAATATTTTTTTTAATTGAAGAAATGTACGCCGTATACCAAAATGGCAAAATTGGTAAACGTTTGTGTCCCAAATTATTTTTTATCAAATCCGGGACAAAAGCTAAAAAATATGCCAAAATCGGGACAAAACCGGTACGGCAGCTAATCCGGGACAAAGGTTCAAAAAATGTCAAATTCCGGGACTGTCCGGACAATCGGGACGAATGGTCACCTTATAGTTAGGCTCTTTTGAAGCAAAGGACCCTCCCTGCACTGTAACTGCCTGGCTAGACTCCAAGAGATGACTACCATATCATTTTTCTTTAGATTGTGTTATCTTCATGGTAAGAGTTACGTTCCAGCGTTATATTAGGCATGTAGCCCAGTGCACCCCGATTTCACCTTGTTTATGTCTAGCATTTCCAACCCTTTGACCGCTCCAGCTTGAGTGAACCCAAGTTAGCATTGATACTACTAGAACAGCTCTTGGGGATATGGGCACGCAGGCTTCTCTAACACTTTGTGGTGGAGACACGATAGAGGAGCAGAGTTGTAAATGTGCTCTACTGGTATAGTTTTAATGAATAAAACTTCATTTTGTAGTAGAGCATTTATTGAGTTATAATGTTGCATGGTGTCAGATCTGATCGGTCATGGGTGAGGCCTTCAGAGCTTATCAACATCGGGTACCGTCTCCGCAACGAAGGTTGGCTACCATGGATCGCCATTCCACTCTGTTTCTTGCTTTGATGGTGCAGGTTGTCATAGATTGGTTTGTCCATATCTTGATGTTACTCGTCCATGTTAGTCTTGGTCTGCCTCTGCCTTTTTTACCTTGTATTTTCCCTTCCAATATTACTTTTTGTGTCTTTTAACATGCCCCAAAAATTGCATTTGTCTTGTTCTAATTGTGTTTAGTAGTTCTCTTTTTATTTTTAGTTGTTTTAAAACATCATATTTTGTTTTCTTTTCTTTCCATCCAATTCTACCTATTCTTCTATATATCCACATTTCAAAGGCTTAAAGTTTTTTGTTCTGTTTTCTTGTCTAATGTCCATGTTTCTGCACCATACAGAAATATTGAGAAGATGTAACATTTTGCTATTCTTAGTTTCAACCCTGCTGTTATTTGTTTTGTTGTTAGTAAATTTTTCATGGTATTAACATTTCTTTTTGCCATGTCTATTATTTTGTTTATTTCAATTTTATATTTAGCATCATTGGTTATAGTATGTCCAAGGTAGTTGTAGCTCTGAACTGTATCCAGATGTATTCCTTCAACTGTGGTATTTATTTGTATGTCTTGAGAATTTTCTTAATTTAAGATCATAGTTTCAGTCTTTTTGATATTCGTATCTAGTCCATATTTTTTGCTTATGTTCATCACATTAAGCAATTGTAGGTCTTTAGGATTTTCTGTTAGTAGAACAGTATCATCAGCATATCTTAGGTTATTGATTATCTTTCCATTAATGTTTAGGTCTGGCATCTCTAAGATGTTTTTAAAGATTTGCTCAGTGTATAGATTGAACAAGCTTGGTGATAGGATGCATCCTTGTTTACTCCTCTTTTTATATCCATGGGTGTAGAGTTCTCCTTGTTATATTTTATTATTGCTGTTGCTACCAGTACAAATTACCTATTTGTCGTATGTCTGTGTCGTCTAGATTTATATCCTTTAGGCTGTCTATAAGTTAATTTGTCAGAACTGGCTCATGCCAAAAGGAAGGTTCGAGAGCCTCTGCTCTATTTGATTGTCATTTGAAATTACTAAGTGCTACCATGTTCTTATAACAATCTATATTAAATATACGAAACATACCGAAGAGTGTGATGTTGATGCTGTCTTTGAATCCTTGCTTCAAGAACACACAAATGTTTGCGATGTTTGAGGCAATGCCAAACACGCTAATGATACCGCAGAGAATGACGTAGTTGACGAGTTGAAACATATACCTGGCCCCACTGGTGACAGGATCAATGACATTGTCACCAACATTAGTCAAATGTTCTGTTGTAGAGTACTCCATGTTTAAGTGCCTATGTAGTGTAGCAACATAAACTTTCAGGAATCGTTTTTTTTTTCTTTCTATCAACTTGAGAATGTAATGTTCAGAGTATATTTTTTCTCGATTTATTACATTCAGTTGAAAACTATCTTGTTCTGAATTGGTTTACAAGCACGATTTTGACGACAAATGCGTTTCAGTGTCAGATATATGCTCTCACAGTTCGACTTTCAGAAGAGAGCCACTTCATTTATTTCCATCACTATCATAGACCCAACAATCATGTTCTGAAGGTCTACGGCGTGACGGGGCTCTTAACCTTATATTTTTACTAACAAAGATATTGCAGCAACTCAGTTTAGTCGAGAAATGGTTTTCTATTTCTATGTTTACATGCCATGAAAACTGATATGACTTTGACACATTAACCTATTGCTGTTCAAATTATAGTGTATGGTTGTCGTAGACACACATTTTGTTCCCTGTATTTGGCATAATTTCTTATTCCGTATTTTTGATCTTACAGATCACTAGCAGTAATTTTTGTCACAATTTGTCTATAGTAGTGTTTCAAAAAATCCCGTCTACCATTGGTTGACAACCGTATTATTATGTGAGATATGAGCCTGTTTTAACTTAACGCATAACTTGTTTTAAAATATTTATTAGATCACGTGACAAAATACTTGTCAGCCATTGGATGTTTTCTTGTACCTCGCAGTAATTTTTGTCAAATAACAGATGATCAGGCTAGTGGCTTACTGCTATAATTATCACTTAACCTGATTTGTAACATCTTCCAGACTTGGATTCACGTGCCAGATAATTGATTAAAATAACGACCTTTCGAGAATTAATGTTAGTAAATATAGTATGTCTCGTTGCCAGCTGCATTGGCTGTAAATGCATCGATATTAAAGTAATATGCTACCATACAATCTGTTATTTGAGAGGTGACTTGAATAATGCTTTTATTGTCATATTAGCAACTAGAATGTAATAACATTACTTCTTCCACAACTACTCATTTCAATTTTTGGACGCCATTTTTGCTCTCTTTTGATTTTAGATAAACGGTCAAGGTCACTATAATTTGTTATTTTATTAATAATATTGTTATTCCCCGGGCCATGATTTTCATGCACCGCCGATTGCTTCTCTTTGCGGTAAAGCTGGTGCAGGTACTGGCTTATCTTTAAAGCCTTTTCAAGCCATTGTTATACGCCCATTATTTATAAAGTTAATATTAAAATCCTACAACATATTTGTTGCACTATCCATATTTAGTAATGCCTGTTTATTGTTGTTACCTAACTGTATTGCTCCTTCATCAGGTATGTACATACTTGATGTATCCTTGATCAGGTATGTAGTACACACCGTTTTACTGACAGCTAAATCCTTAATGATCCAAGCTTCAAAGACATGACTTGTTTTTCAACTTTATTTTTTCAATTTGAAGGACAACATTGCTTTTGGAAAAGTCATTACCAGATTTATCATCGTCTCTATTTTGGTCTGTCTATTGTATCCATTCGTTGGTTACATCACGGAAATGAATTCTGTAACATTTTCACGGTGACTTATAATGCGTCGTTTTATCATTAATATAATGAAAACTAATATAGAAAACAAAGAGTGAGTTGCACAATATTTTTTGATCCGATATCACTGATTGATTGTTGTGGGTCATGTTTTATCCATACAACTGTATACTTCTGATCTATTTTGTCTTCATCTATCTATCTATATGTATATATACATATTTATTGACATATAAGATATTGTGTTCTTATAATGAAACATTAATAGATGTAATTGCGTTATGTAAGTCTGCTCTTCAGAGAAAAATAAATGTGTGTTGTTGATGTAATTCACGTCCAAAGAACGTGTAACCTTCCAATGTCTTTACTTCTTAAAATAATGACAACCATCGTTGAAGGTTGGGGCATGCATTCATGTTATCTTATAACATGAAAGTATTTACTGTCAAGCCAGCACACTCTAGGTGTTAGGTTTATTATTTATATTGGTTCATCTAGAGAAAAGGGCAAAGAAATGCCATTATCTAATGTACAATAACAATCACAAATTAGTGATACAACAATTATTTTATAATTTTCCTTGGAGGTTCACTCTTTATTTCGCGGTGAAATATCGTTTCAAAATGAAAGTAACATATTTATATTTGTATTTTAATGTAGGCTATTGATTACATTAACTGCAACATTCACAAAAGGATTCACTGCAAGGCACATTTTGAAAGTGCGCACAAAGTTGCATTATTATGTCAAATTGTAATTGACTGCCTAAGATTGTGAATATACATAATGCAATTGATATTTATGATCCGACAGCTGCAATTTTTAAATATTTACAATTCTCACAATCATTTTTGACGTTTATTTGATGCACTGTGTATTGTTGACGGTTATTTTCGCTAGGAGACCTTTGACGAGGGACATTACTAGTCATGTGTGAACTCTTTCAACATCTGAAGGATGTTGAATGTGAAATGTTACATTTCGTTTTTAAAGAGATTGTATTGTTAAAATGACGTGATTTGTTACATTTTAATTCTTCTTTGACGCTCATAAAATAAGTAGCAGTTTTATTGAGAAATGTTTATTTAGGAGTATTGCTATGTTAATTTGTTCTTCATTTTTTGCTTACATTTATTAATGGGAGACTGCCATCGATGCTAAAGGTCTCCGGTGGTCTAGAAGTAAGATGTTTGGCTCTGGACTGAAAGGACTCGGGTCCAAACCATGCCAGTTCCTCCATCCCTAGATTCTGATACTCTTTCTCTCTCTCTCTCGCTCTCTCTCTCTCCTTTTTTCGAGAAGTTTCTGTTAACACTATGTCATTTCCGATGTCGCCAGGACGAAGTTCGCAGCCCTCTCTAGCTCTTCATTTTGTCCCCCATAATCTTTGTAACATATTTATGTCATTGGGTCAGATTTGACGTCTCAGATCTCCATAGTTTTTACGTGACTGAAGAAGGTGTTTTGGAATCTGCAGTTACATTTGTCAATCTAGTTTATTTATTTTAGGCGGTGAAGGTGACTCAGGATTTTGCAGTCGCTTGTTCTGTTCTGAAGTGGTTATAATGATCTTGACGTGTCCTGGTATATGGCAACATTAAAGAGTTAATAATAATGAAGATTAAATATTAAAATACATACTACTCAATTACACCCTTTCTAGACTTCTGTTGACCAAACCAATTATGAACGTACTGTTCGGTTCTGACGTAATCTACAAATGTATGAACATTAATTTTATGAAAAGGAAAATCTTTAACCCTATCTGCAATTGCCGCTTGATTCTTCAGAGGAATAGTTGATAGACCATCCATATTTTAAATAAATATAACATATTCTTGTCCATCAAATAGAGAAAAGAAAGACAAATTATATATTTACTTATTCCTAAGCCTTAATCTTATAAAAAAAAATCGTGGACACCAGTAGATTCTATAATCATGGGATCAGATTTTTCACTTTATTCTATTTTTGTTTTTATGTGTTCAGAGAATAGCTTTCCTTTAATTGGGTTGTTGAAAAAAATATGTTTTCTCCTTTCACTCATCGTCAAACTGTTAATTGTGAGTTTATGATTTGTGTTGCTAGTTAGCAGCAAACCCCGATACCTACGGCTTTTGGCCCGACACATCCGTTTTTTTTTATATTGGTAGATTTCTAATTAAACAATATTTACTTAGGCAGCGACCGATTTTGGTCTAATTTTTATACTTTGAACTGCCATGTGTTTACATATTTATAGTACACAAGGGTCTCTATTTGTTACCTATATCCGAGAAGATTACACATCGCATCTCACTACCTTGAGACAAGTGGAAGGCAAAACTACCAACAGAATATAAGCAAAATCACAAACTAGTAGTCTCACTACCATTTAGCCAAAAATGCGTCATCTAAAGCCCAGTTGACCTGTAGATAAACTGATTCACAACGTTACGAGGACCTGAACCTTCTATATGTCGAAGATAACTCATTTTATGTTTCGTGTTAAGAAACATATATGTGTCGAGGATAACTCATAGTATGTGTCGTGTTATGAAACTTATATGTGACGAAGATAACTAATGTATGTGTCGTGTTATGAAACTTATATGTGTCGAAGATAACTCATTTTATGTGTCGTGTTATGAAACGTATATGTGACGAAGATAACTAATTTATGTGTCGTGTTATGAAACTTATATCTGTCGAAGATAACTCATTTTATCTGTGGTGTTATGAAACTTATATGTGTCCATGATAACTAATTTATGTGTCGTGTTATGAAACTTATATGTGTCGAAGATAACTCATTGTATGTGTCGTGTTATGAAAGTATATGTGTCGAGGATAACTCATTTTATGTGTCGCGTTATGAAACTCATTTTATGTGTCGATTTTTTAAACCTTTTATGTGTCGTGTTATGAAACTTATATCTGTCGAAGATAACTCATTTTATGTGTCGATGATAACTCATTGTTTTTGTCGTGTTATGAAACTGATTATCTGTATGTTTTGCATCATAAATACATCTTATTCATTCTGCGGCAGGTCAGTCTATCCAATATTCGCAGATTCAGCCAAGAGTAAAGCTGTACAGTTAAAGAGCATTCATCATAAGACACTAATATTTTACTAAACTACTGACTTATCATAGTTGCTTGCTACCAACCGTCTGTCAAGACGAAAAAAGTTCATATTATTAGAAAATATTTGCAACAAAGGCTTCACTAACTTGACTTTAACAAGGCCAGCATCAGCAACCTTAGATCAAGGCTATGCTAGATCACTAAATCCTCTCCACATTATAAATTTGTGAAAGGACACTGTGTTTTCAACACTTAGACCGATGGTAGAGACGTTGTACTTTTATGAGATCAAGAGAAGTAATCCAGATTCTCATCTTTATATTAGCAATGGTGAGTTTATCTGTAGTCTCCCTTTTTCAAAACAACAGTACTGTAACCACTGCTGCTTCAGTCATCACGTCCAACAGCACTATAACTACTGCTGCTTCAGTCATCACGTCCACCAGCAATATAACTATTGCTGCTTTAGCCATCGAGTCCACCAGCAATATAACTGCTGCTGCTGCAGGATGTCAAGTAAATATTAATTTGAGTGTTCTCATTTATTTTTGTTGTGATTGACGTTCAAATGTTTTTTGTTTCACTAAATATTTATTGAAATGTTGTTTTGTGTATACAATAATTGCATGAGAATATATTTGACCAGAAATGCATCGATAGAATATAACCAGTTTTTAAGTAATTGTGTACGAAGTGTAAATCGGTTACATTTAACGTAGTTTCTGTTAAGGTTGAATCAGTTTTGAACTGCCAATAATGGTCGCAGCAAAGATAGGGGATTTCTCTAGGCCTTAAAGCTAATAGGGAATATTGTGTTGGTACTTATATATTCTTTTATAACGAATGGTACATTTCATGATTGACGTGTCCGTTATAATAACCTACCTATTACATACCTAGTTATAAAGGTAAAGGTAAAGGTAAAATACGAGACTTGAACCGGCGTCTTAGCACGCGAGTTTACACCCATATGTGCCGGCCGCCTATCCAGAAATGTTCGGAGATTTCTGCATAGTGTTGCCTCAAGCATCGAAACTCAGATGCGAGGCAACACTCATCACCTTCCCAGGGTAATACCCTGGTACCCATTTCTGCCAACGGCTGGGTCGACCGTGGGGGTATTTTTTTCCCCCCCAACCACAAGTAGAACTCACACTGCTCCCAGCGGGAATCGAACACGAGTTGTCTGAACGTCGGTAGTCTAGTCGGGTGGTTTATCCAACTAGGCTACAGAGACCCTCCTATTCCTAGTTATAGCTCATTCATAGTTATAGCTCATTCCTAGTTATAGCTCACTCCTATTTATAGCCCATTCCTAGTTATAGCCCATTCCTAGTTATAGCTCATTCCTAGTTTTAGCTCTTTCCAGTTATAGCCTATTCCTAGTTATAGCTCATTCCTAGTTTTAGCTCTTTCCAGTTATAGCCTATTCCTAGTTATAGCTCATTCCTAGTTGTATAGTGGACATTGTCTGAGGATAGTGACAGTAATTTAAGAAATATAAAAAGTCAAATTTTAATAAAATTATAGTTTTAGTTGACCTATTTATTCTCAGAACATGCTGTCAGTGATTATACTAACAGCGTCATTTTCAGACCTGTCGTCATTTAACAATAATTTAAAACAAGTGAATAATTTACAATTTAAAAAGTTATAAAATGTGATATTATTTTTCCCAAACCGACTCAGTAATATTTCATGTAGTGTTTCCTTGAACTTTGAACTCATCTTGACGTACACAAAGATATTAACGCTGGAGTTGAGGGCTTCTAGAATGAACGCGAAAGACCAAATCACATAGAGAATATTTACAAATCTGCCTCTGAGGCTAAAATCTGGGTAGTACGACATTAAAACAAAGATAATTGTCGGAGGGATATAGCAGACAATGAAGATGATGGCTATGAGAACTATCATCTTGACAACCTTTTTGTCTTTGACAGACACATTGTCTTGTATTATGGCCGTCTGAGAACAAGATTTACTCCGCCATTTTGATTTCTTGTTCAGTTTAACGACAAGAACGATTGTGCAAATAGTGACTGTTATCAGTAGAGCCGACGACAATAAGACGCTGTGGGTAAAGAACATGACTGTGTCAACTATCTCCCTGTGTTTGTTAAAAGCAACAACAAGAATGGATCTGTTCCGTGGAACGTTGTACGCCCACACAAGTTTATGAACGAAGTAGAAGGGACAGAACAGAATGATCGTGAATACAAAGATGGTGGCATTGATGACCTTGGTTCTGAAGGGCGTTATCAAGATCTTGACCTTGAGAGGCATGGTGATACAGAGACATCTCTCCAGTGTGATAAATGCTGTGATGAAGCTCGTGACTCTGAAAAAGAGCACAGAGAAACTGTGTATTCTATGTGACAAGAAATGAAACATTTAAATAACTCCAGAATACACAAAATTAACTTCATCATCTTCATCATCAATATGTAACCACTTTTGGCATTTCCACCAGCATACATTTTTGTTATAAAAGATATGCCACTCATAATTGTTTTGCACAAGTGAATATTCATAAAAATGGATTCTGTATAAACGTCATCAAATTTTCTTTTTGGATAATACTTTATAGAGTTCAGGTAGCCGCTGCTAAGTCAGACCATGTCTACCACTCCCATCAAATGTGAATTACGAAAATCCGATGTGTTTTTTTTATGAGAAATTGTTTCGGCACACACGATGAAGTCCTTGGATAAATCTCAGGAAGCATGCACGTATACAAGAAAAAATAAAAACGATCTTTACTGCATTTTCCCTTTAGTGAGTTATGCAGGGTGTGGAAACTTCATTTAAAATAATTGTCTTAATATATAAATATCTACCTATGTCTTTATTCCCTTATCAAACGGGGTCAATCTCTATTTTATAATAGCATTATAGATGCCTTCAACAAAGCAATTACTTTATATTTCTTCTTCATCATTATCTAAGCTCAGCCGATGACTACATTTCATCATCGTCCACCATCAGAAGGCGTCAAATGAGCGTTACTGCGCTTTGTTATTATAAACTTCAAAGTGTAATATTTCAACCTTGAACTTCTCTGCGATCAAGACGATGACTTTCTCCATCGAAACCACTTTATGTTGGAGTTCTTCCGTCGGTCTCTTTTCCCGGTATCCGTTCTGCAATTTGCTCTCCATAAAGTTCACCTTTTTACCCGTCTCCTAGCTCTTACACCTACTATGCGCCTTCCTTCAAACAGAACTGTTCTCCCTCTTACTCACCACTCTCACAATCTGGCAGCACTTCTCATCCTTGAAAGAAATCTTCATATCCCGCACTTCTAATCCTTGAGCGACATCTTCCTATCCCGCACTTCTCATTTTTAAACGACATCTTCCTATCCCGCACTTCTCATCCTTGAACGACATCTTCCTATCCCGCAATTCTCATCCTTGAACGACATCTTCCTATCCTGCACTTCTCATCCTTGAACGACATCTTCCTATCCCGCACTTCTCATCCTTGAACGACATCTTCCTATCCCGCACTTCTCATCCTTGAACGACATCTTCCTATCCCGCACTTCTCATCCTTGAACGACATCTTCCTATCCTGCACTTTTCATCATTGAACGACATCTTCCTATCCCGCGCTTCTCATCCTTGAACGTCATCTTTCCTTTCCCGCATTACTCATCCTTGAACGACATCTTCCTATCCCGCACTTCTCATCCTTGAAAGAAATCTTCCTATCCCGCACTTTTCATCCTTGAACGTCATCTTCCTATCCCGCACTGCTCATCCTTGAACGTCATCTTCCTATCCCGCACTTCTAATCCTTGAAAGAAATCTTCATATCCGGCACTTCTAATCCTTGAACGACATCTTCCTATCCCGCACTTCTCATCCTTGAATGACATCTTCCTATCCCGCACTTCTCATCCTTGAAAGAAATCTTTCTATCCCGCACTTCTCATCCTTGAAAAAATCTTCCTATCCCGCACTACTCATCCTTGAACGTCATCTTCATAGAGCGCACTTCTCATCCTTGAACGTCATCTTTCTATCCCGCACTTTTCATCCTTGAACGTCATCTTCCTATCCTGCACAACTCATCCTTGAACGACATTTTCCTATCCCGCACTTCTCATCCTTGAAAGACATCTTCCTATCCCGCACTTCTCATTTTTGAACGACATCTTCCTATCCCGCACTTCTCATTCTTAAACGACATCTTCCTATCCCACACTTCTCATCCTTGAACGACATCTTCCTATCCTGCACTTCTCATCATTGAACGACATCTTCCTATCCCGCACTTCTCATCCTTGAAAGAAATATTCCTATCCCGCACTTCTCATCCTTGAACGTCATCTTCCTATCCCGCACTTCTCATCCTTGAAGGTCATCTTTCCTTTCCCGCACTACTCATCCTTGAACGACATCTTCCTATCCCGCACTTCTCATCCTTGAACGACATCTTCCTATCCCGCACTTCTCATCCTTGAACGACATCTTCCTATCCCGCACTTCTCATCCTTGAAGGTCATCTTTCCTTTCCCGCACTACTCATCCTTGAACGACATCTTCCTATCCCGCACTTCTCATCCTTGAACGTCATCTTTCCTTTCCCGCACTACTCATCCTTGAACGACATCTTCCTATCCCGCACTTCTCATCCTTGAACGTCATCTTCCTATCCCGCACTTCTCATCCTTGAAGGTCATCTTTCCTTTCCCGCACTACTCATCCTTGAACGACATCTTCCTATCCCGCACTACTCATCCTTGAACGTCATCTTCCTATCCCGCACTTCTAATCCTTGAAAGAAATCTTCATATCCCTCACTTCTAAGCTTTGAACGACATCTTCCTATCCCGCACTTCTCATCCATGAAAGAAATCGTCCTATCCCGCACTTCTCATCCTTGAAGAAATCTTTCCATCCCGCACTTCTCATCCTTGAACGTCATCTTCCTAGCGCGCACTTCTCATCCTTGAACGTCATCTTTCTATCCCGCACTTTTCATCCTTGAAAGTCATCTTCCTATCCCGCACTACTCATCCTTGAACGACATCTTCCTATCCCGCACTTCTCATCCTTGAACGTCATCTTCCTATCCCGCACTACTCATCCTTGAACGACATCTTCCTATCCCGCACTTCTCATCCTTGAACGTCATCTTCCTATCCCGCACTACTCATCCTTGAACGATATCTTCCAATTCCGCACTTTCCATCCTTGAACGACATCTTGTTATCCTGCACTTCCCATCCATTAACGACATCTTGTTATCCTGCACTTCCCATCCTTGAACGACATCTTCTTATCCTGCACTTTCTCTATCCTTGAACGACATCTTGTTATCTTACACTTCCCATCCTTGAACGACATCTTCTTATCCTGCACTTTCCATCCTTGAACGACATCTTGTTATCCTGCACTTCCCATCCTTTAACGACATCTTGTTATCCTGCACTTCCCATCCTTTAACGACATCTTGTTATCCTGCACTTCCCATCCTTGAACGACATCTTCTTATCCTGCACTTTCCATCCTTGAACAACATCTTGTTATACAGCACTTCCAATCCTTGAACGACATCTTGTTATACTGCACTTCCCATCTTTAAACGACATCTAGCTATACTGCACTTTCCATCCTTGAACGACATCTTGCTATACTGCACTTTCCATCCTTGAACGACATCTTGTTATCCTGCACCCTCCATCCTTGAACGACATCTTCTTATCCTGCACTTTCCATCCTTGAACGACATCTTCTTATCCTGCACTAAACTAACATATATTATTTATATAAAATGATATATTATATTAATTACATATTAAAGTAATTCGTTTACAGTGATACCGGGGCTTTCAATACCATAACCATAACACCAAACTTGCTAAATGTTTATATTAAAAAAAAACACAAATGTTATAGTGTGTGAAGTAATAGTAAAACATCAGTACACGTTACAATAGCAGTAATTAATAAAATATATTTTTAAAATATTTTTTAACAAGTTAAGTAATATCCATAGACACAAACATGTTACCTTACATAACTACTAAAGAACTCAAAACATTATAAGAACATGTTTGCCGCATCACCTGTTAAAACAGACATGGGGCATGGCTGAAGAGACATAGATGATGTCTAGTGGGGCTATGGGTAGATCTGAGTAGAGAAACAAGGGATTGTAGCCAATACTTCCCCAGAACATGGTCAAAGAGCAGAAGAAATCAGATATAGCCAGACCTGAAAATATACACATTATTTATGTGTTTAAAATATGCTTCGTGTTCGTATATTGTATAAGAAAAGAAATGATCAAATGCAGGAAATAGATTTGTTTCATTCACTAGCTATTCTATTTTCAAAGATATACAGTTTGTCATGGATTTGAATGCATATACTTTGCGTCTTAGATTCTTGTCTTCAAACGACCACCCGAAAATATAGTAAATGATTGTTAACGTAATTTTGTAATCTTTAGTTTTTTTAATGCGTAAACAGTATAAATCTACCTTGCTTTTATGATTATTTGAAGTTACTGTACTAACGAGTTTGATATGTGATGCGTCTAATATTTGCTAGCTAAAGATATTATAGAATTATTTTGGAACCCATAATATAAATTTTAAATTGTGTTTAAACACGATAACTATCTGTTTTGCAATCAAGCAGTGTCTATTACCACTCTGAAGGCTTGTCTAATTACTGTTACGCTAGCACTACAGTCTATATTCACTTCAGCTCTCCGAATCACCGAGGTTCCAAGTTATACGTCTCGTTGTTTGCCGCTGAGATAACATTAGCCGGTTCACTCCTGAGAACTGACCCGGAGCTCGGCTGGGCACTCTTCACACAAGGGGGATTAACAACGTCCACTATTTTCTACTACAAACGTCTTCACCTTCGCTTTCTTCATTCCCTACTCTTGATGGATTAGCTTCTCTTACTTGTATTAATCACTACCACTGTAGTTGGCATCTCTATCTTTTCTATTTCCTTTTCAGTAGGGATCAATTCGTTCGTTCTCTCCATAGCAAATATATAATTATCGTTTGCCCTTTCAATAATATATTCTCTCTAATATATATCTGTTCTGCCTATTTACTTGTACTCTGGCAGCTCTGTTCATTTACTTGTACTCTGGCTGTTCTACCCATTTACTTGTACTCTGGATGTTCTACCCATTTACTTGTACTCTGGCTTTTCTGCTTATTTACTTGTTTTCTGGCTGTTCTGTCCATTTAATTGTATTGTGGTTGTTCTGCCTATGTACTTGTATTCTGGCTGTTCTTTCCATTTAATTGCATTCTGGTTGTTCTGCCTATGTAGTTGTATTCTGGCTGTTCTGTCCATTTAATTGTATTCTGGTTGTTCTGCCTATTTGTTTTCTGGCTGTTCTGTCCATTTATTTGTATTATGGCTTGTCCACCCATTTACTTGTGCTGTGGCTGGTCCACACATTTACTTGTACTATGGCTGGTCGGCTCATTTACTTGTACTCTCGCTGATCCATCCATCTACTTGTACTCTGGCTGTTCTGTTTTCAAGGTAGTGACTAACACATTTTGACATTCTCCCATAAATATTATTTCTGCGGATCTTGTCTTTCAATCCCTCTTACCAAACCTTATCAAATGTCTTTTTTGTGTCTACCCAGACTGGTAGAGTGTTTTGTTTTTACCTTTAAAGCATTTTCTACCACCTTGTTTATAGGGTGATCTAGTCTTCATTAGATATGTGTTGTCTGAAGCAATCTTGCTGTTGTGTTTGGATGTGTATTTTTTCTAAGTGTCACAACAGTATTGTGTTAATCTCATTTTCCATTAGTTTTCTTACACCAGGTGTCACATCATTCTGGTATTAATCTCGTGTTCCATTAGTTTTCTTACACCAGGTGTCACATCATTCTTATATTAATCTCGTGTTCAATTAGTTTTCTTACACCAGGTGTCACATCAGTCTGGTATTAAACTTGTGTCCCATTAGTTTTCTTACACCAGGTGTCACATCAGTCTGGTATTAAACTTGTGTCCCATTAGTTTTCCTACCCAGCTGAGCAGACCGATAGGCCATAGGCATTTGGGTCTGATGAGTCTTTCTCCTTGTTTGGGATTAATCTGTTCTCGTTCTTTGCTTGTGGCGCAATCTCTCTTTTCATCAGTAGCTTGGGACGTTAGTGTACATGGCAATGAAATAGCCGATAATCTCGCTAGCAGCTCTGACACTGAGTGTGGCCTTACTCTGATCGAAAAGGACATCGCTAAGTGTGTTCTTCATTCTTTAAAATGAGGAGAGAATGGGTGGAAAAATGGTGTATATATTGAGAGACTGAGGAGTCTATACGCCAAGTGGCCTATAGGGAATATGGATTTAGTTACCATACTTGTTAGTGTGCTTAATGGAAAAAAAACATATGTATCAATGATCAACACCCTACAGAAACAATCAGTCTGCATACGTTTCAAAAATTGCTGGGACCCGTCGGTGGAGCAGAAATTGGGATGCCTCTACTGCAGTAAAACTGATTCCATGAATAGAATAGAATAGAATAGAATAGAATAGAATAGAATAGAAGCTGTAGTTCAGGACAGACAGTGGCTTTTCTTTTGATTATATGTCCAAACCTATTATCATTTCATTTATAACTATTATTTCCCGGTCATTTCTTTTTCTTTAGCGATCTCATTGCCTCTTCCATTTCCTCCAGGATTAAATTTGCCACCATGTTCTTCTGCTACAGTTAGTGTTGTCATAGATTGTGTGTTCCTCTGCTACAGTTAGTGTTTTCATAGATTTTGTGTTCCTCAGATACAGTTAGTGTTGTCATAGATTGTGTGTTCCTCTGCTACAGTTATTGTTGTCATAGATCGAATGTTCATCTGCTGCAGTTATTGTTGTCATATTTTGTGTGTTCCTCTGCTACAGTTACTGTTGTCATAGATTTTCTGTTCATTTTTATGACATGTTTCATATCTACTGGTACATAGATATGACTTGCGCAGGCAAAGTGGTATAATAGTACAATTGCTGCTCTCTTTATTGGAAGAATGTAGATCTGATGCTTTATTGTGATTTGTTAGTTGCTGTCATCTTCATTATCTGAAGCTCTGACCAAGTTCTATAATTCTCTTCCCTCTCTGTCTAAGTTTAGATTTCTTGTCTTTTTCTTCGAGCATTATCTCGTGTTCTGAGTCATTGTATATTTGTATTTTGAACAAGTTGCTTTCAGCAAAATGTTTGCCTCCGTGGTTTGTTCCCTCTCCACTAGATCGATGGCTGCACCCATTTTATTATCAAGTTCTTGTAGTTCTTCTGTCCAGGATGGTTTCTAATTTGTTCTTGCCTCCCTGGGAATCCACTCAATGGTTGCTAGCAATATTGCTTTGTTGACGGGGTTGAATTATTGTAGATCTCCTGTTGTATAAATTCGTATTGTAGAACTCCTGTTGTATAGTGTCGTATTGTAGATCTCAATTTGTATAATTTCGTATTGTAGATCTCCTGTTGTATAATTTCGTGTTGTAGATCTCCTGTTGCATAAATTCGTATTGTAGATCTCCTGTTGTATAATGTCGTATTGTAGATCTCAATTTGTATAATTTCGTATTGTAGATCTCCTGTTGTATAATTTATATTGTAGATCTCCTGTTGCATAATTTCGTATTGTAGATATCCTGTTGTATAATTTCGTGTTGTAGATCTCCTGTTGTATAATTTCGTGTTGTAGATCTCCTGTTGTATAATTTCGTGTTGTAGATCTCCTGTTGTATAATTTCGTATTGTAGATCTCCTGTTGTATAATTTCGTGTTGTAGATCTCCTGTTGTATAATTTCGTGTTGTAGATCTCCTGTTGTACAATTTCGTGTTGTAGATCTCCTGTTGTATAATTTCGTGTTGTAGATCTCCTGCTGTATAATTTCGTGTTGTAGATCCCCTGTTGTATAATTTCGTGTTGTAGACCTCATGTTGTATAATTGTGTGTTGCAGATCCACTGTTGTATAATTTCATGTTTTATATATCATGTTGTATAATTTCGTGTTGTAGATCCCATGTTGTTTAATTTCGTGTTGTAGATCCCATGTTGTATAATTTCGTGTTGTAGACCTCATGTTGTATAATTTCGTGTTGTAGATCCCATGTTGTATAATTGTGTGACGTAGATACCATGTTATAGTATTTCGTAAGGGGTTAAGGCAAAGAAATGCAAATGAATGCATACACATGCGAAGCTGCAGTAAAGCTGAATGTGAGGGAACATTGAAAAAAAAAATTGAAAAAAATGGTATGGTAAAAGCTTTACGTGATTAGTGGACGACACAGATTTGAACGACGTTTCGGCCCAATAGGCCTTCAGCGGGAACAAACAAACAACACGCACACACAGATATGTAAGTAAATAAAACCAATCCTACATAGCTAACTAGTAACGAAACATTCAAAACAAAATAATCGAAATTGGTTTAAGAAAAGAAAAATGACTTCCCTGTGTCGTGGACCGTGGTCAGAACGGGAAAGGGCAAGACACACGGGTCTAGCTGTAACTATACCCTCTGGCCAGGTGAAGGGTTCTAAAAAAACACGAGCGGGGGGAGGGGACGCTTTCTAGGTAACCTCGACTGCAAAGACACTGACAATGTCTAAAAGTATCTAAGGGCCCGTAAATACATGTATACACACACACAGATGTATACATATATACACATACAAACAGACATGCACCTACTTATACATATTAACATACACCTACATATACATATATATACATATATATGCATACATACATGCACACACATACAAGCATGTATATATATATACATACCCATAGATGTGTACACACGTGCATGTGCACACCCATACAGGGACAATCATATATGTGTAGAAATGTGCGCATAACGCACATATCACCAGAAGAGCACACACTGGGGTCAGTGTGAAAAAACAGAGAAGAAAGGATAGAACAGTAGAATAACAGGTACTCAAAAGGCTGAGATTGTGGTACAATAAAAACATATGAGGGGTATGTAGCACATAAAAAAGAGGTGTAGGAGAACACCGAAGTGTCTCAATGGGGACTAGTGGAGGTGAGCTATGAATGGCATTGCATAGTAGATAGACTAAAGAGCCCAAACATGGGCAGTAGAGAATGCTATGCAAAAGGGAAGGAGTAACCGAAACGGAACTATGTGTACGAGTGTGATATATTCATGCCTCGAGGGGTCAGCGAGCCATACTGGACTATGAGGCGATTCTCCAAAGCGAATCGGCTGCGGTCGCCAGAGTGACAAAGGACAATACCAGGATAAGGATGTCGTCTTTGCCCTTGTGGTCTGGGGAGTAAAAATGAGAAGACACTTGAGTGCCAGTATTATGTGGAACATCTCGTAGATGTTTACAAAATCTTCCGATAATCGACTTCCAGACTCGCCAATGTACGTCATGTAGCATCGTTGGCATATGATGGCATAAATGATGTTACGGGACACACATGTGAAGCCATGCTTGATCTCGAACCGTCCATTAGGGAATAAGACCGAGTCAGTAGGGAGCACATAGGCACAGTTGATACAGTTCCAACTACAAGGGGCCGTACCGAAGTGTTGATGGTCGAAGCGAGGGAGATGGCTCCTAACCAGAATATCTCCCAAATTCCTGTCGCGCTGAAGGCGATCATGGGGGGATCACTAAAAAGTAGACGGGTGGTGGGATCAGAGAGGAGAATGGAACGGTGGCGGTTGAGTATCTTCACAGCAGCTAAATTGTGAGGGTGATAGGTGAGGGTGAGTATGGTTCTCTCAGAGGGGGGGGGGGCGGTTGGAAGGAGTGACTGCCTCGGGACGGGAGATAAGGAGGACCCGCTTGAGGGCAGACTGGAGGATCGAATCTGGATAAAGCCGACGGCTGAAGAAACCTAACATGAGGTGAGCCTGTTGGAGGAAATCTTGGTCATCCTGGCAGATGCGACGGAGACGCAATAACTGTGAGAACGGAATTGAATCACGACTAGAAGGTGAATGTGATGAAGTATAGAGGAGATAACAATGGGCGTCTGTGGGTATCTGATCAGTCATAGGTGAGGCCGTCAAAGCTGGCTCATGCCAAATGGAAGATTGAGAGCCGCTGCTCTAATTCATTGTCATTTGAAAATACTAGGTGCTACCATATTAATGCAAACGTTTATATTAAATATAAGAAACATACCGAAGAGTGTGATGTTGATGCTGTCTTTGAATCCTTGCTTCAAGAACACACAAATGTTTGCGATGTTTGAGGCAATGCCAAACACGCTAATGATACCACAGAGAATGACGTAGTTGACGAGTTGAAACATATACCTGGCCCCACTGGTGACAGGATCAATGATAATGTTACCAACATTAGTCAAATGTTCTGTTGTAGAGTACTCCATGTTTAAGTACCTAGGTAGTGTAGCAACATAAACTTTCAGTAATCGTATTTTTTTTCTATCAACTTGAGAATGTGATGTTCAGAGTATCAAATTTCCGTATTTATGACTTGAAGCTGAAAACTGTGTATATACTGAGTTGGTTTACAAGCACGATTTTGACGACAGTTATGGCAAATGTGCTTCAGTGTCGGATATATACTCACACAGTTCCAATTTCAGAAGAGGGGCACTTCATTTTTCTCTAGCACTAACAGAGATACATTACTAAAAAAAATCTGGTGCCGAATTTCTATACAAATTATGGTCACTAACACCATGTTCCCTCTACGCCACTTGGCGTGACGTGGCTCTTTACTTATTTTTTTTTTTACTAACATAGATATTGCAGCAACTCAGTTGGATCGAGAAATGGTTTTCTATTTCTGTGTTTACATGGCATGAAAACTGAGATAACCTTGACACATTAACCTACTTCGGTTCAAATGGCAATGTGTGCTTTTGAAACACTAAATTTCTTTCTTCCTGTTTTTGTTGTAATTATTTTTGTATTCCGTGTTTTTGATCGTGCAGATCACTAGCAGTAATTTGAGTCACATTTTGTCTATATTAGTGTTTTAAAAAATCCCGCCCACCATTGGTTGACAACCTAATTATTATATGAGCATATATTAACCCTACATATAATTTGAATTAAAATATTTATTAGATCACGTGACAAAATGCGTGTCAGCCATTGGATGTTTTCTTATATCTCGTAGTAACCTTTGTCAAATAACAAGATAGTCAAGCTAGTGGATGACGGCTACAATTATCACTTAATCTCGTTTCCAACGTTTGCTAGACCAGGACTCACGTGCCAGATAATTGCTGAAAATAACGACATTTCGCGAATTAATTTGTACTAATATCACGTCTCGTGTGCCAGCTGCATTGGCTGTAAATTGATCGATATTAAAGAAATATACTACTATTCACTCTGTTATTTTAGAGGTGACTTGATTAATGCATTTATTGCCACATTAGCAACTAGAATGTAATAACATTACTTCTTTTACAACTAGTCATTTCAATTGTTGGGCCACATTTTACTTCTCTTCTGAGTTTAGATAAAATGTCACTATAATCTGTCATTTAGTTAATCATGTGTCATCTCTGTCAACAATTTTGATGCACCGCCTATAGCTTCCCTTTGCGCTAATGCTGGTGTCGGTACTGGCTTATCTTTAAAGCTTTCTCAAGCAATTAATTATACGTCCACTATTTATAATGTTGATATTAAAATCCTACAACGTTTGTGTTGCACTATCCATATTTATTAATGCCTGTTTATTGCTGTTATCTAAATGTATTGTTCCTTCATCAGGTATGTACATACTTGTACTATACACCATTTTACTGAGAGCTAAGTCCTCAATGTATGATCACAGCTTCAAAGACATGACTTGTTTTTCAACTTTATTTCTTCAGTTTCAACGACAACATTGTTTCTGGAAAAGTCATTACCAAATTTATCGACATGCCTATATCTGTCTGTCCATTACATCTATCCGTTGGTCATATCAAAGAAATGAATTCTGTAACATTTTAACAGTGACTTACAAAACGTCGGTTTAGTATGAATATTATAACAATTAACATAACACAAACAGTGGTTTGCACAATTTTATTTGCTCCGATGTCATTGATTGATTGTTTTGTGTAATGTTTTATTTGTATCCATACAATTGTATACTTCTGATCTATTTTTCTTCAAAGAAATTCTCATGAGTTTTAAAGTACACCTGTTGGTTCTGCCTAGAAAGAAAGAGAGAGAGAGAGAGAGAGAGAGAGAGAGAGAGAGAGAGAGAGAGAGAGAGAGAGAGAGAGAGAAGAGAGAGAGCAGCGTGAGTGAAGAGAGAGAGTGAGTTATATATATACATACATTTATACATTTATATATTTATTTATTTATTTATTTTATTGACATATACTATATTGCCATCTTATAATAAAACAGTAATACATTTAACTGCGTTATGTAAGTCTACTCTTCAGAGCAAAATAAATGAATGTTTTTCACGGCCGATGTTCAATAAATGTAATTCATGAACAAGGAAAATGTCAACTCCCGATCTCGTTACCTCTTCAAATAATCGTAACCATCGTTCAAGGTTGTGGCACATTCAAGTTATGAATTGACACCATTGTGTTTCCTGGATAATGAAAGCAAAAAACACAGTAGGTGTTAGGTTTAATGTTTGTATTGGCTCTTCTAGAGAAAAAAGTAAAGAAATGCCATCTACAGTACAATAAGAATTGCAAATTAGTGATATCTTCCTCTCTACCTTTTTTTAGTTCCTTGTGGAGCATAGGTCTTCAACAAACACTTTCCAAATCGATCTGTTTTTTTGCCATTCTTTTAAGATCATTCCATGTTTTCCCCATCATCTTCATCTTTGTTTCTATATGTCTTCTCCAAGTATTCTTTGGTCTTCCTCTTTGTCTATTCCCTGGGGATTCCAAAAAAGGGCCTGTTGTGTAATACTCTCAGTTGGCTTTCGCAGTGTGTGTCCAATCCATGGCCATCGTCTTCGCTGTATCTCCTTATCAACTGGTATTTGCCTGGTACATTTCCATAATTCTATGTTAGTGATTTTGTCCTGCCATTTCCATCCTTTTATTCTGCGTAAGCATCCATTAATGAAAGTCTGTATCTTCATGATTGTCAATTTTGTTGTTCTCCATGTTTCACAGCCCATAATAGGACCGACTAGGATCAACAACTAGTGATATAATAATTACTTTATAATTTTCCGTCTAGGTTCTCTCATTATGTAGCGGTGGAATATCGTTTCAAAATAAAAAAAAAACATATTTGTATTTACATTTATGACGTGGCATCTGCAATTTTTAAATCTTTACAATTTTCATATTCATTTCTGATGGTAAAGGTAAAGTATGAGACTTGAACCGGCGTCTTAGCACGCGAGTTTACACCCATGTGTGCTCAGCTACCTATCCAGAAATGTTCGGAGATTTCTGTATAGTGTCGCCTCAAGCATCGAAACTCAGATGCGAAGCAACATTCCTCACCTTCCCAGGGTAATACCCTGGTACCCATTTCTGCCAACGGCTGGATCGGATCGACCGTGGGGGTATTTTTTTTCCCAACCACGAGTACAACTCACACTGCTCCCAGCGGGAATCGAACACGGGTTGTCCGAACATCGGTAGTCCAGTCGATTGGTTCTCCCAACTCGGCTACCGAGGCCTCCCAAACTTTTGTGGGTTATTTGATGTCCTGTATTACTGACGTTTATTTGATGTACTGTATTATTGACGCTTATTTGATGTACTGTGTTATTGTCGGTTATTTGATGTACTGTATTATTGACGGTTATTTGATGTACTATATTATTGACGGTTATTTGATGTACTGTATTATTGACGGTTATTTGATGTACTGTATTATTGACGGTTATTTGATGCACTGTATAATTGACGGTTATTTGATGTACTGTATTATTGACGGTTATTTGATGTACTGTATTATTGAAGATTATTTGATGTACTGTATTATTGACGGTTATTTGATGTACTATATTATTAACGGTTATTTGATGTACTGTATTATTGACGGTTATTTGATGCACTGTATAATTGACGGTTATTTGATGTACTGTATTATTGACGGTTATTTGATGCACTGTATTATTGACGTTTATTTGATGTACTGTATTATTGTCGGTTATTTGATGTACTGTATTATTGACGGTTATTTGATGTACGGTATTATTGACGGTTATTTGATGTACTGTATTATTGGCGGTTATTTTCGCTAGGAGACCTTTGACGAGGGACACTACGAGTCCTGCGTGAACCTTTTCAACATTGGAATGATATTGAATATGAAATGTTACATTTTATATTTAACGAGGTTGTATTGTTAAAATGAGTTAATTTGTTAAATTTTGTTTTCTTTGGCGTTCATAAGATAAGTAGCCGTTTTATTCAGGAATGTTTATTTAGGAGTATTGCTATGTTCATTTGCTCTTCTGTTATGGTAAGTGTTATGGAAGGCACCGGTATCACTGCAGACGAATTAAAATCCATAATTGCTCAACCGCCCGTGCCAGTGGAATCATCCGAATTACTATTTCATCTCCCAAACAAAGAAAGGTAGCTGTAGTCCCCATTATAGCAGTCTCAGCACACGCCAACAGACATACGGTGAAAGCCGACAAGAATGTGAACACAGCCATCTGTTCTTCATCATACGATATCAACATTCATCGTAAACAATCGGAATATTGAGACACGATCAAAACAGATGAAACACACAGCTCACAGTGTGTACTGAGTACATAACTCAGTAGCTCCAGCAACAAGCCGGACTTAGAATATAAGGAAACAACAACAAGAAACACTTTTCAGACATAGCCTTTAATGGTTCCTGACGCTTATCCACCATATGGACCGGAGGTTCACGTCCCTCTGAAATTGATGATCGTCATATTTTTTTTTATGTATAGCGTTTGATGATGTTAGGACATCATGTTCACTCAAAATCTGAACATATGAAACACAGTTAGTCGTCGGATTATCCCCGTCGCATATCAAACAACAGACTGTAAGATCTCTCTACAATGTGAATTTGTGCAATAATAAATCCCGCCTGACCAACATGAATCACCTGGAGTCACCCCGACACTGCAAAATCATGAATGAAAGTCCATTTTGCCTTTTACCATTAGCGTACGACCGTCCTTGTGATATACAATCAGCCATTGTGATGACGTGCACACACAATAATGGCTGCTCCCATAAAATCTCGATTACTCTAATAAATTCAGCCAACAAGGTACGAAAATATAATGCAAAATATCTAAAGTGAAAACTTCGGTTGACCTGCCAGAGCAGTCCATATTAATGAATTGTAACGTGTATATAATTGGCGTCAACCACGGCCTTGGAACTCAATGTGTTGACGTAAACCACATATCAACTATAGAGAGAGGAAGGTCGCATTCACAAAACTGGACTTTACAAAGAGGAACATTGAGGTGTGTACGACTCAGCACCATCGACAAAAATGTGTAAAGTGGATCATCAGATTGACTTTAACGCAGAAAATTGCATTGAAGAGCCGAAATTAATCAGTCCCCAAATGCAAATTCTGCAGCGGTCGAGAGAACATGACCTGCGTTCCACCACTTTGGAACCGAAAATCCTTCTTAATTTTTTCGTGTTCTTAATTTTTTGCTTACATTTATTAATGTAAGACTGCCATCGCTCTTAGAGGTGCTCGGTGGTCTAAAGGTAGGATGTTGAGCTCTGGAGTGAAAGGAATCGGGACCGAATCATGTCGATTCCTCCATCCCTAGACTTGGGGCACTCCTCGTTCTCTTTCTCTCTCTCTCTCTCTCTCTCTCTCTCTCTCTCTCTCTCTCTCTCTCTCTCTTTCTCTTCTTTTTCGAGAAGCTTCTGTGGGCGCTTGTCGTTTCCGATATCGTCAGGACGAAGCTCACGATCCTCTCTAGCTCTTCATATTGTCCCCATAATCTTTGTTATATCTTTATGTCATTGGGTCAGATCTGACGTCGCAGCTCTCCATAGTTTTTACATGATTAAATAAGGTGTTCTGGGTTCTGCAGTTGTATTTGTGAATGTGGTTTATTTTTAGGCGGTGATAGTTGATTTAGAATTCTGCAGTCGCCTGTTCTGAAGTGGAAAATGATGATCTTGACGTGTCCTGGTGTACGATAAAGAGTTAATAATAATTAAGATTGTATATTAAAGTTCATACTACTCAATTTTCCCATTTCTAATGGACTGTTGACCACGAAAACAAATTATGAGCGTAATGTTCAGTTAATACGTAATTTACAAATGTTTGAAAATAAATTTTATGAATAGGACCATCTTCAACGCTGTCTGCAATTGCTGGTTAATTCTTTCAGAGGAATAGTAGATAGACCATCCATTTTAAAAATAAATATATCATATTCTTGTCCGTCAAAAAAGAAAAGAAATGCAAATTATATATTTACTTATTCCTAAGCCGTAATCTTATAAAAGAATCGTGGACACCAGTAGATTCAATAATTATGGGATCATATTTTTCACTTTATTCTATTTTTGTTTTTATGTGTTCAGAGAATAGTTTTCTTTTAATTGGGTTGTTGAAAGAAATATGTCTTCTCCTTTTACTCATTGTCCAGCTGTTAATTCTGAGTGGATAACTTGTGTTGCTAGTTAGCAGCAAAACCCGATACCTGTTGCTTTCGGCCCGACACATCCGTATTTTATATTAGTAGATTTATAATTAAACAATATTTACTTATGCAGCTACCGTTTTGGTCCAGTTTTATATATTTTAAACTTATAAGTGTTTATTAACATGCTCATAGTACACATGGAGCCTCCAGTTTGTTGTCTATATCCAAGAAGACTATACATTGCATCTGACAACCCTGAGACCAGTGAAAGACAAAGTTACGAATAGTGTAAGAAATTTTAGAATAAGCAAACTCACAAACCAGAAGTGTCACTACAATCTAGCCAAACACGCGTCTTCAAAAGCTGACCTGTAGCTAAACTGATTCACAACGTTACGAGGACCTGAAACTCCTATGAGTCGAGGATAGCTCGTTTTATGCGTCGAATTAAGAAACTTCGATGTGGCGAGGATAACTACCAACCGTCTGTCAAGACGCCACATGCCATATAAAGTATAAAATATTAGAAACAAAGACACCCCTAACTTCACTTTAACAAGGCCATCTGCAACCTTGGATCGAGGTAATGCTAGATCTGTCAATCCTCCCACACTACAAGTTTGTCAATGGACACTTGTTCTGCGTTTACCAAGCACACCTAGACCATTTGTAGAAACGATGTACTTTTATGAGATCAAAAGAAGTAACCCAGATTCTTCTCTTCACATCAGCAATTATGAAGTTATCAGTAGCCTCCCTTCCTGAAACAAAAAGCACTATAAATACTGCTGCTTCAACCATCAAGTTCCCCAGCAATATAACTACTATTGCTTCAGCCATCAAGCCCATAAACACTATAACTACTGCTGCTTCAGCCATCAAGCCCACAAACACTGTAACTACTGCTGATTCAGCAATCATGTCCACCAGTACTATAACTACTATTGCTTCAGCCATCAAGTACACCAGCACTATAACTACTTCTGCTTTAGTCATCATCAAGTCCACAAACACTATAGCTACTTCTGCTTCAGTCATCAAGTAGATAGATATCACTTTGTGTGTTCATTTATTTTTGTGATTAAGTTCAAATATTTCTTCTACTTTACAATTATTGAAATACTGTTTTGTGTCTTTATACAGTAATTATATGAGAATATATTTGAGCAGAAATGCACCGATAGAATATAACCTGTATTTATGTAATTGTGTACGAGGTGTAAATCGGTTACATTCAACGTAGTTTCTGTTACCGTTGTATCAGTTGTGAACTGCCAATAATGGTCAGAGCAAAGATAGGGGATTTCTCTAGGCCTTAAAGCTAATAGGGAATATTGTGTTGGTACTTATATATTTTCTTTTATAACGAATGGTACAATTCATGATTGACGTCGTCTGTTCTAATAACATACCTACTACATTCTCATGTAGTAAGGTTCTCAACCTAGCATCCGTTGATCAGGATCGAACCCACATGCCATACTTAGTATTCACTAACACCGAGCTGATGTTTCCTCTCTATCACAGATCGCTTCTAAATTGACTGGTTTTCCAAAGGCACAATACATTCATCCTCTTAGTTTATAATTTTAAGGAAATTCCCGTTATTGCGTGTGTAATGAACCTTATGAACGTATGTAAATTGTTTTTGTATCCAGTGATTTCGGTCAGGCGCTATATGAGCTTATATTTTTTACATATAAAATATGCAAGCAGCAGTAAGTGATGCCCGTTGTATTCCCTTTAGGGTTAGAAAAACAAAATAATATGTTTTTATATAGGTGCCTATGTAACAGAATAAACAAGCTCTCCATGATTAATCCTTGTATGTTCAGCTGTCGGAGCAGTGCATTGTGAGTCAGTAAGTCCTTTGGGACAGACGTATATATATATAATGTTACAATAAATGTATTATAGTCCGTTCAGAATCGTTTGCCGAGATGTTATGATTTATAATTCAAAAAGTTCTTGATGATTTCACATGATTTTTGGCATACGGTGTTAAAATGTCCATGTCACGAGAACATATGCGTTACTCGATGTCTAGCTATAACGGTTTTCTTAAAGCGGCGAATTCCTTTGATCTTTGCCCATGTAACTATTATTTTGACCCTAATCAAAATGTTTTACAGTAATCTAGTGCAACGATGACCCATAGGCGTGTCCATAAAATTTTACTTGGTGGCAAGTATACACATTTTAAATTATATATAGAACTTTTGTTCGTAGAGTCAATTTGATATAGTTCCATGCTCTTGGTGTGAGTTTCCCAAATGTTGTCGCTGCCTTTCAAATACGCACATTTAGTTCCTCATCTAAGGAAAGTGTGGCTGTAATAGTGGATCCAAGATAGCTGAACTTCTGTACTGACTCAAGCAGGCTTCCATTCAAAGTAATGGTTGTTGGTTTGCTTATAACATATTTTTGATTGCTTGGGTGGTCTTGAACAATAAACTGTTTAACAAATCAACTAGGAAATTTTGCAAATCAAACTATTTATCTGTAGACTTAATCAGAGTAATGATCATTCAGAATCAGACGAGTCAAATAGGTCGATTACTGCTTTCGGCTGAACAAACAACAAACCATCCTTTTTCCAATATTCCTCTTCTTGTCGTAACACATGATCCTCACATTTTACCCAGTAGTCTTTATTTATATTTGATAGAGCCTGATTTGTAAGTGTCTCAAAATCGCATAATTTGAAAGTTTTATTTGTATATGCTACGTGTCCTTTAACCTTTGCCCAAACTAGTTCTATAGGATTTAAGTGTGCATGATATGGAGGTAGTCTCAAACATCTATGGCCATGTTCTTGAATTAACTTGTCTATTTTAAATATCTTTGTACGTTGTGTCTGTTTTACAAGGCTAAGCAATTCGGGTTTCAAGTAGCTGTCGTTAACTTGTATGTGTTCTTTTATGAGCCACGTTTTGATTGCATATTTTGTACTTGATGATGTTGGGATTCTATCTTCTACGTTAACTACGTTATGGTATGAAGCATTGTCCATTATCAGACAAGAAGGTCGATCTAATATTGGAAGGATACTTTTCTCGATCCAGTCTTTATGTGCCCATTCATTTCGGAGTGGTAGTCTCTATTGTCTATGGATTTTGAAATGAAAACGAGATGAGCATTCTGCAACAACCCATTATGTCTGCTACCTGCATGTGCAACTATCAAACGTTGCCCTTTACTGCTTGGTACTGATCTTTTAATACTTCCATCTGCTAACTGCCATTCCTTTTCATTTGTATGATGAGCGTTGATCCAAGTTTCATCTAAATAAACAATATCATAATCATTTTCGCGCATTTCCTTCACTTCACGTAAATACTTGCTTCTAAGAGCTACTAGATGTGGCTTCTCACAAATAATGTTTTTCCCACCAGCATACTTTCTAAAGGTGAAGCCTGCACTTCTTAATATTTTCCATAATGAAGTTTTTGATATTTCAATGTCGTTGTTAGTTTTCAGCCAAAGCTTCAACTTTCTAAGTGTCACTTCTTCGTTTATATCAAATATTCGACAGATTTCTCTTTTTACTAGGTCCTTATCAAAACTGTCTAACGTTTCTTTCTTCCTTGCTTTCTTGCATTTGTTGGCAATAAATATCCGCTTCCTTTAACTATTCGATCAAATGAACGTTTACACAAACCTAAAATATGCATTGTTCTCTTCTCAGGGTTTGATAAAGAACAATAAAGATGTCCCTTTTACGCTCTCTGCAGAAGTATTGATAAATCTTTATAGCAATGTTATGCTCAGTAAAATATTTTGCCTTTATATTCATTCTCACATAGACTTGCAGAAGATAATATGGATAGTGCCGCCTCCTTTCTGCAAATATTGAGATTTGCCTCTGAATTATGACTCGAACTCGAGTCTACGGCCGTGATTTTGACGTCACATAATTTCCGGTTTCGGCTAAAATGTCATTTTGTGCTAAACGGGAAATTTCATATGTAACATTTCTTTATAAAAATTTATAGTGTATATATATATATATATTATATATATTACATAACTATTTTAGGACGGTGCGCATACAGCCGTGAAGGTCATGCCTATATGTTAAAGAATCAGCTGTGAGATGTAAGCATCTACATAATCCCGCCGGTGTTTATAATATCGATTAACTTTTTTTTAATATAGGTTAAATAAGGCATCTTTGAAACTGGATCAAATTTCTTTGATTAAAAAAATATTTTTATAGCGACATTAGTATTCTAAACCTAACTTCAAAAGATCAATGCAAATGAACAATAAGTTTTTGAAAAAAATAAATGAGTGTTTAGGCAAACGAATCTGAACGGACTATAGTACTTAATAATAGTAAATTGAAAAAAGGTGTAATTTATGTAGGGTTGTTCTTAAGGTATCAGCAATACAATAAAGAGGGATGTAGTTAACATTAAGGAAGCACAATTTGTGCAGGGATTAAGCTACACTTCGTGAGTTACCCACGTCAATGTGGAGGTCGTCGTGTTTAGATCTTCAAGGATTACGTTACATGTTTCCAATGCTAGTGGACATTGTCCGATGAAAGTGACCGTGATACAACACGAATATAAAAAATGTAAACTTTTCATAAAATGTTAGGACTAGATCAGTTGACTTATTTTCTATCAAAACATGCTCTCAGTGACTATATTAACTGCGCCATTTGCAGACCTGCCATAATTTAAAAATAATTTAATACAAGTTAATAATTTTCTTGTACGTCCATTGACCCACATTTTTTGCACTGCATGCTGAGAATTAGTTTTGATATTTTTTGGTTATTATTTTATATTTCTTCAGGGAAGACTACCTAATTATCCTTTCATTTTGAATACACACAATTTATTATGCTGTTATTATGCAAAAAGAAATGAAAAGACGTTTAGATGCCACCGAGATGGGAGTTCTCAGAAAAATGTGGAAATTTCCCTGGACAGCTAAAATGATCAACCAGGATATTCTCAAAGAGGCCAACAAGAAACATCAGAAAGAAACAATAAGCATTTTTCGGGCACATCATGAGAGGAGGAAAGTTGGATTTCTTGGTTACAAATGGCAAAATACAAGGAATGAGAGATCGCGGATAACATATAGAGAAAATACTAGATAGCTGGGTGTCATTGTATGGAAAACTGTCAACAACAGAATTGATATTATGCACTGTGGATAGAAGATTGTTGAAGGACATGATCGCCAACGCCAACCGGTATGGCACATGATGATGATGCAGAACGGATGTCTCAACACTTCCAAGTGGCATCTCTGAATGTATTTGCGTTGAAGTGAAAAAAAAAATTGAGATGCCGAGTTGAGGACCAAGTTGAATTTCTGGTAGAGAGGGTTTAATTTAAGAATAAAAGAAAATAGTGACAATTCTGAAAGGTGATGGAGTCTGAAGCCAAAGCAATGTGGTCAGTACAATGCGTGTCAATGGATGTGAAACAAGAGGACTGGCAAGGAGTGTCCATCTGTGGCTAATTACAGACATACTTCTCAATGGCAAATTAAAGAATCAAATTTACGTGGAAGCAGGATAAAAAATTGATGCCAGCTTTAGACAATATAAGCAGGAGCAACTCCAGATAATTCTGCCCTAAGAGACTCGAACTGCATGTTTTGTTTACAAGGGACGAGATCAGATTCCTATTCATTCTTTTCTTCAGGATGTGTCCTTCCTGGACACAAAATACACCGTTATTTTCTGAAGCTCCTGCAGACGACTATGGTTATTTTTTTTTTATAATTGCAGCTTTGGAAAAAAAAAGTCTTCACCACTACCACGGCTATAGAAAAAGCAATGATCAGTTCAAAGTTACCATCAAAAGAATAAATCATGGTGCCAATACGTTTTCAGCAGAGTTGTCAGTTCACTACGATAAATGATTGCTAGATAGTTTATCAATAAAAGATAAATGACATATTTTAGGATTTTTTATAAGAGTCGTTTGATTCCAAGAGTCAGTTACAAAAAAGCACTCAATTTACAAGAATAGGTTTGTTTGCAAGATTCAATTTCGAAGAATCAGTTTTAGGACTCACTTTTCAAGAATCAGTTAACATGAATACGATAGCTTTAGAAATTCATTAGTTTACAACTTCCAGAAACCTTTTTAAAACCAGCTTTCAAGACTCAGATTTTTACCACCGAATTATAACGTTCAAGAAGCAATTATTGCAAATTGTAGATGACCACCTGGTAGTTGAAACAGTCAGCAGAGTTGGTCAGGTTCCTCATAATAGCCAGTCACCTAATGCCGTTGATGGGAAAAGATCGGTAGCTAGAAGCATGAAAGTTAAATAGACGTCACTGCACTGATAATAATACAATATGCTCGATGTCCACCCTGACGATGACCAGAAACTTCCAACTGGTGTCTCTTACAGAGTTAAATTTCAAAACGTAAACTCAGATGCCACAATTATTTGGTGATGGGTGAAATCAGTTCAGATAAATGTTGAAAGTTTCCTCAACAGCTAACAAGACCAATGAGGAATTTCTCAAAGAGGCCCACACTAAAAGGGAACTACTGAAACCAAAAGAAAGCAACAATCAACATTTTTCGGGCACATCATGAGAAGAGGAAAGTTAGAATACTTGGTCACAACTGGAAAAATACAAGTAAAGAGAGATCGCGGACGACAAAGAAAGAAAATACTGGATATCTGGGTGTTATGGCATGGAAAAACAGTCAACAACAGAACTGATACGATGCATAGTAGATAGAAGATTGTGGAAGGACATGATCGCCTACGCCAACCTGAACCTGAGTCCTTTTAGTGAAATTAAAGTGAAAGCCATAGATATAAATCTCATACAGGTTTATACACCAACAGCAGAAAGTTTAGAGGAAACAGCTGATAAAATTTACCACGAGCTAATATAGCACTTCGTCAATGCAAACCACATGAAAACACTATAGTTCTAGGGGATCTCAACGCAAAAGTAAAAAAGGAAAGAGTTGAGGAATTGTCGGTTATTATGGCTTAGTAGAGAGAGTGGAAATAAATTGAAAAACCTATTGACTGGGCAAGAATACATAACATGATGATAGGAAACACATGGTTTACGCAACATAATATTAATAATAATAAGTATGCTGATGATAAAGTCTTAATCGCTAAGAGTGAACATGAGTTACAAGAAACATTGGACATTATAGTGAAGGAAAGCAAAAATAAAGGACTCAGCCTTAATAGTAAAAAGACAGAAGTAATGAAAGACAACGAAAAGGACTTCAAAGCAATGCACAATAAAGACAGGTGGAACAATATTAAAATATGTAAATGAATATAAATATATGGGAACAATGTTAATCTCAGATGGTAGTAAAACAGAGGTGAAATGCAGAATATCTCAGGCAAAAGCAGCTTTCCAAAAAAATTAGTAAAATACTGTGTAATTCATTTTTGACAAGAGAAACAAGAAAAAAATAGTTCTTAAACGCTAATTAGAGCCAGTCTAAACATATGGATGTGAATGGTGGACAAAAGAACAACAGGCAAGAAAATCACTGGAGGCTGTAGAAATGTGGTTTTACAAAAGAATGTTGAAAATACCATCGACAGCTAAGAAGAGGAATGAAAACGTTCTGAAACAGGCCAAAGCAAAACGAGAGCCAATATCCAATATTGGGACAAAAAAAATCAAAATGTTTACCCATGTAATGAGAATGGAACAACTGGAATAAATTACGAGAACTGGGAAAACCGAGGGACGAAGAGATATAGGGAAGCAAAGATAAAAGATACCAGACAGCTTAAGAGAATGGTTTGACAGAAAGTCTACAACATAAATGATAAATAGCTGTCGAGATTGAAGGGCTGTGGAGAGGCATGATCACCTACACCAGCAGGCATGGTACTTGATTATGATGATGAATATTAATGTCACAAAACAGACACAGTTAAACAGATATTAACAAACAGATATTAACAAACACAATGGAGAACATTTGAGCACTATTGAGTTGTAGGTTGTGCAATGAAGATGATCTCTTGACTCAACTAAATTTAAAAAGGAATGTGGAAACAACAGATCAATCCAGCGAGGTAGACAATAATATAGACTTCAAACAAACGAAAACGTGCTAACAACAAGGGCAACATCCAACGAGTAAATGACGTGAAAAATGTCTTTCCCTCGACGCCGGAAACAAATGAGGATGTAACGAAAAAAAACATACATATATATATATATATATATATATATATATATATATATATATATATATTAATAGAAAGATAGATAGATAGACAGACAGACAGACAGGCAGGCAGGCATGCAGGCGGGCGGGCAGGCGGGCGGGCGGGCAGGCAGGCAGACAGACAGACATACATATAGATAGATAGATAGATAGATAGATAGATAGATAGATAGATAGATAGATAGATAGATAGATAGATAGATAGATAGATAGATAGATAGATAGATAGATAGATAGATAGATAGATAGATAGATAGATAGATAGATAGATAGATAGATAGATAGATAGATAGATAGATAGATAAATAGATAGATAGATAGATAGATAGATAGATAGATAGATAGATAGATAGATAGATAGATAGATAGATAGATAGATAGATAGATAGATAGATAGATAGATAGATAGATAGATAGATAGATAGATAGATAGATAGATAGATAGATAGATAGATAGATAGATAGATAGATAGATAGATAGATAGATAGATAGATATGATTAGAGTTACAGTACTTCAAGAAAATGTATAAATTACATCACAAACAATTTGTAAAAACTGCAATGATTGCGATATTGCGCTTTATTGCACGTGGATTGTAGAAATGTGGCCTGAATAAACCAAGTGACCTCTAAGCCACTCACACGAGCATCAAGGATGCCCTTCCCAACTTCATTAAATCATTAAACTGTAGTGTGTGTTTTCATCAATTATGTAAACTCAAAAGATATCTGTTTGTTTACTACCAGGCCTTGAGAATTGATACCCCAAAGAACTGGCAATATCTCATGTACCTGAATTGTAAGAGGGGTAACATGAAAGTAATAGTAACATTTAAAAAAAATAGAATCAGATCCTAGCATTCTGATAAAATACACATAATTTAAATATAGCAACTATTGCAACAAGGTCAAACTGTGATTAAAAACATCCAGAAAGGAGTTTATAAGAAATCGATTAAAATCAACAAAGATGTTAGTAATTAAACGCAGTAAAGCAAACATTTGTCTACGATCATGACCCATTGAGGCGCCAGTTCCAGATTCTCTTTTGAGTCTGATGTCTGTTTCAGGGTTTCAGTTCATCTACTCAGTTTACATCTTTCAAGGTAGTGGGCGTGGTCCGTGCTTATCTCACAAGTCAGCGAACTGGAAACAGTCTTGTAAGACACTTTTTTTTTTATGTTAGTATACAGTGGAATAGATCAGGTAATACCCACTTTGAGTCCAGAGTGTATGCGTGTCTCGTTTGTTCAAAGTGCGGAAGCGACCTATGATAACCTGGTCTCAGCTCAACAGATGGTAATATCCATTCCCAGAAACTTTTGATTTCTCTTTGATGGTACTCCCTTAGATGACAATTCTGACTTCTGACATGTCAAAATAATTATTGAAACAGTTGGCATATTTCAAATAACACATGCCAGTACCTGTTGCCACACAGAAAGATATTCATCTTACTGTCTACAAACAGTGGCAAACATCATTATCAAAATCTGTTATACCGGTTGGCGTAGGCGATCATGTCCCTCCACAATCTTCTATCCACAGTGCATCGTATCAGTTCTGTTGTTGACTGTTTTCCATGCCATGACACCAAGCTATCCATTATTTTCTCTCTTTGTCGTCCGCGATCTCACTTTCCTTGTATTTTCACAGTTGTAACCAAGTATTTCTACTTTCCTCTTTTCATGGTGAGCCCGAAAAATATTTATTGCTTCTTTCTGATGTTTTTAGGATCTCCTGTTTTGTGCTGGCCTCTTTGAGAATTTCCTCATTGGTCGTTTTAGCTGTCCTGGGAACTTTCAATATTCTTCTGAGAAATCCCATATATGTGGCCCTTTAATCGTCTTTTCATTTGTTTGTCTACTGTCCATAATGCGCTTCCATAGGTCATAAGTGGTGCTATATAGCACCGATGAACTCTATTTCTCACTGTTGTTGACATAGATTTGTTGCATAAGATATTTTTCTTTGTTCTGAAATGCTAGTTTGGCCTGAGCTATTCTGGTTTTTAATTCTGTGGTGCATCTTCCAGTGATATTATTATTGTGCCCAAGTATTTGACGCGTTGCACTTGTTTCAGATGTGTCCTTTTTATTTGTATGCTGCATGGTGGTAATGATTGTTTCTTTGATATAATCATTACTTCTGTTTTCTACTATTCAAACTGAGACCTTTTGTCAAACATGGACATCCATAATAAAACAAATGGATATATTAGTTGTTGAAATAAATTCGTTTGCGGGGAATATTTTTGGGTGAACATGAGACCCAAATTAGGAATACGACTTTAAAGGAAATAGATGGGAACTACCCAACTGTTTACTATGTATAGCAACAACTAATGAAATTCGCGTTGAGAGATGACCTTGTGTGTTCCTACAATATAAAGACACAATTGATACACAACACTGAACTGAAGGTAGATACAGAGAAAAATGAAGTGATAATGTTAAGGAAACTTCAACTTTATCATATGAAAAGGGTTGTGGTTGCCAGGAGCGCTGGAACTAAATCTATTGTATAAATTCGACAGCCAAATCTGAAAGAAAACAGAGGAAGTGAAAGGATGGCTGTGTGTGTCTTTAACGTTCTTTAACTTAAATTCAAAACTGTGAATGTTTACTTTGTCTCTTGATACAGAAACATATCGCACACAGGGTAACTTTGAACTTTGAACTCATTTTGTAGTAAACAAAAATATTAACACTGCTATTGATTGCTTCCAGGACAAAAATTGTTGTCCAGATCACCATGTATATGTTCTGGAATTTGCCAACGAAACTAAATTCTTGAAAGCAGGCCATTGCGATGAAACAAATTGTGGGCGGTATATAGCAAATGATAAAGATTGTCGCTATAGAAATGATCATTTTGATAACTTTCTTATCTTTATCGTGTGAAATATCTTGTCCTTGAGCTGTCTGCTTAACGGATTCTTTCCGCCATTTTGTTTTCTTCTTCAGTTTGACAATAAGGATAATTGTACAGATTGTGACTGTCAGAAATAGAGCAGTAGACAAGAGCACGCTGTGGATAAAGTAGGTCACTGCGTCAATCATTTCTTTGTCTCCCGTGAACGTCAGTTTTATTATGGATCTGTTCCGGGAAGCGGAGAACGCCCATTCTAGTTTGTTCACGAAGTAGAAGGGAGTGAACAGCGAAATCGTGAAGATAAAAATGGAGACGTTAATGAGCTTGGTCCTGAATGGAGTAATAATGTTCTTGACCTTGAGAGGCATAGCGATACAGAGACATCTCTCCAGAGTGATAAACGCTGTGATGAAGCTTGTGATTCTGAAATATCATTCAATAGGAAACTAATTAATTACTGTGTACAATGTTTAAACAACGACACAGTTCTCGTAATTTAATCCTACAAAAAATATAAACTGGTCTTATAGGGGATGATTATCAATCATTTTCATTTTCATATTGTGGACCTTCAGGTTAACAAAATTCAAAGTCCCAGCTATGTAGTGTGTCATTGTTAATTATGTGTATACTGTTTTGTTCTTTTCCTTATAGCATATTGAAATTCCATTGACTAATGTTTTTCTGGGTTTTTTTTGGTAACAAAATTCTTGCTTATTCCATTTAGCCTGCTTAGATTGTAGCATCGCTGATGTTATCAAGAAAGTTGCAATTCTTGAAATTTATTTCAGCAAGCAAAAATGTAAAGAATGGAGAATAAACTTCATTTTGTGATGAGTTTAATGGTTCCACACAAGAAAGATAGAAATAGTAGCGAAATAAAAGTGGCAACGGAAAATGTCAACAAACTGCACTTGGATATGTGTAAATGAAAAACAAATCTAATTGACACGTCCATTGAGTTATTGAGTTATTTGCGGGTCATCATCATTGCACTCCGAACATGCCCATAGGTGCTTAGATCCCCTCCTCAGCAATTCCCACAGTGTCCAGCGACTGACGACTCCAGTTCTATGTTGGTTGATAAGTCTTCTTACACGGCCACTAAGTTTCTCATTTCTGGCTGTGCCCAACTTAACTACCATTTCCATCATCTGAAGAAGTGACGTGGATCTGTGTTTGTCGAAGTCCTGGGCTCTTCCCACATCTCGGAGAGCATTGATGATGTCCGACCGATCCATTGGTTGCCCGTCCTCAACGACAGCGCAGCTAGCCAACCTGTCCGCTCTTTCATTTCCCCGTACTCCCGCATGTCAAGGGACATAGACAAAGGTGACCTTACGTATTTTGGATTTCTGCAACGACTCTACCCATTACATGCGTACAGAGCACGCCTCCACTTTTTTTATCATGCTTATCGAATCACTCAGTATACATGCGTGGGTGTAGTCTTCTCTTGTTCAAAGAGTTCAAAACTGTGTTGTTGGTTTTGTTCCTCAATGAGGTCATAGCAACATGGACAAATACAAATTAACTTAAGAAAAGTTGCACAACATGGACCTTTTGACTTTTAGAATGGAATGGCTTCACTGTTAAATTTTTACTACGTTAAACAGAATCAAATTATTATTCTCCAGCATCAGGTTTACTCATTCTAGCAGGAAATGTAATCATTCTCTTGTTTCCTGATTCTGGTAATCTACATTTATAAGTCACTTAATTTCATATCTCTGATATGATCTATGAAGGCTTAGCTTTCTTGCTTGTCCAGGTTGTCCATTTTTCATCTTTCTCTTATGGTTCCAAGTGAAATCTTGTATATGAATGTTTTAATAGACTTTCGTAATGTGTGTACTCATCTTTACCGGTATTGTCTTATCATTTCTTCTTAAACAGAGGATTAATTTGTTCTTTGCCACAGTTGATAATTTCCTAGGGTATCAAAGCAAATGAATTATGTATTTAAAAAGTTGTTACAGTAGCTTGATGACGATCGGGTATCGCCTGTAGCACATGATGTCCCCTACCGAACGATGGTATTCTTTTGGAAACTCCCTTTACGTTGTTGTGAATTATATTATTGTGGCGATTCATTATTGTACAAAGGGGTTACGACGGCGGTTTTCTGTTGCCTTCCGTCGGTTTGTTTACGGTTGGCTCCGCTAGCCTTTGAATAAAAAGTCTCAACCCACAAGGCAGTGGGGTTGTTTTACTTCGGGATACACTCCCTTAGTCTTTTACTATCCCGAGCTTACTTGCAAGGAAGCATGGCAGTCCCAGGTTGTACTATCTACTGCATACAGTAGCAGATAACATTACCCGACCTGACCCCCCCAGGGCACAAGAATTACATGAAATCAGTTGGGAATGTTTCAACAAATAAAATAGGGTGTTAGTCAAGGTTTTGTGTTGTCAACAGATTTGTGTAATATTTATTGTGAGATTATTTTAAGATCTAAAATGGGCAGAGAATGAACTACAAGAAATTATAGACATAATAGTAAAAGAAAGCAACAAGAAAGGTCTCAGTCTGAATAGTAAGAAAACAGAAGTAATGGTTATATCGAAGAAACAATCACCACCATCATGTAGCATAAAAATAAACGAGACAAATCTGAAACAAGTGCAACGTTCCAAATACTTGGGCACAATAATAACATCAGATGGGAGATGCACCACATAAATAAAAAGCAGAATAGCTCAGGCCAAAATAGCATTTCAGAAGGTTAAAAATATCTTATGCTACAAATCTATGTCAATAAAAATGAGAAATAAAGTTCATCGGTGATATATAGAACCAATTCTGACCTATGGAAGCGAATCATGGACAGTGGACAAACAAATGAAAAGACGATTGGAGGCCACAGAGATGAGATTTCTCAGAAGAATGTTGAAAGTTCCCTGGACAGCTAAAAGACCAATGAGGAAGTTCTCAAGAGGCCAACACAAAAAGGGAGCTTTTAAAAAAACATCAGAAAGAAGCAATCAACATTTTTCGGGCACATCATGAGAAAAAAGGAAAGTTATAATATTTGGTTACAACTGGCAAAATAAAAGGAAAGAGAGATCGTGGGCGACAAAGAAAAAAAATACTGGATAGCTTGGTGTCATGGCATGGAAAACATTCAACAACAGAACTGACACGATGCACTGTAGATAGAAGATTGTGGAGGGACATGATCACCTAAACCGCAAACAGGTATGGCACATGATGATGATGATGATAATGGGCATACCTGGAATAGCAGTCGGAGGCCATAATATAAATAATCTAAAGTATGCTGATGATACAGTCTTAACCGCTAAGAGTGAAAATGAGTTACAAGAAATGTTGGACATTATAGTGAAAGAAAGCCAAAATTAACGACTCAGCCACAATAGCAAAAAGACAGAAGTAATGGTAGCAACAAAGAAAAAATCATCGCTGCAATGCACAATAAAGACAAGTGGAACACTATTAAAACAAGTAAATGAATTTAAATATCTGGAAACATTGTTTACCTTAGATCGTAGACATAGGATCATTGTTTACCTTAGATCTGAGATGAGATGGTACATGTACAATAGAGGTGAAATGCAGAATAGCTCAGATAAAAGCAGCTTTCCAAAAATGAGGAATATTCGGGCAATACATTTTTGACATTAGAAACAAGAAAAAAAGAGTTCTTAAATGTTATGTAGAGCCAGTCTTAACATATGGTTGCGAATCATGGGCAATGGGACAACAGACAAGAAACCACTGGAGACTGTAGAAATGTGGTTTTTCAGAAGAATGTTGAGAATACCATGGACAGCTAAGAAGAGTAATGACAACGTTCTGAAAGAGGCCAGAGCAAAGTGAGAGCTAATATTGAATATTATGATTAAGTTATCTTCATTTTTTGGTCATGTAATGAGAAGGGAACAGCGGGGATATATTGTAACAACTGTAAAAATTGAGGGATGAAGAGATAGAAGGAAGCAAAGAGAAAAGATACCACACAGCTTAAGAGAATGGCTCGGCAGAAGATCTACAACGGATTATAAATAACTATCGAGATCGAAAGTTGTGGAGAGACATGATCACCTACGCCAGCAGGCACGGTACTTCATGACGATGATGATTTTTTGAAGTATTTGTTAATTGTATATATTATTGTTGAAGCAAATGTTGACCATTTACTGAAGTGATCGGAAATTCTCAAATATGGTTAAATTTCATATTTAAGATAATTTCATTTTTTTTCCCAACGTCTGCAAACGAAGGTGAAGGTGACTGACATTACCAATTAGAGAACATATTTTTTTTATAAAGCAGCTAAATAACATTACAATTTAGCAGGCACAGTTTATATGTATTTGCATTACGGTTCAAACTCTGTGGTTTTATTCTTCATCACTCAAAGAACACAATTCCACTTTTCATGAAATAACATCAACCAACACAGGCAGACTGGGAATTTTGTTGTTGAATAGAAAGACCCGATTCTGTGAAACTTACGATCGTGCACCAGAAATAGTGAATGCCAGTTAAGGAAAGAATCCAACTATTTTCTCAGAGACACGTTAAATGCAATTAATTTCACAAGTCCGCCTTAAATAACATCAGACAATTAGTAAATAACGTAGCAACGATAAGCTGTATGCGAAACCCACATCGGTTCATTTTATATCAAGGCGATTATCTATTTTCACATCGACAGTGCAAAGACCAACCTTTCAGTTTTGTTTAGTAAGAACAATTCTGGCATTCAGAAACAATTATTCTGGAAATAATTAGGACGTGAACTTCCTGGCAAATGGTGAACCATTGAAGGCTATGTCTGAAAAGTGTTCCTTGTTGCAGTTTTTTCATATTCCAAGACCGGCTTGTTGCAGGAGCTACTGAGTTAAGTGCTCTGTGCACACCGTGAGCTGTGTGTTTCATCCATTTTTGATCATGTTCCGATATTCCAATTGTTTACGATGAATGCTGATATCGTATGATAGGGAACAGTTGGCCGTGTTCACTTTTTATGCGGTTTTGCCTTATGTCTTGTGGCGTGTGCTGAGACTGCTATGATGGGGACTACAGCTACCGTTCTTTGTTTGGGAGATGAGTTAGTAATTCGGATGATTCCACTGGCACGAGCGGTTGAGCAATTATGGATTTTAATTCGTTTGCAGTGATGCCGGGGCCTTCCATAACCAAATAACCGAATAACGAAATATCAATTAGATTGACGGGCAAATGGGCTTACATTTTGAATGAACCTAGCACTCTTTTCTTTGTTAGACCAGAGCACATCAGAAGTAGGTAATTCATGTACATGATGGTTTATGTTATCTTTAGCTTTCTACCATATAACATTTACCATTTTAAATAATATATTAAAATTAATAATATACATGTGGTATATTTAGCAACATCTGCTGATGCAAGATTATTTACTTTCTCATTATTTAATAGATAGAGGAAAAAGTTTAGAATGAACAAATAGGTGATGATAGTTACATGACAATAATTTTTTTGATTATGTGTGATTTGTACATCGTCCACTCAATTTTTCCACATAAATCACTGCCTTTACTATATTAATTGTTCTACTGGTACATGTCATATTTAATAACATGAAAGAAGTTCTAGAATAATTTGAAACAAATGTCGGTAAGTTGTATTATATTTAAACCAGGGTGGGTTAGAGCACTTAACTCAGTAGCTCCGTTTGAATCGTGTTTTGATATTCCGATTGTCTACGATGAATGATGATATCATATGACGGAGAACAGATGGCTGTGTTCACTTTCTGAGCGGTTCCGCCTTATGTCTTTTGACGTGTGATGAGACTGCTATGATGGAGACTGCAGCTACCTTTCTGTGTTTAGGAGATGAGATAGTAATTTGAATGTTTCCACAGGCACGGGCGGTTGAGCAATTATGGATTTTAATTCGTTTGCTGTGTTACAGGAGCATTCCATGACATAACATAACCATATTTAAACCAATTATTTTAAAGTGATGTCTGCCGCAACAAATTTCAGTTAACTATATATTTACCTGTTAAAACACACATGTGGCCATCCTCCCGTGAGATATATGAGGTCAACTAAGACTAATGGCACGTCAAGATGATCAAACTCAGGGATGTAAGGGAGTGACGTCCAGAACAAAGTGACCGAAGAGCAAAGATCAGAAATTGCTAGACCTAGAAGAAATATTTTATTTAATAAATATGCCGAAACACTTTTTAGTGTATACACATGTCAGCGATTTCGTAAAGCGCACTGACATCTCTCTCTCTTCATACAATAACATATATATATATATATATATATGATAAAAATGCTTTTTTTAAATCCAGCGAGACACTAAGTATTGATGAATTATTATTTGGCCTGAATGTATCTCCTTTCCCAGCACTTCACACCACATATGTAATTTCTGCCTTTAGTCAGATATTTCACTTTATTTGTTTAAAATTTCGCTGACATCATTAAACCATCATCTTCTGGAGCTATCGTAATAATAACAATAACACTAACACTTTAATCATCATCATGTGCCATACCGCTTGGCGTAGGGGATCTTCTCCTTCCACGATTTTCTGTCCACAGTGCACCGTATCAATTATATTGTTGACCGTTATTCCATTCCATGACACCAAGTTATTTAGTATCTTCTCTCTTTGTCGTCCGTGATCTCTCTTTCCTTGTATATTGCCAGCTGTAACAAAGAATTCAAAATTTCCTCTTCTCATGATATGCCTAACAAATTTAATTATCTTTCTGGTATTTCTTAGGAGCTCCCTTTTTGTTTTGGCCTCTTTGAGACTTTCCTACTTGGTTTTTTTTTTTAGCTGTCCATCGAACTTTGAACATTCATCTGAGAAAAGCCCCCTCTGTGGCATCTCTTTTCATTTGTATGTCTACGACCATGTCCAGAATCTATAGCCGCAGGGACATTCTCAAACAACTATAAAGCTGAATCTGAGGCTCCTAAAGATGCTACAGGCAAAGCTCCTGGACCAGATAATATAACCAAAGAAGAGATTGAAGCCATTGGTGATTTTGGAATAGAAATAATAACAAAAATATTGAATGATATCTACAACAGCGGATATATACCAGACGACATGCTCAAATCAATATTCATATCCCTACCAAAGAAATCGGGTGCGATTGAATGCGATGATCATCGCACAATAAGCCTAATGAGACATAAGACTAAGATATTACTAAGAATCATCATGCTAAGAGTGCGAAACAAAATCAGTCCAGAAATTAGCGATGAACAGTGTGGTTTTGTTAGAGATAAAGGAACAAGCTATGCCATTTATATCATAAGATCTTTAGTAGAAAGAGCCAAAGAGGTGAAAACAGATCTATACCTATGTTTCATAGATTATACCAAGGCATTTGACAAAGTAAAGCACCAAGAAATAATCAACATTTAAGAAAGCATAAACATAGGCAGCAAAGATCTAAGAATAATAAAGAACATGTACTGGCAACAAACAGCGGCCATAAGAACTGGAAACCAATTGGGAATGTTTCAACAAATAAATCAGGTTGTTTGTTAGACAAGGTTGTGTGCTGTCACCAGATTTGTTTAATATTTATAGTGAGATTATTTTAAGATCCATAAGGGGTATGCCTAGAATAACAATTGGAGGTCATAATATAAATAATCTAAGGTATGCTGATGATTAATCGCTAAGAGTGAAAATGAGTTACAAGAAATGTTGGACATTATAGTGAAAGTAAGCAAAAATAAAAGACCCAGCCTTAATAGCAAAAAAGACAGAGGTAATGGTAACAGCAAAGAAAAAGACATCACCTCAGTGCAAAATAAAGACAAGTAGAACAATATTAAAACAGGTAAATGAATTTAAATATTTGGGAACTTTGTTAGCCTCAGACGGAAGATGTACAAAAGAGGTGAGATGCAGAATGGCTCAGGCAAAAGCAGCTTTCCAAAAAATGAGGAAAATACTATGCAATCCATTTTTGACAATAGAAACAAGAAAAAGAGTTCTTAAATGTTACGTAGAGCCAGTCTTAACATATGGATGAGAGTCATGGACAATGGGACAACAGACAAGAAAATCACTGGAGTCTGTAGAAATGTGGTTTTACAGAAGAATGTTGAGAATATCAAGGACAGCTAATAAGAGTAATGAAGAGGTTCTGAGAGAGGTCAAAGCAAAAAGAGAGCTAATTTCCAATATTAGGAAGAAACAATCATCATTTTTTTGGCATGTAATGAGAAGAGAACAACTTGAATATGTTGTAATAACTAAAAAAATTGAGGGACGAAGAGACAGAGGGAAACAAAGAGAAAAAAAATAACAGACAGCTTATATCGCTTGGCAGAAGGTCTACAACAGAAATGATAAATAGCTGCCGAGATCGACAGTTGTGGAGAGACATGATCACCTATGCCTGTAGGCCCGGTACTTGATGATGATGATGAAAGATGCTACATAACTGGCTATTCATCAAAAATTAAAACGTGCACAAGAGATTGGTGATACTGACTGACGCACTGTCAGTCCCAATAGCTCTAAAAACTACCAGGAAGAGCTAGGGAGATGTCCCTGGAGCAACTGTGCAATAACTTCCAGAGAGTGGTCAACCAGTGGATACTATCATAATTTGGATGTCGGAATTAATTTGTTTTCATGTTTGGGACTTGTCCATGTTTGTGAAGATTTCGCGGCTTTTTTTTTTAACAGTACAGGATAGTCAGTCCCATGCCCAATCCTTCTTAACCGCTCCTTATGAACTTGTCTAGTAGAAACAGTGCCACAATTTGTCACTCCCCTTTCTGGCCAGAGTTGCACACTCGCTGTTAAACTTAACTCACTTAAATTGCTTAAAATTATGTCATACATACCCATCAAACTGATGTTGATGCTGTCCTTGAACCCTTGTTTAACAAACACTGATATGTTGATGATGTTTGTCCCTACACCGAAAATGGTGATACAAATACAAAGAACACCGAGGTTTATAAACTGAACAATATTTCTGACGTCATCAGCGACAAAATCTATTGAATTTTCTGCATAATTAAAATACTCAGTGAAGGTGGAGTTCTCCATTTGATTGAAACCAGAATTGTAACACCATTGGCCGGTCTTTGTAACACCATTGGCCGGTCTTTGTAACACCATTGGCCGGTCTTTGTAACACCATTGGCCGGTCTTTGTAACAAGTAAACGATGAGGCTTCCAATTTATGTTCTATCTGTGAAATGAGGTCAAACATTTGTTTCAATTATAAAGTCATTGTTTTTAAGTGTTGGAATGTGAGTGCATACACGCGTGTGCGTGTGTGTTTTGTGTGTGTTTATATAGTATAAATATTGCGGCCAGAATATTAAGAAATACAAATAATATTTGACATCATGTGCTACTGTAAAACGTCATTTCACTCTGTTGTTTGTCTTGATGGTACGTCCTAGTATAGGCTCTTCTGTCTTCATGATGTCAGCCTCTTTCAGTCTTCGTACCTACCGCGTATTCCCCATCCAAGACTTCTCTCAGTGAGTTATTGTGAATTTGTGTGACCTAAAAGTGTCATTTGTCTTGTTCGAATTGTGTTACGTATGTCGTTTTTCATTTTCAACAATTTCATTATTTGTTTTACTTTCCATCCACCCAATTCTTTCAATTCTCCTATAAATCCACATTGTGAAGGCTCCAATTTTCTTTTCTTTTCTTGTGTTTCATTGGCCATGTTTCAGCATCACATTCGATTGTGACGTAAATATAATACTTTATTATTCTCACTTCCATTTCTGTCGATATTTATCTATTTCCAAATATGTATTTTAATTGGTTAAATTAAACTGCTGTTTTTTTTCCTACTCTTTTATTTATTATTTATTGTATTTCATCTATTGCTATGACATATCCTAGATTTTCATAGAGTTTAATTTATTGGCAAAAGTTTCATTCATTCATTGAGTGCCGTCTCCGCATCGACATTTGGCTACCATAGAGCTCCATTCCGCTCTGTCTCTTGCATTTATGGTGCAGGTTGTCATTGGATGACTTATCCATCTTTTGATGCTACTCGTCTATGTTAGTCTTTGTCTGTCTCTGCCTTTTTAACCTTGTATTTTCCCTTCCAAAAATACTTTTAGTAGACTGCTGTGTTTTATAACATGCTCTAAAAATCGCATTTGTCTTGTTTGAATTGTATCGAGTAGTTCTATTTTCATTATTAGTTGTTTTAGGACTTCACCGTTTGTTTTATTTTCTCTCCTATCAAATTCTTCATATTCTTCAATAAATCCATATTTTAAAGGCTTCAATTTCCTGTTCTTGTCTAATGTCCATGTTTCTGCAACTTGCAGGATTGTTAAGAAAATATAACATTTTGCTATTTCTAGTTTCAAACCTATTCTAGCCATGGTGATATTTGTTTTGATGTTAGTATTTTTTCATATCGTTAAAATTACTTTTTACCATTCCTATTGTTTTGTTTGTTTCAGCTTTATATTTTCCATCATTAGTATGTCCAAGGTAGTTGTAGCTCTTGACTATCTTCCGGTGTGTTTCTTCAACTTTGATATCCACTTGTATGTAATTGTAAGTATAGTATACATAAGTTTAGTCATTTCAATATTATTAAGTAATCAATATAATATTTTGCTGCTTTACTTGTTTTTTTTATTTTAACTGTTTGTAGTTCAACTTAACTTCCTGCCAGTAGCGCTGGTTATCTTTATCGACATATTTTTGGTTATTAACTTCATTTTAATTGTTTTTTAAACCACAATTGCTGTGATTTATGAAAAAGACTTTCTAGGTGTGAAATTGAACATACATAGAGACTTAAGGCTGTCATGCCTGACTCTTCTCTTGATATTTATAGGTCTAGAGTTATTTCACTGATGTCTATGGAAAGTATGTGCTGAAAATCAATTGTTTGACTGCATATTGTAAATTTATGTCCGTAAGGAATTATATAAATTGCTTTTGTTATATTCTGTAAATTAAAATACTGTAATATATGATACACATCGCGATGCAGAAGAGCGCTTCATTTTTCCTCAGTTTTTTTCTGAAACCAAAATTTTGTTTTCCTAATAAAGACTTTATTTTGGTTTATCGCATGCATAACTTTCAGACAGACGTTTCTTATATGGCTCATCAAATATCGCATGCATAACTTTCAGACAGACGTTTCTTATATGGCTCATCAAATGGATTGTTTCGCAGTATTCCACAACATCAATAGAAGCAGTCTTAGCTACGATCTAACTTTATTGAGACGTTCTATATGTAATAATTTGCTAGTGTTGCTTGCACATATCAGAGACAAATGTTGAGGTTTGATAAAAGATCTTTACAAGGATTGAAAACTGCTAGAATTCAAATTTAGATAAGAGAAAGAGTATCTGGGTCTATGCCCTACTGGTCGGCTACGGCTCGAAAGGTCAATAGATAGATAGATATGCAATATAACAATTTGCAACATTCAAACACAAATTTATTAGACTAGTTATCTTGTTGCTGATAATATTTTTGTTAAACCCATGCACACATTTATTACATGCAGCGGTGATATCGAGCTGCGTGATAAGAAAAATAAATGTAGAAGAATAATAAAAGGTCGACATAACCAAGTAATCATAAGCTCTACTTGCTACCATCTTTAATGATATCAATCCACTGAATGACAGTTTTTGCTTCTTATCGAAAATTTACAGTTGTCGTCTATGCCCAGTATCGGGCAGTCTACAATTTTTTTCTTCCTCTTATCAAATTGCTGTTGAGGATTTAAAATTAGTTTGTAGATTTTTAGTTTCTTTCAAATCCAATAATTATTAAACCATCCAATAATATCGTGAAAGTATAAATATCTCATGTTAAACAATCGTAAAAAAAAAAAATAATAATCTACCTAAGAGCATGAGTCATGACATTCTGGTGTCATCCAATAATGATTTTTCAACTACGATGTTAGAGGTGTAATTTATTGTAATAATACGCATTGTCATACATACGTGCTTGCTGAAGTTGTCATTGTCATAGATTCTACTTCAAGCGAACATAAACTGGCCCTGATATGAAAAAGTCATGCAGATTATCAAATAAATAAAACTGTAATAAAGTGTCTTTGGAAGCAACTTATTCAATATAAGTTTACCTTCATTATTGTCTTTGCTTTTGTAATAGTTCATGTAAACAAAATCTACTTATCCGTTTTAATACAACATAAAAGTCTCCACTCTAATGTTAAAATATGGCTGTGAAACATGGAAAATAAAGTAAAGTTAGTCATGAATATACATACTTTGATAAATGAATGCTTGCATGTGATAAAAAGATGGACTTGGCAATTCAAAATCATAAAATTAGAACTACGGGAAAGTAAAAGTCAATTATCAGTGGACATAGAGATAAGACAAACACGATGGCGCTGGATAGAAAAACAGACTGCAGAAGCCAAATGTGAGTATTACACGATAGGCTATTTTTGGAATTTCTAAGCGAGAAGACAAATTGGAAGGAAGGCCAAAACATACTTGGAGAAGACATAACGCTGAGGTGAAGAGAATGGGGAAGGCATAGAGCGGTCTAAGAGAATAGCAAGAAACAGGACAGCTTGGGAAGTGTTTATTGAAGACATATGCTCATATGGAGGACATCACATGTAGTTGAAAGTAAAAAAATAGAATGTTCACTTTACTATTGCGGGCCTTGTTTAATTTTTTTTTTTCAGTTCATACTGATTTTGTTTTTATTCATTCTTTTTAATTGCTCTTAGTTGTTGTTTACCTGCAAAATAGAGGTCTATAAGGTTGTTATTTTCATTTGCATTAGTTGTTTTACATATGTGGTCTATGTATGTGATGAATAGCACAGGTGACAGAACACTTGTCTTACACCTGAACTAATTGTGAACCTCTTAGAAACCAGCTTTGGTTCTTACTTTGTATTGATTGTTTTGATAAAAACTTTCAAAAACATGCCAATAAGATAGTCATATCAATCCATTATCGTTTTTTTTATTTGCCACAAAAGTTGTTGAACTACTCTTATAAATGACCCTTCTTGGTCTAGAAATGCTAAATACAGTTCAAAATATGTTTATTGAACTCTATTTTTCTTATTCTAAATGTGTAAAGTCTAGCTTCAAATACTTGCCATAGCTTTTTCTTTAGAATTTTATTACAAATTTTTGCACCATGACTTAAAAGCGATATTTATCTGTACCACGTACCTATGGTAACCTCTTTGTTTAAGATAGGACCGAAAACTGCAATCTTCCCGTCATGAGACATGACAATGTTGGTCCACACCGGGTTGTATATTCCATGTTTATTCCGACGTCTCCTGCAGCCTTGATTAATGCAACATAAGTATCTTCTGGGTCGGGTGCTTTGCCTTATGAATATTTTTTAATGGCTTCCTTTAGGATTTCAAATAATAGAATTGACGTTTCTAAGTTTACAATATTTGTTTTGATGTAATCTTCATCTTTGGTTGTTGATATTATCGATATAATAATATATTCAGAAGCTGATTAAATAATTGTTTTCACGCTTCAAATGATGTCTTGCTTCACTTGTTTCTCTTCCATTTTCATTAATTGTGCTTTCTATTGAATCGCAATACTCAGTTCTTATTCTTGTTGCTATAACCCCTTTTGTTGTAGAAATACATGATTTCTTCAATAAAAATCATTGTTGAATGTCTCGCCACAATATTGCCATGGCATTGTTTTTCAGGTTTTTATTTTTGCTTAAGAGTGTCGTCTTGCTAGACTATATCCAATACAATGTTGTTGCTGTTTGTTTTTAACAAATATTCTGTAAATTTGATCATTTGATTTCATTTTTCAGCTTCCTTGACTTGTTCGTGAAACCATAGGGGCTGCTTTACCTCCAGAATTATTTCACTCTCACAATACTTCCTATATCCATGATCACATTTAGTATGTTGGTTTTGAAAAAAGTTTCAACTGTTTTAGTTTTATTTATCAAAATATTCAAGAATTGTTATACTCTCTTTTTATAGGCTTCACTTGTTTCACTGTCTTCTAATTTATTCAGTTTGATTGTTTATCTTTTGTTCGTGATTTTATGGTTTTTAGATCATTCCATTTGTAGAGGTCTTTGTGACAAGCAGTTGTCTGTATCAACGTTTGTGTCTGGTGTAGCTCTTCGATCGATGTCTCTTGTTTCCTTTCTTCGTCTCGTAAGCCTAGCAGTCGGCCTCTGTACTCAATGCCGTTTCACTTGCACTTGAGAAACAGAATATGAAAGAGATTTGTGTTAATGTGGTTACAAGTCTATCTACAACCAAACTCTTATATTAACATCACAGCTTGAAAAGTTGTCAGTAATTTCTTGTTCTTTTGTTATCTTGATCTACTGTAGCCCTTAGATATTTTTCAGTCTCTGACTGATATATATATACATGTATATGTATATAACATATGTGGGTATGTGTTTACACGTGTATATACATCTATCTATCTATATATTGACCTTTCGAGCCGTTGCCGACCCATAGGGCGTAGACCAAGATACACCTTCTCATATCTGAATTTTTGTTCTAGCAGTTTTCTTTTAAACATATTTTATCAAATCTCGCCATTTGTCTCTGTTCTGTGCAAGCAGCTCTATCTCATTGAGGGAGCCGAATCCTGTTGCTCTTGCCTCTCTCATCATTGTTCTTCTCAGTGTCTCCCTGGGTCTTCCTCTTTTTCTCTTACCTGTTGTTTCCCACATGAGGGCCTGCTCTGCTATTCGGTTATTTGTCTCTTCTCATCACATGTCCAACACATGACCATCGTCTTTTCTTTATTACTGAAGATATTAGTGGTTGATTGGCGATTTCTCTAATTTCCTCGTTTGTTTTGAATTCGTTCCACGCTATACCAAGTATTTTCCTTAGACATTTATTTTCGAATGCGTTCAACTTTGTTTCTATATCTCTTGTTGTTTTCCAGCTTTCACACGCATACGTAAGGGTTGATAGTACATTTGATTTGAATAGTCTAAGTTTTGTGTTTGTGCTGATTAGTTTTGATTTCCACAACTTTTCAAGTCTTCGGAAAGACATTGCTGCTTTAGCTATTCTGATTCTAATTTCTTTACTTGTATCCCCTTCTCGATCAATGTGTACTTCCAAGATAGATAAAGTGATCGATCTCTTCTACTGGTTTGTTTTCCATGTATATTTTGTCATCTGTTGGAATTAAACTTTTCATGACTTTAGTCTTTTCATGATTAATCTCAAGCCCAATTTTGCTGGCTATTGTTGATAGTTCATTTGTGTTTTCCTGCATTATTTTTTATCTGACTGCTGATGAGGACTATGTCATCAGCAAAGTTTGCAAACTTAACTTCATCGATTTCAAAAAAGCATTTGATAGTATTCATATAGATTCTTTGTGGACAATTCTGAAGCAATATGGCTTACCATCAAAAATAAAAAATATTATCAAAGACATGTATGATGGTTACACATGTGCAGTTCGAACAGAGGAAGGACTGAGCGAATGTTTCCCAATAGAAACTGGGGTTAAACAAGGATGTATTTTATCGCCCTTGTTATTTGGAATTATTGTGGTCTTCATAATGAAGAAATGCTGCACTGGTAATAAAGGCAACGAATGGATACAAGGAGATCATTTAGAGGACCTCGACTTTGTATATACATACAAACATATATATATATATATATATATATAGAGAGAGAGAGAGAGAGAGAGTGAGAGAGAGAGAGAGAGAGAGAGAGAGAGTGAGAGAGAGAGAGAGAGAGAGAGAGAGAGAGAGATAGAGAAAGATATCGGGAGAAAGAGATACAAGAGAGTTTTCGTTACTTCCACTAGCATATCACATCACACACAATTATTTAAAAAATGCAATGATTACAATATTACATTGTATTGCTTGCGGACTGCAGAAACGTGCTTTTAATAAATAAAATGACACCTGAATCACGCACACGAGCATCAAGAGACGCCTTATATATATATATATATATATATATATATATATATATATATATATATATATATATATGCCATATATGTTTCTGAGGTAAAATTAGTGAGTATTTGGAAACAGATGAACTCGAGAAATGTCAATAACATAAAGAAACAACTTCGCTAACTACCAAGGCTTGAGTGGACAACGCTAAAAAAAGGCAAAATTACATGTACATGAATTGTAAGGTAGGTAACAAGAAAGTAGCAGCAAAAGGAAAAATCACGATATCCATATTAGATGCTGCATAATTTAAATATTAAAAAGAGTACAACAATCTCAAACAGTTGCAGATACAACTTTTCTAGTTGCACATTTTTAAGGAGATGATAAAACGAATAGCTAATTTACACATTCTGTATCAGGTCTACGTTTCATTAACAACGTCGTTTTTACGATAGCGGCTTGTTAAACCTCTGATCAACGGTTCTATACGAATAGCAAAGCAAGCCCTCATATGGGAAACAACAGGTAAAAGAAAAAGAGGAAGACCCAGGGAGACACTGAGAAGAACATTGATGAGAGAGGCAAGAGCAGCAGGAATCGGCTCCCTCAATGAGATAGAACTGCTTGCACAGAACAGAGACAGATGGCGAGATTTGATAAAATATCTTTAAAAGAAAACTGCTAGAACAAAAATTCATATAGGAGAAGGTGTATCTTGGTCTACGCCCTATGGGCCGGTTACGGCTCGAAAGGTCAATAGATAGATAGATAAAACGAACAAAAGCGTTAAAAACTAAACACAGTAATGCAAACACGTTATCTACGATCATGGCTCACTCAGAATGCAAGTTCGAATTTTGCTATGAAATCAGCTGTCTGGCTTTGATGGTCTAGTTGCCCTACACAGAATACATTTTTCAACGTAAAGGGCGTGGTCCACACGTTTGTAATCAGGTCACAAGGGATGGTCTTCTAGGAATTGTGTTGCTTCAAATGTTAGGAAACAGTTCAGTGGTACCTGTCGTAAGTTTTGAGTACACGGAGTGTTTCACTGTGAGCTGAACAGAGGCGGAGAATGATAACCTGGTCTCTCTTCAGCAGATGACAAAATCCATTTTCTACATTGCGTTATATGTAGTCTTGCTTCCATTGTCCATGATCCTGCGTTGAAATGATACACCTGACTTCTAATAAAGTTAAAATATGGTGTCGTCTCTCATCGTGGCAATTCTCAAGGAGGCCAACACAAAACGGGAGCTCCTAAGAAACATCAGAACGAAACAATCAACGTTTTTCGGGCATATTATGAGAAGAGATAAGTTGGAATATTTGGCTACAACTGGCAAAATATAGGGAAAGAAAGATCGCGGACGACAAGGAGAGAAAATACTAGATAGCTTGGTGTCATGGGATGAAAAACAGTCTACAATAACATTGTTGATACGATGCACGGTGTCCAGAAATTGTGGAAGGACATGATCGTCTACGCTAACCGGTATAGCACATGATGATGATGATGATGGTTTGAACAGCTTGGTCAATTCCCACAGAAGTAGTTTTTAGAAGTAGCAAGCTGAAGATGGATGTGTCGGGCCGAAAGGCGCAGATATTGCCACAATCTAGCGACACAACGCATCCACGCCCACATAACGGGCAAACGTTAAGAAGAAGAGGGGCTTTTGGAGGAAATATGCTTGAGTGAAGCAAAAAGACAAAATTATTAATGAAAGAATAAGACAAAATTATTAATTAAACAATCAAAGAGTTGACAACTCACAGCAGCAAAGCTGGAAGTTGTCAGCGACACATAGCTGATGACATTTGCCAGGATCGGTGAACTAGAACCATTTAGACCCTGCTCTGCCTCTCCGTCGTGCCTCCAGAAAAAGACTAACCTGTCAGGTAAGGCCACGTGAGTAGGGATCGAGAAGGGAAGACAACCCGGTACTCAAAAATGTCGTGCTGAAGTCGGATGTGTTGGGCCATAAGGCACAAATAACACAGTTTTACTGTAAACTACAACACGGCGCAGACACGACCATTAAACGTCCTTTTAAAAGGCGCATGATGAAGACGTATGACCCTTCAATCTTTGAGTGATGCCAAACAACAACAAAGAAATAAATAACATTGGTCCCGTTTTATTCTATACAAAAATAAAATGAATTCTCTTAGTTAGGAAATTACATTTTGTTTTCACACACTATGATCATCATCATGTACCATGTCTGTTGGCGTAGGTGATCATGTTTCTCCATAACTTTCAATCTCGACAGTTATTTATCATTTCTGTTGTTAACCTTCTGCCCATTCTCTTAAGCTGTCTGGTATCTTTTCTCTTTGCTTCCCTCTATCTCTTCGTCACTCAATTGTTCCAGTTGTTACAATATATTCCAGATGTTCCCATCCCATTATATGGCCAAAATTTATTATTTCTTCTTAATATTGGAAAATAGCTCTCTCTTTGCTTTGGGCTCTTTTAGAACGTTTTCATCACTCTTCCTAGATGTCCATGATATTCTTAACATTCTTCTGTAAAACACATTTCTACAGCATCACCAGTGATATTCCCGTATGTTGTCCTATTGTCAATGATTCACATCCTTATTTTAAGCCTGGCCATACATAACATTTAAGAACTCATTTTCTTGTTTCTAATGTCAAAAAGGATTGCACAGTATCTTCTTCATATTTTAGAAAGCTGCTTTTGCCTGAGCCATTCTGCATCTCACCTTTGTTGTACATCCACCATATGAGGTTACCATTGTTCCCAGATATTTAAATTCACTTACCTGTTGTAATATTGTTCCACTTGTCTTTATTAAACATTGCGAACAGTTTCTTTGGTGCTACCAATACTTTTTATCTTTTTGCCATTGAGGCTGAGTTCGTTTTTTTCACTTTTTACACCATAAAATTAATATTATCGAGAGAAGGAAACGCACGAATTCGAAAATATATACAGAGTAACATGAAGTTAATATATCAAAGAAACTTTGCAATATCATCATATGATGCTGTGGCTGCCACAGAGTGCTGAAACTCGGACACCATTTACATGCGAGACACATAAGAGAAAGAAAAAGGAAATACACGCATTCGATGGTGTCTATCGTTCGTTCGTTCGCTTTCGTCAGCTTTGACCTCTGACGAAGTCCCACCCACTCAATTTGTGGGACTGAATTTTGCGTGTAAAGTCTGTTTTTATCCCATTACAGGATGCCCCTCGCCATGCAGGCAGATTTACTCCGACTTCAGAGGTACTAATTTTTAGGGAATTAGTAAAACCCAGGTGTCCTCGCCAGGGTACGAACCCCGGCTGTTGCCGTGGTAAGCCAACCGCCTATCGATTGCGCTAACCGGACACCCGATGGGTGTCTATGATATTCATTTTACTTATATTCAACACAACTTCTACTTTGTTCTCTTTATATGGAAAATAAGGGCACGCAGAGTCGTCTTGAACTTTGAACTCATTTTATAGTAAACAAAAATATTAACACTACTATTGACCGTGTCCAGCACAAAAGTTGTTGACCAAATTACCATAAATATGTTCCGAAGTTTGCCAGCGATGCTGTATTTTGGGTAGCAGACCATTACGATAAAACTAAGTGTGGGCGGTATATAGCAAATGATAAAGATAGTCGCTATAGAAATGATCATTTTGATAACTTTCTTATCTTTATCGTGTGAAATATCTTGTCCTTGAGCTGTCTGCATAACGGATTCTTTCCGCCATTTTGTTTTCTTCTTCAGTTTGACAATAAGGATAATTGTACAGATTGTGACTGTCAGAAATAGAGATGTGGACAAGAACACGCTGTGGATAAAGTAGGTCACTGCGTCAATCATTTCCTTGTCTCCTGTGAACGTCAGTTTTATTATGGATCTGTTCCGGGAAGCAGAGAACACCCATTCTAGTTTGCTCACGAAGTAGAAGGGAGTGAACAGCGAAATCGTGAAGATAAAAATGGAGACGTTAATGAGCTTGGTCCTGAATGGAGTAATGATGTTCTTGACCTTGAGAGGCATGGCGATACAGAGACATCTCTCCAGAGTGATAAACGCTGTGATGAAGCTCGTGATTCTGAAATATCACCAAATGGAAACTCATTATTTCATACTCAATTAAATGTATAAACAAGCGAAAATCATTGGAATGATCAAAGATAAATACCAAGACCTTATAGTTGATGATTAATACGATTTTAAAACTCTTTTCATTCACGTGACTTCTTGTCAACATAATTCAAAGACTCGTTCAACTCCGTGACATGAAGAACAATGCCTAACACCTGAGACAACCAACCCTCATCATTTAATGAGCTAATTCTACCTTCCGCAAGTTTCTGCATTTTTATTGCTAAGAAGTGTGACACTTTATTTTATTGTGTCATTTATTTTATATTAATTAAAAGAAAACATTTCTCTTGCCTGCAAAAACATTGCAATTGGCGATTGGCAATTCTTCATCGAAAGAAGTGCAACATTCAAACAGAAAGAAGAAAAATTATTCAAAATAATGTTCCCTCGATTCTGTGATGATTTGAATGATTTCTCAATAGAAAGACATCGTCATAGAAGCTGTGGTAGATAGAACCGGAAACATGCGCTTTTATAGTGTTAATTAAGTGGACAATAAATAAAGATGCTGCACAAAGAACTATAATAGTTATTTTCAATTTTCCTGCTTTAGTCGTAAACTCATATTATCCATGAACAGAATCAGATTGTTATTTTCTAAACACCACGTCCATCCATCCTGCTATCATTTCTTATCCAACTTTGCCGGCCCTCACTCAATGCTCTTCAGCATTGTCTCCATCATCCTCCCATCTATGTTGCCCTATCTTCTTGCCTCAAATATGCCTCATTCAAAAAGAAAATATAACTATTTTTCTTTCTACCAATTAATTATGTTCAGGATGAATACAAAAACAGTTCTCAATTTCCAACAGATATAGAATGTAACAAGTTGATGACTGCTCACTCATTGGAGGCTACTGTTGCATCAACTCATAAAGTGTTATGTGGTAACGGTTGACATCACAAACACTCGATGTACGTACCCACCTGCTACTAGAGCAAACATCGTTAATCTACCTTAGAGCAGACTACCTACAGTACAATCAGCGTGTTCGAGATTATAACTTCGGCGATGTGTTCCTATAGATAATACAGGCTTGTCGATAGAGGAAGTAGATATTATTTTTTTTAATTGTGTTATTAGGATCACATAACTGCATAACTCAGTCGTGGTCAATGCGGGCAACGTTCTCATCTGGGATAACACCTATTAGGAAGATGCAGTCATCTATACAGACGGATCTTTAAACATATCAGGAGTACATGGGCATTTACAGCACGCTCGGCAGGCAGAATAGTCAAAAAAGACAGTGGTGCATACGTTATGACCACAAGTAGCATGACGATGGAGGTGATGGCAGTGGCCAGGGCAAACTTCTGGTTAGAGTCACAAAACTACACCCATGCCTGCATACTAGGTGATTCGCTAAGCATGATACGAAAAGTGGAGGCGGGATCTTTACGCAGGCAATGGGTAGTCATTTCAGAGGTCCAAAATACATAGATCCACCTTAGTCTATGTCCCTGGAGATGCTGGAGTACGGGGAAATGAAAGAGCGAACAAGATGGCTGGCTGCACTGTCAATGAAGACGGTCAACCAATGGATCGGGCGGACATCATCAGTGCACTCCGAGTGTGGCAGAGGCACACGACTTCGACAAATATGAGTCTACTTCACTCTTTCGGATGAAAGAGATGGGAGTTAAGATGGGCACAACCAGAAACGAGAAACTTAGTGGGGTATTAGATTACTTAACAATCAACACAGAACTGAAATCGTCAGTCTCTGGACATGCGGGACTTGGTGAGGAGGGGATCTGAGCACCTTTGTACATGTTCGGAGTGTAATGATGATGACCCGGAAAAAAAAACTATATTTATATATATATATATATATATATATATATATAGCTTTACCTGTGCTACATGTAAGTACATATAAGAGAACGACAGACCAATACATAAAGCTAAACCATAGCAGCAACCGCACCGATGATTAATTAAGATATGTAGATCTACAATGAGTTACCATGGCTTTGTATACTAGTGACAACGTTGTCAAATGCCAGCGTTATCATATCTAAAACGTAAGTGTGTATATATAATATTATATATATATATATATATATATATATATATATATATATATATATAATGATACCAACACTTTAGTATACCTGTTGTAGATATTATTATTGTTATTATAGCAGTGCGCTGTATTATAATTGTTGCCTTACAAATGCAATTAAAGTACAAATTACAAATTGTTATTACAGTATGGTGACTATTCATGAGAATACACAAAAGTCCGACATTAAATCCTCCCAGGACCATACCTCGTATGTTACCTCCCTTGGGGCCACTAACAAAAATGTCCCACCCTTTCATTGCTTTGCTGCTTCTTGTAATCGTGTACATTTGTCATTCATTTATTTGATATCTCTCATTTATTTGATATCTCTCATTTATTTGATATCTCTCATTTATTTGATATCTCTCATTTATTTGATATCTCTCATTTATTTGATATCTCTCATTTATTTGATATCTCTCATTTATTTGATATCTCTCATTTATTTGATATCTCTCATTTATTTGATATCTCTCATTTATTTGATATCTCTCATTTATTTGATATCTCTCATTTATTTGATATCTCTCATTTATTTGATATCTCTATCAAGCTATAGTTTCCGTGCGTGTCTATATTCTACTTGTTTCCTCTTTCCCTGAAGGTTCCAGGTGAAAGTTTACATGGTAGTGTTTTATTTGGCTTTCGAAGCGTGTGTATTTTGTATCTTCAATGGCTTTTCTTTCTCTTTTCTGTCACTACATGATTTGTTCTTTGCACAGTTCATAATATATGAGGGTATCAAAACTGAATTATGTCTCTTTAAAGGTATTAGTAATATTGAGGATATAAAACGTTAATTAAAAAAGATCGGTAATGTCCAAGTTTAGACATATAAATTATTTAAGCGAAACGAGTGGTCTCCCTTTAGTTGATGTCGCAAGAATACTAAGCAGTTCTCAATTACTACAACCTGTTTAGGTTCCCTTTCCTTCGCGTTGCTTCTCTTTTCTCTACAATTAGAAATCAGAATAAAGTGCAATACTACTCAAGGGAACGTTACTCTTCCGAACTTTAATTTATATGACTAAACTATAGTTTTCCAAAAGATCATTCACTCTTGTGATCTTAATTTCCTAATAATATTTATGAGTTTCACGTTATAGATAGTTTAATTTTATCCCAATGTTGACAAATGAAGGAGGGGTGACTGAGAGTATGAAATTAACGGACAAATGAGCTTACACTTAGACTCCACATAACTCCATTGTATTTTTTCCTACCAGCACATCTCATAAATTAGATAATACAGTACGCGATTGTTTGTGTCAACCATTTTTTTCTATCAGATACCGGCTACTATAAAAATATAACAATAATTAATAATGAAAAAGCTAATTAAATATATTAGGCAACATTTGATTATCAAGATTACTTACATTCATCAATGTTACATGATAAAATTACTTACATTCATCAAATTGTCATCAAACAGACAGTAAAAAGAAAACGCTAAGTAACGAACATATATTTTGTGACTGTTGATATATTGGGAGCCGCGATAGCTCAATGCTTAGTGAAGTGGACTACAAAGGACAAGAGGTAGGGTTCGATCCCAATCGACGGCTGCCGGGTTCACCCAAACTTTAATGGGTATGGATTTTTTTTCTGGGAAAGTAACGAGGCACGGGCGTAATACCGACCACATTACCCCAAAAATCACGTGTCGAAGGTCTGTAAAATGTATGGTCACTAACACCATATTCCCTATACGCCACTTGGCGTGACGAGGGTACTTTACTTTTTTTTTACTGTTGATATAATGTAAAATATCTCGTTTAATTATGTGTGATAGCTTACTCGACCGTTGTAGATAAGTCACGGTCTTCTATATATTTATTATTCTAGTGTTACATGTCGTCATCTTTTAACAAAATGAAGATGTGCTAGAATAATTGTAAGCCAATGTTGGAAAGTTAAACTGCAGGTTAAGCTAATTTCTTTTAACTCAATGCCTTGCCTGCAAAACAGGTTTCCATGAAACACCAGTTTACAACTACCTGTTAAAACATATGTGTGGCCATCCTCAGAAACTTAAATGACGTCAAAGACGACTAAAGGCACATCCAGATTATCGAACTCTGGAATGAAAGGCAGCGACGTCCATAGCACTGTAATCGAACAGCAAAGATCCGAGATGGCTAAACCTGAAAAAAACAATTTGTTGTATAAAGAGGCCGAAATGCTGAGTTATGTTCACAGCAAAACCTCACGTTTTGAAGTGTTTATGCAAGTGTTTATGAAGTGTCAACAATTGTGAACACGTTGACATCACTATCTCAACACACACATAAATGCATACAACAGCAGGAAACAACAGACTACTTACAAAACACTTAATATGAGTGAATATTAATTTAATTAACAGTCCGTCTGAAGGTATAATATGTATTAGCCAGTATTCTCATTTCCTCTATTGTCAAATTTGAATGTCTGGAAACCACTCACTTCTTGAATTATTATTTCTAAATAATGATAATAATAATAATAATGATAATAATAATAATTATTATTATTTAATTATATAACATTTCTATTCTCTCTGTAAGATTTTGTTTATATGCCAGTTCTAGACAACGTCGGTGTCTTTTGATATGTCTTCATTTCCATATTTCATTATCCAAGATATTATGAGAATATATTGTTACTCATCAGGTGATCCTATTTTTGCACATCGCACAATTGGAAAAGTCGTTATGCCAGAGTGGATTTATCTCTATTGTCTTCAGCTTCGTTTGCATGATCTTTTCTGGGCGCTACCGAATGCCAAAATTGTTATTGGTAGACGATTGTTATCTTTTTGTGAGCATTTTTGAGACATCTCTCGAGATTCGGGTAGTTATATGAAAGTTCATTGAAGTTATCCTGACGATTCTAGCACTTACAACCACCATGTTACTTGCAGGGTCACATAATCCTCGTGCTCTTTCGATGCACGCAAGGCATTGGCTCTTGAAAACTGTCTCATAGCTCGCTTTGTTTCCTTAAGGCAAAATAGGATTGCCTCTTTTAATTCTTTTCTCTACTGAAATTTCCTATATAATCTAAACATTTAATTTGATATTGTTTTAGACTTATTTTATATATTCAATTTTATATCCGCTCTTGTTTCTTACAATTGCTTACCCTATTACATCTTCAATGTTAGACATTATAGTGAAAAAAAAAACAAAAATAAAGGACTCAGCCTTAACAGTAAACAGACAAAAACAATGGCATCAACAAAGAGAAAGGCATCACCGCATTGCACAATAAAGACTTGTGGAACAATATTAAAACAAGTAAATTAATTTAAATATGTGGGGAAAATGTTAACCTAAGATGGTATATGTACAACAGAGGTGAGATGCTTAATGGCGAAAGCTGCTTTCCAAAAAATGAGGAAGATACTATACAATCCATTTTTGACATTAGAAACAAGATAAAGAGTTCTTAAATGTTTTGTAAAGTCAGTCTTAACATATGGAAGTAAATCATGGACAATAGGACAACATAAAATGATATCACTGGAGTCTGTAGAAATGTGGTTTTGCAGAAGAATGTTGAGAAAACCAAGGACAGCTAAGAAGAGTAATGCAAACATTCTGAAAGAGGCCAAAGCAAAGAGAGAGCTAATATCCAATATTAGGAAGAAACAATCATCATTATTTGACCATGTAATGAGAAGGGAACAGCTGGAAAATATTGTAACAACTAGGAAAATTGAGGGACGAAGAGATAGAGGGAAGCAAAGAGAAAAGATGCCACACAGCTTAAGAGAATGGCTTGGCAGTAGGTTAACAATGGAAATGAAAAATAACCGTAGAGATCGAAAGTTGTGGAGAGACACGATCACCTACGTCAGTAGGCCCGTCACTTGATGATGATGATGATTATATCTTCATTTTATATGATGTCACTTCCGGTTCTCAACGATTTATTGTTATCATGCTCCTGTTGATTTCTTTTTAGATTTTGACATGTTCTGTCTGTGCCTGTCTCGGTGAAGACGAGTCAACATTCAACGGTAGGTCGGTGTTTGGTCTAGTTTAGTTTTAGTCTGGTTTAGTTTAGTCTAGTTTAGTTTAACTTAGTCCACAGCTGATCCTCATTGCATATCGCACAAGTCTGTATGTGCTCTGATTATTTCCAACGTATAAAAATGTGATTATTTCTGTGATTGTGTAGCAACAAAGTGTAGCAACAAATTGTAGCAACAATGTGTAGCAACAAAGTGTAGCAACAAAGTGTAGCAGCAAAGGTCACCGGTGCTGTGTTAGCTGATAAGTCTTCTGTGAAATGCTGTTTAGCAGTCGCGTCTGTCATCTCCCATCTTGACATTAAGCTCGTACAGTCTGTCCATCTTTTCGAATTCTGTGTCATTTTTAAGTCGTTTTCCCCCCTTCAGGTGTCCGTGAAGATGTTCAAAATATCCATTGTCCTTAGGTACTTAAAGTCAGCAAAACTGGCAAGTCTATTGTCACGCTCATTAATCCTGGCATATCACATCCAAATTGCGCAGTGTTTAGTGAACTGGACTACAAAGGACAAGAGGTCAGGTTCGGTTTCTGATAGACGGCTTCCGGGTTCACCCAGACATTTAATGAATAGCTGGGTTTTTTTCTGGGAAAATAAAAAATGCGGAACGGGCGTAATACCGACCACATTTCCCCAGAAATCATATGCTGAAGGTCTATAAATTGTATGGTCACTATGACCATATTACCTATACGTCATTTGGCGTGACAGGGTTATTAATTTTTTTTTATATAACATTATATTTCTCCATTTTTATTTTGCCACTGCCTACCATGTTTTTTGTGCCTATTACCAGAATAAATGTTCACATCCCTTCTTCAGCGCGTCTTCTGCTGTGTTCTGACCAGCTTTTTGTTGATTTCCTCGTCCCTTTCCCTTCTTTGCCTAACGCGGGTGTCTGGATTCTTTCCTTGTGATTTGTTGTTTATTCAGTCTTTTCGTGGGTGCAGATTTGAAGTCATTGCATGAATCATTTACTTGTGCAGTCAACCTGAGGACATTTAGAATACACCCACTTTCCACTTACATGTTTATTATGTACTCGCCCAGCCAAATCTGAGAACATTACCCACTTTCCACTGCTCGTTTACTATGTACTCGTCCAGCCAATCTTTAAATAATGTGGGACTTAGTTTAGACTCGATCCAGAAGCTCACACTGTTTGGATGACTTTAGGTTGAATGCGGATGTGATGAGACGTGAAAGGGGAAGGGGGAAATAAACCAGTTACCACACGAGCGATCTGATAGGAGTCGAAGATGCTAACAAGAATTGTGAATAGCGGTCAAAGAATCATACGAGTATCGCGTGAGATAGAGCTGAGATAGTGCTGAGATAGTGCTGAGATAGAGCTGAGATAGAGCTGTGATAGTGCGTGAAATAAGAGCAAACAAAGTCAGACGTGCCATCGGGTAACAAGGGGAAAAATCTGGCCTAATGGGGGATCGTGGGAGACTGTTGTACATGATGGTGTTATTTCACTACCTTCACTATTTTGTATAGGACACATGGACATCTGTAAGTTATTTAATGTCAGGCAGGCAGACAAGCGGTAAATTAAAAGACAGCATCAGAAATTTTACAGAATTTACACAATCGTTACATCTCAGAAAACAGCTCTCAATTCGTGGAGGTCACAGGAATATTGTAAAGACGATATCAAAAGTTCCTAAGCGATCGCAAGGAACACGGAACTCATAGGCAAAAAAAAGAATGTCATGTGTAAATGTCATGTGTAAATGTGTAAATATCACGAAATCTTCTATAGAACGCCAAGTGTGTATATATAGACGAAGATCAGGTCTTTACATAAAAGTTATAGACAATAAACTGTGAACAAATCCAGACTCAAAGAAATGTATGTCTACTTCTGCGGCCAAAAAACGTAAAGATCAGACTCTCACAGTCTTGCAAATTAATATGAGACTGGTTATGATCTTGTTAGAGACTGTAAAGAGCACGTTTTTAATGAAGTATTCAATTTGACTACACAATTTAGCTGTAATGGACGAGAAACAGTGATTTTTGTCTCCCTTTTTTCCCATTGCTAAAGCAGTGTCCAATATTCCGAACACAAGTCGGTGTGACTTGATTGCGCAACATAAGGCCTCGCTCTAATTCATAACAACCCTCAAACTAAACCGAAAAAATTACTCTAGTAATTTCCTAATAATTAGGTAATAGCACGTCCACATATAAATATCAAACAATTAAAACAAGCGAAGGAATTTAAATACCTAGGAAGTCCATTGACATACGATAATTTGCAAGTAGCTGAAATAGACAACAGATGTAACTCAGACATTGACACTTTTGTCCAATAAGAAAATGACCCTAGAGGCAAAACGGGCACTCTGCAACATGATCTTCATTCCAAAGTTGTGCTTATACCGCAGTTAGACTCATGAATAATCCAAAAGATAAGAAATCTAGAAATGACTCTGCTTTATACATGACCGGTAGCAGTTTAAAAGACAAGATCAGAAATGGAGAATCGATTTAAAAAAAAGAAGCTAGGAATCACTATCTAAACTGGGCATATAAAAAAAAATTAAAAGTTTGGCCACGTAATAAGGCAGACAGATTAATATCCAATACCACGAGATATGAGAATGACGGAGACAAAGGCCGACAGGTAAAAAAAAAGAATACGATGGATTTATGGAATTGTAGAAATATTAGGAAACATAACACCAGGACAGGATAACATAAGAGCAAGAGATCACAGGCTATACCTCATATCATTGCTGAAAGGTAAATGAGAAAAGAAAATTAAGGAGAATGACTAACTTTTACACATAAGTAATATAAAAGAAATACAAAGTAAAGCATGTAGAAATAATCAATATGCTGGAGAAATTAAACATTGATGGCAAGGATCTGCGAATAATAAAAAACATGTACAGCAACAAATAGCAGCAATACGAATTAACAACCAAACAAGACAATTTCAACTTATAAAACAAGGAATCAGACAAGGCTGTGTTCTGTCGCCGGATTTGTTTTCACTTTACAGCGAAAATATTATGAGACCATAAAGGAATTGAAGTCAACGGTCACAACAATAAATAATTTGCGATATGCGGATGACACAGTCTTAATAGCTGAGACAGAGAATGAGCTACAGGTAATGATAGACATAAAAGTAAAAGAAAGCATCAAGAAAGGTCTCAGTCTGAACAGTAAGAAAACAGAAGTTATGGTCATATCGAAGAAACTATCATCACCAGAATGCAGCATAAAATAAAATAGACAAACTTGAAACAAGTGCAACGCTTGAAATACTTGGGCACAATAATAACATCAGATGGAAGATGCACCACAGAAATAAAAAGTAGAATAGCTCAGGCCAAAATTAGCATTTCAGAAAATGAAAAATATCTTATGCAACAAATCTATGCCAATAGAAATGAGAAAGAGAGTTCATCGGTGCTATATAGAACCAATTCTGACTTATGGAAGAGAATCATAGACAGTAGACAAACAAATGAAAATACGATTAAAGGCCACAGAGATGGGATTTCTCAGAAGAATGTTGAAAGTTCCCTGGACAGCTAAAAGGACCAATGAGGAAGTCCTCAAAGAGGCCAACACAAAAAGGCAGCTCCTAAAAACATCAGAAAGAAACAATCAACATTTTTCGGGCACATCATGAGAAGAGAAAAGTTGGAATACTTGGTTACAACTGGCGAAATGAAAGGAAAGAGAGATCGCGGACGACAAAGAGAGAAAATACTGGATAGGTTCGTGTCATGGCATGGAAAGCAGGCAATAACAGAACTGATAGAATGTATAGCAGGGAATGTATAGCTAGAAGTGAATTGTATAGCAGGGAATGTATAGCTAGAAGTGAATTTGTATAGCAGGGAATTATAGCTAGAAGTGAATGGTCGTTTTTTGTGGCAACGACTAGCACATGTTGGGAGCGAATTGTATAGCAGGGGAAATAGTGTGACCGAGAATTGCACACTAAGAGATGAAGGATGGGGAAGAAAAGATTAAGCACAGAAGTATACTGAAGAAGAAATGACGAAATGGGAGTCTATGGCGGAATCTGAATAACGTAGAGATAGAAACGGTTGTGAGGAGATTATGAACATCTTTAGTTAGAGATTGGCAGCCCAAGAGAGTGGATGTACAGTCATAGCCAAGTTGAAGGTTAGCGGTCATGGAGTTAGAGATTGGCAGCCCAGGAGAGAGGATGTACAGTCATAGCCAAGTTGAAGATTAGCGGTCATGGAGTTAGAGATTGGCAGCCCAGGAGAGAGGATGTACAGTCATAGCCAAGTTGAAGATTAGCGGTCATGGAGTTAGAGATTGGCAGCCCAGGAGAGAGGATGTACAGTCATAGCCAAGTTGAAGATTAGCGATAATTTAGTTAGAGATTGGCAGCCCAGGAGAGAGGATGTACATTCGTAGAGAACAGTCGGGCAGTCGTAGATAACGGATGGGCAGTTGAGAACCCAAGAGAAGAGAACAGCCGAGATGGAACACCATAAATATTCCAAGTTGAGGAGGAACCTGATGACGGAATGAACCGGCATTCTAGATAAACAGATGAATTCGGCAATCGGCATTTAGGAAATGGAGTAATAGCGACATTAGAGCGGGCAATATAATTAGTTAGAGTAAGGAGAGGCCGTTCGATGGGGAACGGTCTCACATAGGTTAATGCTGATTCGAACATAAATGCTAGGATAGAAGAGAATAGATTAGTGGAGAATGAATGCAGTGTAATTAGAGTGATGAAGTGAACTAATATGCCGACATGTATGAATTTGCAAGTGTAAATAAAGGCTGCCAATCATTTAAAACCTGAAGTTGTTTTCGTGACGTTATTAATAGCAGTCATACGTTTCACGAGTTGAATGTTTGTTCGTGAAATGGCACGAAAGATATAGAAGACAGAGATTAACGGTCAACGGTTCACTAAAAGATAAAAGATACGATACAAAGTGGATTATTCAGAGCATACGTTAATCAATCGTTTCGAGAGGAAGCAAAAAAACGTGAAAGGGCACAGATGCACTGTAGAGAAGATTGTGGATGGACATGATCGCCTACGCCAACCGGTATGGTACATGATGAATGTAAAAGCAAGATGAAATATTTGAAATGGATATCCAGAGAACGTGTGGAGATAGAAACACACACACACATATATATATATATATATATATATATATATATATATATATATATATATATATTTATATATGGTTATCTAAACTGAGCTAAATTACTGAAAATACAATTGTAGTCATACACACCCACCAAACTGATGTTGATGCTGTCCTTGAACCCTTGTTTGACAAACACTGATATGTTGATGATGTTTGTTCCTACACCAAAAATGCTGATACAAATACAGAGGACAGCAAGGTTTGAGAACTGAATAATATTTCTGACTTCATCTGAGACAGGATCTATCGGGGTTTCTACAGAAATCAAATACTTAGTTGATGTGTTCTCCATTTGATTGGAACCAGAGCGGTATCCCCGTTGACCGGTGTCTGTAACAACACTAACCCGTCAGGCTTCCAATTTGTGTTCAATCTGGGAAATAAAGTAAACAAAAAACTGATCGTTTTTAAGTGTTTGAGTGTGAGTGAATGAGTGCACGTCTATGTGTGTGTGTGTTTATGTGTGTGTGTGTGTTTATGATGTATAATTTTGCAGAAAAGAATAGAAAAATAATCAAGTGAGTTTTGATAGTTTATAATCATCATCATGTGATACTGTGGAGCATCACATCACCCTGTGTCTTGGACTTGTTGCTATACTTATACATAGGTTATCTTGTCTATCACTTAATGAGTCCATCTCTCCCTTTTTCTTTTCCTCGCTTACTTTGCATGTTCCATCCAGAATGACTCACAGTAAAGTTCATGTTAATCCCGGACAATGCAACATGGAAAGGCCAAGACGAAGGCGTTTTCAAGACATCAAGGTGTCCTTTTACATGGCAACAGAAGAAGTGGGAATCTGGCTTGAGACAGAAATTTTTTGACAAAAGAGGATGTGGTGAATGCAACGTTCTGTGGGAGATCTGGCTAAAGACATAAATTCTTTGAGAAGAAGGACTGTGGTGAATGCAACGTTCTGCAAAGAACATGAGACATGATGTTGTTGACGAATGTGAATTCGTACGTGCCGAAGAAGCTTAATTTTGTCTTGTTTCAAAATTGTATTAAAGATATCTTTTTTTTTCTTTTTCAGCGTTTTAAAAACGTATTTGTTCTAATGTATGTCAACCTAATTCTTCCGATTCTCCAATAAATCCACATTTCAAGTGCTCCAATATTTTTTTCCTGTGCTCTTATTTAATCTCTTTGTTTCTGTACCAGACAGGTTTGTGGTGTAAATATAACAATTTATCATTCTCACTTCTAGTCCTGATGTTAGTATGTAAGAGTGCACCATGTTGCTAAACTGTTGCTTGCTAGTCCTATAATTTATTTGTTTCTGCCTCACATCTTTTTTTCACTCGTGACATTTCAAAGACAGCTACTTTCTTAAGCTCCCACTGCAGTCTTTGCTATTTATCATGATGTTTATTTTATTCTCATAAATTTAATCATTTCAATATTAGTATCCAATCCATACTCGTGGCCATGGCTGTATTTTTTTAACAAGCTGAGATTCTTCTGGATGTTCTCTCGACATCGACACTATTTCCTTTCTTGATTGATGTTTCTATTGTTGATTAAACTTGATATTTTCGAGATTTGTTTACACATTTTCCTAGTGTGTAACTGAACAAACTCGGAGACTAAACGCTACCCTCTTCTCTTTAAATCAGTAGGTCTAAAGTTCTCTCACCGATGTCTTTTGACAGTAGACGGTGTATATCATTCGTTTGTCTGCACCATCAAGACGTACGTCTTTCATGAAGTTTTTCAAATGCTTCTGGTGTATCATGTCAACTACAACAACAGCACACATTTATATAAACTACGAAGCCGATATAGAACAAATCGTTGTACATAAGAGCTTTTTCCCCACTGAATTATCTCAATACAAAACGGTGTTTATTTCATTTTTTGTTTTGTTTTAGATTCTTATACCATAACTTTAATGAAGATGTTTATTATGTGGTTAATCAGACCTATTTTTATAAAGTCACGGAATATCGTACCACCAGTTTCCTTAGCGAGGGCACTGGGTATTGACTATTCTAGGTCATATGGTGTGACTGTATATTAAATAAATATATATATAACTCTGAGTAAAAGTGGTCATAACATTAATTTAACTATTTGTTAAAGGGATGTATGTACAATATAATAATTTGCAACAATTATGTTATCAGTCCAGTTATAATACTATTTGATGATACTATTTTCATATCAAACTTTGGAAACGATCTTTAAATGCAAGAGTCATGGCTACCGGCGACTTAAGAATAATAATTTAGTAGTAGGGACAATGAACACGTCATTGAAAGCTCTGCTCGTTCCAGCTTCCATAGTATCGATCCACAGAATGGCAGTTTTTGCTTCTGTTTGAGAAATCGTGACATTTAGAGTTATCGACACACGCACTATCTGGCTGTCTAAGGAGCCTGCAATTTTGTGTCTGCCTAGCTAATTGACGTTATGGATATCAAAGAAAATTGGAGATTTGGGGCTTCTTCAATTAAATAATTATTAAATGATACAATAATATTTTGGATTTACATATATCATGATAAACAGTTGTAAATACATCAATTTACATTACAACACTTGGTCGTGCCATTCTAGCCTAGCATTGATGTTTCAAAATCTGTATGAGGTGTAATTTACCCTATTATTTACTGTAATAATACACATGGTGATTTTGCATACGCGCTTGCTTACATAACCGACAGGTGTTTTCTGATTCAGGCAAATATCAACTGATCCTCGATATGAAATGGGCATATCATTGTTTGAGTTAGCCTTTAAGTATTACAGTCTTAAAGTATGTATCCATCTCTGGAAACAACGTATTCATCATAAATTTGCTTTCATTATTGTCGTCAGTTATTACTGCTCTCGCAAGTTTCATTTAAACAACACCTTTGTATATGATTTCATTTTCATTTTAAATTCTACTGCACACAATGTTGCGTACTCTCACAAATGTTATCGCCATCCTGAATTTCTCTTCATCCCTTAATCGGATAGTCATTGAGGCACTGACGTGAACGTCTACAAACTTCTTTATTTTTCACACAATTCGTCATTCTTATCTATCTATTGACGTTTCGAGCCGTAGCAGGCCCATAGGGCGTAGACCAAGATACTCCTTCTATTATCTGAATTTTTGTTCTAGCAGTATTCAATTCTTTTAAAGATATTTTATCAAATCTCGCCATTTGTCTCTGTTCTGTGTGTGCAAGCAGCTCTATCTCATTGAGGGAGCCGATTCCTGCTGCTCTTGCTTCTCTCATCATTGTTCTCTTCAGTGTCTCTCTGGATCTTCCTTTTTTTCTCTTACCTGTTGTTTACCACATAAGGGCTTGCTTTGCTATTCGGTTATTATCTCTTCTTATCACATGTCCAACATATGACCATCGTCTTTTCTTGATTACTGAAGATATTAGTGGTTGATTGGCGATTTCTCTAATTTCCTCGTTTGTTTTGAATTCTTTCCACGCTATACCAAGTATTTTCCTTAGACATTTATTTTCGAATGCGTTCAACTTTGTTTCCATATCTCTTGTTGTTTTCCATCTTTCACACGTATATGTAAGGGTTGATAGTACATTTGGTTTGAATAGCCTAAGCTTTGTGTTTGAACTGATGAGTTTTGATTTGCACAACTTTTCAAGGCTTCTGAAAGACATTGCTGCTTTAGCTATTCTGATTCTAATTTCTTTGCTTGTATCCCCTTCTCGATCAATGTAACTTCCAAGATAGATAAAATGATCGATCTCTTCCAATGGTTTGTTTTACATGTATATTTTGTCGTCTGTTGGAATTAATCTTTTCATGACTTTAGTCTTTTCATGATTGATATCAAGCCCAAATTTGCTGGCTATTGATGATAGTAAGAGACAATGGCTGCCATTTCCGACTAGTACAGTCACTGCCAAGAAGGAAAGGAATGGCAAATTACCTTCTTAAATCGCCTAGAATAATCATGACAAGTCACAACCTTCTATTTACAGCTAACGACGTTAATGGGGACTTCACAGCCACCTCGTCCGTTAGGGAGCGTCATGTGCTACAGGTGACACCCGATCGTCATCAAGCAAGTGTGTGCAAGATCAAAAATAAAGAGACACTAGAAATATGAACTTGGAACATTAGATCAGCATTCCAGGTTGGAAAACTAGAAAACATCAGCCAAGAAATGAAGAGAATGAAATTGAACATCTTGGGACTATGTGAAATGAGATGGAAAGGAGCAGGATTATTACAACCCGACAGTGGAAATGTAATTTACTCTGGGGGAACTACACACGAAAGAGTAGGCATCATGTTAGATAGAGAAAGAAGCAAAACAGTGAAAGGATTTTGGCCAGTATTGGACAGAAGTCTGCTAGTAAAATTGAGAGGCCGACCATTGGATATTAACATAATTCAAGTTTATGCACCAACAAGTAATAGCGAAGAAGAAGACATTGACACTTTTTACGAGGAGCTAGAGGCAACCATGGAACAAATTGATTTTATACTGGTACAGAGAAGATTCAGGAATGGGCTAACATCGGTTAGAACAAGGCCAGGAGAAAAATTGCAATAGTGACCATGTACCAGTAGTTGGAAAGATAAGAATAAAACTACGGAGGGCACAGCAATCACCAAGAAATATACAATTAGAACTAGATATGCTAAGAGTAGATAAACAGATGAGTGAAAAGTACAGCAAGATAGTACAAAACAGATGTAATGCTATTGAGAAAATACAGGACATCCAGGAGCAGTGGGAAATACTCAAACAATCGATTCAACAAATATCAAAAGAAGTAATACCAGTGACTAAAAGAATCAACAAAAAGAAATGGATGACAGAAGAAATATTACAACTAATGGACGAAAGAAGAAAACATAAAAAAGAAGAACGGACATACAAAATATTGCACAAAGAGATCCAAAACAAGTGCAGTGAAGCAAAGGAAGGATGGTTAAAACAGAAATGCGAAGAAATGGAAAAACAACAAAAGAAAGACTCAAAATTTATGCAAAATCAGTTAAATGAATTAACAGGAAGAAAAGAAGTCAAAGTTTCAGGATGTGTGAAATCAAAGGAAGGAAATGTAATAATGGGACAGGAGAAGACAATGGAAAGATGGACAGAATATATCAGTCAACTCTATGATGATGAAAGACCAGAATTAAACAATTCAAACAAAGACACAGGACCACCAACAATGCAGAGTGAAGTGAACGACGCAATTCAACACATGAAAAGAGGCAAAGCTCCACGTCCTGACAATATAACAATCGAAGAGATAAATGCATTAGGAGAGCTGGGAGTACAAGTCATAACAAAATTACTCAATGACATATATAACACTGGGCACATACCCGAAGATCTACTAAAATCTATCTTTGTAGCCATATCGAAGAAGTCAGGAGACACTGATTGTGAAGACCATCGCACTATTAGTCTCATGAGCCATATGACGACAATATTACTAAGAATAATCATGAGACGTGTAAGGAACAAAATAAAACCAGAAATAAGTGAGGAACAATGTGGATCTATGGAAGGACAGGGCACCAATAATACAATATACATCTTAAGAACATTGATAGAAAGATCTATAGAGGTAAAGAAAGATCTATATATGTGCTTTATAGACTACACGAAAGCATTTGACAAAGTAAAGCATATGGAAATAATCAATATGCTGGAGAAATTAAACATTGATGGCAAGGATCTGCGAATCAAAAAAAAACATGTACTGGCAACAAACAGCAGCTATACGAATTAACAACCAAACAGGACAATTCCAATATATAAATCAAGGAGTCAGACAAGGCTGTGTTCTGTCGCCGGATTTGTTTTCACTTTACAGCGAATATATTATAAGATCAATAGTAGACAAAAAAAGGAATTGAAGTCAACGGTCACAACATAAATAATTTGCAATATGCGGATAACATAGTCTTAATAGCAGAGACAGAGAATGAACTACAAGAAATGATAGACATAATAGTAAAATAAAGCAACAAGAAAGGTCTCAGTCTTAATAGTAAGAAAACAGAAGTAATAGTTATATCGAAGAAACAATCACCACCATCATGCAGCATAAAAATAAACGAGACAAATCTGAAACAAGTGCAACGTTTCAAATACTTGGGCACAATAATAACATCAGATGGGAGATGCACCACAGAAATAAAAAGCAGAATAACTCAGGCCAAAATAGCATTTTAGAAAATGAAAAATATATCATGCAACAAATATATGTCAATAAAAATGAGAAAGAGAGTTCATCGGTGCTATATAGAACCAATTATGACCTATGGAAGCGAATCATGGACAGTAGACAAACAAATGAAAAGACGATTAGAAGCTACAGAGATGGGATTTCTCAGAAGAATGTTGAAAGTTCCCTGGACGGCTAAAAAGACAAATTAGGAAGTTCTCAAAGAGGCCAACACAAAAAGGGAGCTCTTAAAAAACATCAGAAAGAAGCAATCAACATTTTTCAGGTACATCATGAGAAGAGGAAAGTTGGAATACTTGGTTACAACTGGCAAAATAAAAGGAAAGAGAGATCGCGGGCGACAAAAGAAAAAATACTGGATTGCTTGGTGTTATAGCATGGAAAACAGTCAACAACAGAACTGATACAATGCACTGTAGATAGAAGATTGCGGAGGGACATGATCACCTACGACAATCGGTATGGCACATGATGATGATGATTGATGATAGTTCATTTGTGTTTTCTTATATCATTTTTATCTGACTGCTGATGACACTATGTCATCAGCAAAGTCGAGGTCCTCCAAATGGTCTACTTGAATCCATTCGATGCCTTTATTACCAGTGCAGCATTTCTTCGTTATGAAGTCCATAACAACTCCAAATAACATGGACGATAATATACATCCTTGTTTAACCCAAGTTTCTATTGGGAAACATTTGCTCAATCTTTCCTCTGTTCGAACTGCACATGTGTAACCATCATACATGTCCTTAATAATACTCATGATTTTTTATGGTAAGCATGATAAGCCATATTGCTTCAGAATTTTCCACAAAGAATCTCGTTGAATACTGTCAAATGCTTTTTTGAAGTCGATGAAGTTAAGTACAACAAATTTATCTACGTTTCATTAACAAAATCGTTTTTACGATAGCGGCTTGTTAAACCTCTGATCAACGGTTCTATACCAAGCCGGAAAATTATAAATCCCCCATCTTGGATACAACCGGAAACTCAATCTCAGGAGGGACTTGTGTTTGGTAATGAGCAAAAATGAGCTCTTTGGTGTTGTTATTTTTGTTTGTATTAGTTGTTTTACATACGTGGTCTATGTGTGTGATGGTACGGCACCACGTATGATCGTACTATATGACTGGAGATCGTACACCGTGTTTACACTTAGTTTTCTATTCTCTCCTATTTTCTCTCCTTTTCTTCCTTCCTTCTTCATTCAAAGTTATTCTTCTATCTATCTGTTGTCCTTTCGATCCGAAGACGGCACATAGGACAGAACCACAATCTCAAAAACAGAAACCTTGTGTGCCAAAATGGCACATATTGCAGAGATCGCTGCTTCTAAAATATATGGCTCTGTTTCCATAACAATACTTTTTTACAATGACAGCTTGTCAAGCCATCAATCAACCTCCTTAGTCGCCTCTTACGACATACCTGGAAGGTCACAGTGTCACTATTCTTTACTTCCCTCATAATGAGGCCCTGGTAACACACGGGCCAAAGTCATTCTTAGGATGTCTTTAAAATTGAGGCCTGTCTACACCTTGATGTTGTCTTCCATTATCAATCATGTGCCTGCCTCTCCTTTTTGCCTCATTCACAGTTGTTGCAGAATTTGGCCAGACAATAGAGATACCTGGTCAAATAATGTCACTTTGGGCTTCTTCGCAATATTTGAAATACCACTATATACTTCGATTGCTTGTTGTACATGTTTGCAAACTATTTACTTTTAAATCTATCTCACGTATACAGAAAAGTAATCCAGCTTTATTGTATCCTCTATTTCTAATGCTTACGTCATTTCACAATATTATCTACAACATACCGGTTCAAGACTTAAATCTGTAGCTGCTCACGACTCTTCATGGCTGATAGTTACAGTTTAGTTGAGGTCATTTAACTTTGTGACAAGCGTGTGGCCGAATAAATAATATTAATCATTTGAACCACACAGTGAAGGTACTTGAATATATGTAGATATGCAGTCATGGGAAACCTCAACAAAATAGTTTCAAGACTAGAGGGGAGTAGACAAAAATGTGTAAGTATAGGGACCGATGGAGAGCCCCTGTCCTTGACCTTTGCTCCATTAAGGGTTAAGTGCTTTGAATAAACCAAAGAAAAAAAAACTTTGACTTATCCATTTTTTGGCTACTGCATAAGAAATCCCACCTCATCCACTAGTTCCACAGAAAACTTTCCAGACCCTCAAACAATTAATACAAAATAGAATAATAACGAGTTCTACTTACCTTCAACAATTGAATGTATTGAGCTTAGACTGAAACAGCTATCGGTATATCAATTAATAAAATTCAACTTTACTTCAGATCCATTGAGCTTTTAATTGTTACCTTAAATTGATTGTTAGGCATTTTACACGCATGCGATGCATTTAATTTAATAACAACATTAATAGCTAATCACCAATCACCATCAAGGGCGTTCTTTTCGAGAATGCATGGAAAAATACCAAGAGGAAGACACAGAAGAAGATGGATAGATGCAGTGACATAGACATGTAACAACAAAGGAAAATCACTAATTAAGACAATTCGATCTGCTCAAGAACGACAAATGATATAAACCACGACACCTTTTAGGTATCAGTGAAAAGAGAAAAGCAGAAGAACAATTGTTAATAATAATCATAATCATGAAATGGATAATAATAATACATTTTACATTTACTTCTCTCTGTTGCCTTTCAGCGTCGAGGGAAAATGTAGTGTTCAAGTCAGTTAGTTCTCTGTGATGTATCTCTTACATGGTGTTACTTGTAATGTTTGCTATGTCATTAATCCATCATCTTATTGACCTATTTTTCCCTTCTTTATTTTGTTAAATTGTATCTGAACATTAAGGCTCTCTAAGGGTTGCTGGCTGGTGGTAATCACGTTACACGTCTCAACAATTTGATTTGCTGTTTCTGAACTAAACCAGCAATAGTATTATCCCAACTATTTTCCTTTTATTCTCACTTCTGACTCTGTTTTTCTTGTCGCATTCTTAGACATCCCATCTCTGTAATGATGATTTTTTTTCCACATTCGGTTGTTAACGTATGGTCGGAATACTCATTTATATACTGAGCTCCTTGTGTTAGATGTTACAGATTTGGTATGTAATATTTCAGCCATATGTCCAGTCTCTTGGTTTGCTTTGCAGCATCATTTCCTTCATTTGTCGTGCTCAGTTTGCTTTCTTTTCTTATCTTGGCTTAATTACGACTTTTGTTTTGTCTTGTCTAATGTTACTATAATAGTCCTTGCTCACTTTGTTTATTTTTTGTAGTCGTTTTAATCCATTTCCTGCTGTTGTTAGTGTTTGGTAATGAGCAAAAATGAGCTTGTTGGTGTTGTTATTTTTGTTTCTATTTGTTGTTTTACATATGTGGTCTATGTGTGTGATGGTACGGCACTACGTATGATCGTACTATATGATTGTTGATCGTACACCGTGTTTACACCTAGTTTTCTATTCTCACCTATTGTCTCCCCTTTTCTTCCTTCTGTCCACTCCCCTATGATCCCTCCTTTCATCTACATTCTTCTCTTCCGCTTCCCTCGCCATCTCCTGCTTTGGTCTCTAACTCCCTGGCGTGATTTCTTCAAGCGATACTCGGGTTCTGACCTCTATATATTGCTAGTTACGTTGGCACTCTTCTACCGGTGCCATGATCCTTCTTTACCAACTTATATCTATAATCCTCATCAATTCGAATTTGGCCATTTTCGTCTCTTTCGCTATACATCTCAGTACATGCATCACCTTACTTTGTATTTCTTTTTTTTTATTTCGTTTTAGTTTCACCTACCTGCTACTTTATTATCATTTCAGACCCATTACCATCTCATCCCTCCAAGTAGATCGTACCCCACGTTTACACCTGTCTTCAATGATCCCCTATTACACCTATACCCCTTTATTGCCCGAGGCACGTCTGACTATGTCTGCTCATGTTTTCACGAACTAGTACACAACTCTACCTCAGCCGTTACTTGTCTCATACTTGACGGCCATTCACACCCCCTGTTATCAGCTTTCCACCCCTATCAGATGACTCGTCTAATCACGTGGCTGGTGGGTTCTTCCTTCTCTCCCCCCCCCCCCTTTTAACTTCTCAATTAATTTACAATATTTTTAGTTTATATATTTTTCTATTCTCGTGTTATATAGTTCATTTCGCTTTTGATTCATTTCATTCATTGCTTATCCCACTTTTTGTTTCCCTTTGATCTACTAGTCACGCCCATACTACTGGTGAAGAAGAGTGATAGGGGGGAGATGTGGTCAAGGGGACGTAATGATGAAAATTAAGGAGATGTTGAGAGGGGAGATAATGGGAACACTAGATGTAATTAGGGCGCGGTGAATTGGTAGAAAAGCGTGCAAGGCGAGGGACAGGTGTGAACGAAATTGAAGAGAAAGAACTAGGGAGAACATAATTCAGTCGAGCTTGAGTCGAGGCTAAGGGCAGAATAGAATTCATTTCGAGCTTGAGTCGAGGCCAGATGCAGACGTGGTGTCCGCCAGGACACAACGAGACTGTGGGCAAGGAACAGTATGAAACAGATTCTGGGTTACAGGTTAGTGTGTGGCCAGTAGTCGAACTAGATAGTTGAGTCACTAAGTTACGGTAGAGATAGATTAAAACAACTAGTGATCTGATGATCGTAGTAACAGGCTAGTCATCAAGTGAGAGATAGCTAAGTTAGTTAATTGCAACTAGGTCTAATGTAGACAAGGCATATCAAGATGAACTGTCGGCTGTGTGCCATTAGGACAGAATTTAGAAATCTTCATCAGTAGAAGATGCATATCAAGTTGAACTGTCGGCTGTGTGCCATTAGGACAGAATTTAGAAATCTGCATCAGTAGACGATGCATGTCAAGTTGAACTGTCGGCTGTGTGCCATTAGGACAGAATTTAGAAATCTTCATCAGTAGACGAGGCCTATCAAGTTGAACTGTCGGCTGTGTGCCATTAGGACAGAATTTATAAATCCTCATCAGTATTAAGGTTTCAAGATGAACTAACGGCTGTGTGCCGTGATTATCAATATAGGACTTTTCATTATTAGCAAGAGTTCAATGTGACTGTCGGCTGAGTGCCGTGATCAAATAACTAGAGGCCTTCATCAGTATTAAGGTTTCAAGATGAACTAACGGCTGTGTGCCGTGATTATCAATATAGGACTTTTCATTATTAGCAAGAGTTCAATGTGACTGTCGGCTGAGTGCCGTGATCAAATAACTAGAGGCCTTCATCAGTATTAAGGTTTCAAGATGAACTAACGGCTGTGTGCCGTGATTATCAATATAGGACTTTTCATTATTGGCAAGAGTTCAATGTGACTGTCGGCTGAGTGCCGTTATCAAATAAATAGAGGCCTTCATCAGTATTGAGGTTTCAAGATGAACTATGGGCTGTGTGCCAGGTGCCTTTGTAGAAATCGTCAACAGCAGTTAGCTGTAAGGTGTGAACATGGGGTGTGAATCATATCATTGTGAAGTGTTATTGATGCACCAGTAAGTCTGTCCAGAGAAGTTCTTGTTTACAATTGGTTATCATACATGACTTAGTGGCGGACGCCATGGCAGTATGTGCAATCTGTTAATGTATTAAACTGTTGTTTATTATTCCTGGTGTTGTTACTTGCTGTGTTGGAAGGGTGACTGATCCTGCGACGAACGAGTCTGGAGTGTCGAGTACAGAAACACAACGCGAAGTCAGTCCACGAGAAGGCGTGAAGCCTGATCCTGAGTGTACCATGCCCCAGATGTTGCAGTAAAATGACCAGATAGTGATTGCTAGAGAAGAAGCAATAATCCCCGTCTACATAATTTCGTCTACACAAGTATCAGAATTTATATTTATTGCATTGTCCATTTGTGCTGTTCTCTCTTCTGAAGAAGGCTGTATGTAGACTCAACGTCAATAGTTTGTTGTGTTCCATTTTTGTAAAGCGTCACCATTCCTTGCACCATACGTTACATATCATCACTTGCTACTAGCTTTACCGCAACACTGCAATTATTTGCCTTTCCCCTCTCACCCTTGCATTACTCCTGATCTGATTGTTAAACTCTCTGAGTATCAGCAATCGTTTGTTTCTTAGCGTTGACTCTTTTTATAAACGCTTTCACCCATGCTCCTGAGAGAGCTATTTCCTCTGTAGTGTTTTCTTACCTGACACAGTCGCTGGATATCTCCTCTACTAAATAGCTCTCTTATGTTTTCAATGTTACATACAGTTTGGATATATTTAATATATTGTTTCAATGCGCTGTCTAAAGGCAAAAAGATCGTCTATGCAACTTCTTTTTTAAAATTGTATTTTTTTCTGATTCTAATGTTGCACTTGCCTTAGCCGAGTTTCAGTTACTCGTTTCAATAATTCATATATGATTTACTACAAGATTTACCAACTATAACATACACGTGTCACTTCGCTTTATTCTGTACAATCCCCTTTGTTACCCGTTTTGCAAGATGGAAACAATAACTGCAGTCTTCCACTCCTGGTGTGTTGATGCTGTTCATTTATTCCAACATCTCCAGCATCCTTGATAAATGCAACAGATGTCTTTTCTGTGCTGGGTTTCTTGTTTCCAGTCATTGTTTTTATTAATGGTCTCTCTGATTTCAGACATCAGAATTAACGGCTCTGTACAATGTCGGTTTGTTTTGATTTGGTTTTCACGTTTCCATTATATGATTATAGGCATCACTTTATTTCTCTGTCGTTTCCAACATTTATGATTTCTGTGGTGTTGTAATTACGTTCAGTTTCTCATTGCTTTAACCGAACACTTCGGGATAGCGGTCGAGCATATATGGGTGAAGGTGAAAACTGGCATGCTAATACGCCGATTCAAATGTCGTACATTACTTTACCTTTATAGCCGTAACAATATTTTATAGAAAAACTGGTTTGCATTCCTAAATCATTGTTTAGTGTTACACCATGATCTTAAAACTACTTTGTTTTTATAACTTTCATGATTTCTTTGCAATGTCGTTTTGCTAGCCGTACTCAATATAGTCTTGCCGCTGGTTAGTTGCAGTGAATATTTTTTTTTTTAACTAGTTTTTATTTTCACTTTCAGCTTCCTTCATTTTGTCCATTTCAGGATGGGGTTGCATCACTTCTATGGTTCATTTTCAGTCAAAATTGTTCGTCACGTGGGTTCTTCGACACTTCACACAATTTCGAAACGGGCATCGAGCCGATGCAGCAGCCGCTCAGAAGTTGAACATTTGCCATCCTGAGCATGATTGATCAAGGCTAGTTATTGTGGTTGAGTTCTGGTTGTATCTCTACGACCTGAGACTGTAAACAGAACAAACATTTGAGACTTTCATGTTCATCAACAGCAGAAGAATTAGAATATGGTACCCTCTGACGAGAAGGTCAGTCTCACCGTCTTTTAGAATTGCTATTTCCTTCCTCAAGGCCGTAACATGAACGTCAATTGCTACCAAAGTCTTCACTCAAATGAACAACAAAAAGTCCAAGACAAAATGAAGCTGTCTTTTGGCGCCTGCTTCAGAACAATGGAACGGCACATTGTCCTTGCATAATATTTCCGGTATAGCATCGTGGCTCATTCATCAAATTTATTGAAGTTGACATCGATTTACATCTGACAGTGTCCACCCTGAAAGAAACCATTTTGTGGACGTCGTTCTCAAACCGATCAGGATTTGGTTACGGAAAAACGTGATTTCTGGCCCAGACAGAGCAGCTCTACCACGAAGGCTGGAGCAATCAGGATGCTGGAAGGCGAAGTGGCGATGGAAGAAGTGTATCACCTTGAGAGCAGAATACGTGGAGAAGGTCAAGTGGTTGGCACCCAAGTTGTTATCGCCACAATAAATGTATAGGTAAAGCTTGATGTTCTATTCACTGTCACTCCAATAAGGTTAGAATTCTGTAGGCCTTAAAATGCACAAACTATATTCACTAGCGTTTGATTTATTTTTGATTTGTCTTTATCATTGTTATTATTATTATTGTTACAATTATCATTTTTATTATTGTTATTATTTTCTTTACTGCAGTGATAACATTAATGAGTAGTCTAACATGGAATATTGTAGTGGTTCAGTAACGTCCACATACATGAAAACAAGATTGAAAGGAAAGCAGGAGGTTTAGACAATGTTCACCTCAAGGGAATGGTGTTACTGTGTACGTCATTACAAGGTAAGCCGATCTGTTTAGTTTTGTTTAGTCGACAAATCCTCTTCACGCGACAACTCCATTTTGCACAGATCCCATTCTCAGCGTATTTCCCTTTAGAGAGAACGCTCGCCACAAGCTATCAAACGCACTGAAGATGGCTTCGGTTGATAACTATCATGTCATCTGTTTCACTCAAAAATTATTGTCATAGAAGTTGAACAGCTTGTCAGGTATGTTAATGTAAAGTCACACTATTATTGTGTGTGTTGCGCGAACATTATGATCTAAATAATACATAACTAGAACATTACTCCATGTTCAAAATATGAATAAACGGATTAAACTGACGGTAGTCTTAATCTCTGTTAGGGAGGACGAGTTCCAGAAAATGAATGGCATTGTAGCAATGGAAAGCAAAACCTAAAAACCTATACCGCAATAATAATTGTAAAAAGAATGGGAGTGCTACACTAGTTCCAGCACCCCGTTTCATTGACTCCTCAGTCTGTTCTGTCCTCAATGCGTTGAGGACTTGAATTGGACACTGATTTCCCGTTACCCAAGCACACCTTGGAGCACACGTTTCAACTTCCGGGAAAGATGACGGCCGTTACCGCAGACCCCTTAGAGACTGCCAAAACTAAAACAGTTTCTGTATTGAAATGTCTCTACTTTTTTCTCTTTATTCAAGTGAATTGAAAGTGACTGTGATCACTCTCTTTTAGGTGATGTCGTTTGAGATTGTCGTCCACACATCCGACTTGGTTCGCACTGACGTTCGACCATGATAACGGCCGACAACCGGTAATGCAAATTCAAAATGGCTGCATGTCGCCCTGTTTTTTTTTTTTGCGGAGACTGACGCAGTCGGTAAACCGCTTCGGCTGCTTTGTTATTTTTAAATGTGTGTTTTCGAGGAAACTGGAGTAAGGAAGTGACTGTGCACTCTCTAATCGATAGAAGTCGTTTGTAATCGTCGCATGTATTCCGAGATTAGGGCTGCACGGTCTTCGACCATGTCAACAGAATTAGACATCGCACTGTGTAGAGAGTTGTGACATGAGTGGAGCGGATATGGGGGATTCTCGACTGCAGTGATACTGATTCCATGAACAGAACAGAACCTTGGAACAATGATGGCGTCGATGCTCTTACATGAGATCACCATAAGTAACCCACATTCTTCTCTTAAAGTCGACAATGGTGACGGTGAGGTGGGAACTCAACAGATTCCCTTTCCACGTCAACTACTGCAGCATCCATCATGTAGATATTTATTTTATTTGTGTTTCTTTATTTTTGTTTGCATACGAAGTTGATATATATTTTATTTCTACAATATTGAAGCACTGTGTTGGTCTTATTTTCATAATTGTATGAGAACATATTTGGTTGTAATGTACCGGAGTATATAATCTGTATCTATGTAATTGTGTACGAGACGTAGGACTGTAATTGTGTACGAGATGTAGGACGGTTACATTTAGTGAATTTGAAGCTCAAGTAATATTTCTCGAAATCCAGGCATGTACATACACATTTCACAGAATGTTAGTTTTTATTATCTGCACATATGTAAGCATCATATAATAATCAAGTTTGCATTGACCTACTGAAGTATAAGATAACAATCAGTTTCACAGGGAGCCGCGATAGCTCAGTGGTTAGTGAAATGGACTACAAAGGACAAGAGGTAGGGTTCGATCCCAACCGACGGATTCCGGTTCACCAACCTTAAATGGGTACCGGATGTTTTCTGAGAAAGTAAAGCGGTATGGGCGGAATACTGACCACATTACCTCGAAAATCATGTGCAGTAAGTCTGTAAAATTGATGGTCACTAACACCATATTCCCTATACGCCACTTGACGTGACGGGGCTCTTTATTTTTTCTGTAATCAGTTTTACAAGAGTATGCCTAATGCCTGTTGATATTGTTGTTGGTAGATCATAAACTACCAGCGGTATATATTGAGAAGGAGTAAAAGGAGAAAACTGTGGGCTCTTGAAGTTAATCGGTTTGAAAGTTTTGCAAGGATGTTAAAGAGAATTAGGAAACATTACGAGAACATGCATTAGTTTTCCCAAAACAATCCAAGAACATTTCATATAACGTCTCCTTGAACTTGGAACTCATCTTGACATAAACAAAGATATTGACGCTGGAGTTGAATGCTTCTAGAATAAACGCTACGGACCAGATCACGTAGAGAATATTTTTAAACCTTCCTCTGAGGCTAAAATCTGGGTTGTATGACATTAAAAGGAAGTTAATTGTCGGAGGGACATAGCAGACAATGAAGATGATGGCTATGAGAACTATCATCTTGACCACCTTTTTGTCTTTGACAGACACGGTGTCTTGGTTCATGGTTGTCTGTACACAAGACTTACTCCGCCATTTTGTTTTCTTATTTAGTTTAACTACAAGAACAATTGTGCAAATAGTGACTGTAATAAGTAAAACCGACGACAATAACACGCTATGAGTAAAGAACATGACTGAATCTACTATCTCTCTGTGTTTGGTAAAAGCAACAACAAGAATGGACCTGTTCCGCGACACGTTGTAACTCCACACAAGTTTATGAACGAAGTAGAAGGGACAGAACAACAAGGTCGTGAATACAAAAATGGTGACAATGATGACCTTGGTTCTGAACGGGGTTATCAATATCTTGACCTTGAGAGGCATGGCGATGCAGAGACATCTCTCCAGTGTGATAAATGCTGTGATGAAGCTCGTGATTCTGTAAAACAAAATAACAGAATAAAATGAACGCTTTGTTTGTTTGACAGTTGATAGAAAAGAATACTTGTCATCACATTACACATGATACATAATTTCCTATTACAGGAAACAAAATCTAACGCTGCTGCCATAGGATTTGGGTTTCCTGCAATGTAGATGAAACTATTAATTAGGAGAGACCTGTCTAAAACGTTAAGAATGATTCCCACCTATAGTATTGACATAACGCATCTCCAATATTGATAGGGGAAGCGCTGCTAGAAAACATGTCTACACTTTCAGCCACAGGATGCAGAGTGAACATGTGTACATGTTCAGCCACTGCATACAATAAAAACACGTGTACATGGTCAGCCACTGGATACAATAAAAACATGTGTACATGCTCAGCCACTGGATACAATAAAAACATAATTCGTGTTGAGCCACAGGATGCAATAAAAACATGAGTACATGCTCAGCCACAGGATACAATAAAAACATGTGTACATTATCAGCCACAGGATGCAATAAAAACATGTGTACATGCTCAGCCACTGGATATAATAAAAACATGTGTACATGCTCAGCCACTGGATACAATAAAACATGTGTACATATTCAGCCACTGGATGTATTGAAAAGATATATTTAACAATGCAGATTAGTCTCAATCAATATTATAGGGTTGGTGTTGACTTAGTATTTATGAAAGCTGTTATAATCTTTGAAATATTTTGAGAGATGATTTTCCAGAAGAATGATTTATCCAGATATGTTTGTGAAGTGTAACTAGAGAGCTGTGTAAATAAACTCCTCAACGGAAAACTACATTTACAATTCATCACATGCAGTTTAGAAAACAATTGTGTTGTTCCAGTTTCTCCATTTGTGTTAATTATTAACAATGTGCTCATCACGGTCAAAGATTGTACATGTTATTAGCCACTTTAATTCAGATTAAGTATATATTTATTATTTGTTTTGTTTTCTACAATGTCAAGTTCAAATTTTAATAGCGGCAGAAGAACTCGGGACCGCATCTTCAATTTGGACAATATTTCTTTGATAAATGTAGGAAGTAGCTTGTTGAACTGTGTTTGTGTTTGATAAATGTAGGAAGTAGCTTGTTGAACTGTGTTTGTGTTTGAGAAATGTAGGAAGTAGCTTGTTGAACTGTGTTTGATAAATGTAGGTAGTAGCTTGTTGAACTGTGTTTGTGTTTGAGAAATGTAGAAAGTAGCTTGTTGAACTGTGTTTGATAAATGTAGGTAGTAGCTTGTTGAACTGTGTTTGTTTGAGAAATGTAGGAAATAGCTTGTTGAACTGTGTTTGATAAATGTAGGTAGTAGCTTGTTGAACTGTGTTTGTGTTTGAGAAATGTAGAAAGTAGCTTGTTGAACTGTGTTTGATAAATGTAGGTAGTAGCTTGTTGAACTGTGTTTGTGTTTGAGAAATGTAGGAAATAGCTTGTTCAACTGTGCTTGTGTTTGAGAAATGTAGGAAATAGCTTGTTGAACTGTGTTTGTGTTTGAGAAATGTAGGAAGTAGCTAGTGGAACTGTGTTTGTGTTTGAGAAATGTAGGAAATAGCTTGTTCAACTGTGCTTGTGTTTGAGAAATGTAGGAAGTAGCTAGTTGAACTGTGCTTGTGTTTGAGAAATGTAGGAAGTAGCTAGTTGAACTGTGCTTGTGTTTGAGAAATTACAGATGACTTTTGACGCCAGAGGTTCTTGAACCACATGAAAGGTATGTGTTTCCCAACACACCAGAAACGCGCTTACACCAAATCGTATCATTTACACCACGAACGAGAATATTTATTATGATCGTGAAAGAACTATCAGAAGTCCAATTGGATTGAACAAAGAAGTATTGACTCTCCTTATCTGAACAACTTTCGTGGAAAAAAAGATTATACGTTTATGAGTGCAAACCTTTTTCAGAAATAAATTAAAAAAACGATATAAAAACAAAACTGGCAATGGCGTTAAAGAAATGAAATCTCAAGTAGTACATAAGCAACACGAGGTTGCGAATCATGAATCTCTTCTTCTACTACCTTTTTAGCACCCTGTGGAGCATAGGTCTTCACAAACACTTTCCAAGTCGTTCTGTTTTTTTTTGCCATTCTTTTACGATCATTCCATGTCTTCCCCATCATCTTCATCTCTGCTTCTATCTGTCTTCTCCAAGAATTCCTTGGTCTCCCTCTTTGTCTTTTCCCCTGGGGATTCCAGAAAAGGGTCTGTTGTGTAATACTCTCAGTTGGCTTCCGTAGTGTGTGTCCTATCCAGCGCCATCGTCTTCGCTGTATCTCTTTATCCACTGGTATTTGACTGGTACATTTCCATAATTCTATGTTAGTGATTTTGTCCTGTCATTTCCATCTTTTATTCTTCGTAAGTATCCATTTATGAAAGTCTGTATCTTCGTGATTGTCAATTGTGTTGTTCTCCATGTTTCACAGTCATATAATAGGACCGCCTTAAAATTTGAGTTAATATTTTTATTTGTGTATTTAACCTAATTTCTTTGGATTTCCATATGTTTCTCAGTGCAATGAAAGCTCCTCTTGCTTTTGATTTCCTTATTTTGGTATCATTTTCTGTTCCTCCATCTTTATCTATATTACTGCCCAGATATATGTAAGGTTGTACATCTAATATAGGTATTTCTCCTAGTTTTATTTGGTTATTGCCAACTGTATTAATTCTCATAATGTTGGTCTTATCTCTATTAATCTTCAGTCGTAGCTGTTGTGATCTCTCATCAAGTATGCCCATGTTATCCTTCATCTGTTGATGGCTGTGTGATAGGAGAGCTATGTCCTCAGCAAAGTCTAAATCATCAAGTTGTTTGGTCAGTGACCACTGGATTCCATTTCTGTTGTTTTGAGTTATTTTCATAATCCAATCTATGGCCAGTAGAAAGAGAAATGGAGACAGAAGGCATCCCTGCCTTACTCCTGAACCTTTTTAGAAATTAAAAAAAAAACACGATATAGAAACAAAACTGGCAATGGCATTAAAGAAATGAAATCTCAAGGAGTACATAAGCAACATGAGGTTGCGAATCATGAATACTGCCTCAAAAATGAGGAAGAAAATCATTTAATTCAAATTAAATGCAATAGAAAATAACGTTGTATGCTTCATATTATAAAAGATGAGAAACGGAAAATTAAGAAGCCCTGACAATGAGTGGGGTAGTTAATAAACAATTTCGTGTAGAGGAAAATAAATTAATGAGTTGATGTTAATGAAAATATAATAATAGAAGGAATGGTTTTAAGAAAACGAGACAAAAGTTAACTCATATAAAGTTGGTTTGAAGACATCAATGAGACCATGGACTTGACAAGTAAAGAAAGTGCTAAATCTAGGTAGCGAGAGTTTATTTTAGTTCGGCTGTGATGAGAGTAACGTTCAGCATAAAAACATGCAACTAAATGACATCTCGTTTATTGGTGCTTATTTTTTTTTAAGAAGATAAATAAAATAAAAGGTGACACATTTGAAATTTTGAAAGTTCTGGCAAAGTAAGTAAATCAGTAATTGTATTGTCACATTTGATTAGTATGATTACTGAATACTACATTTGCTATTTGAGCCGCGATAGCTCAGTGGTTGGTGAACTGGACTACAAAGGACAATAGGTAGGGTTCGATCCCAATCGACGGCTTCCGAGTTTACCCAGGCTTTAATGGGTACCAGACTTTTCTGGGAAAGTAAAGCGGCACGGGCGTAATACCGACCATATTACTCCAAAAATCATGTGCTGAAGGTCTGCAAAATTTATCGCCACTAACCCCAAATTCCCTATACGCCACTTGGCGTGACGGGGCTCTTTTCTTTTTTTTTTTTACATTTGCTATTTATATATATTACACTTATAACCGCCATAACATACGACATCGTTTAGAGATATCAGACATTACTAAGTTTTAAAGCGAGAAAACTAAGCGTTTTTACACAAACAAAGGCAATACGATAACTATGATCTCTCTCTCTCTCTCTCTCTCTCTCTCTCTCTCTCTCTCTGCGATCAAGACTCAATCAGAGTAGGGTTCCCGACTCTCACATGAAGACAGCTGTCTGTTTAAGTGAATTGATCGACCCTAGAGACAGAACATCATAATTAGAGTCTGTTAGATCCACCCTGATTGAGTACATGTTAAAACGTTGCACTGTGTTGTGCGCCAGTGGCCTAGTGCATCCGATTTCAGCCAACATTTTATTCAGGTTTGCTTTCCTTAGCCTTTGGTTGTTCCCAATCTTCCTGCAAGAAAGTGATCAAGTCTGGTGCCATTGTATGCATTATGCCCTCTCCTATAATTGCCGCAGTTCAAATTAGATTAGGCGGTAGAGTGTCTTTAATTTTGTTATCTAAGATGCCTGTTTTGGCAATCCCACATTTTATAGAGCAGCAATTTCATCCACATCACTGCCTTGTAGGTCACCTGGGAGGATTGAACACTCCAGGAGTAAGTCTATACACAAATATCCGCAAGGATAGACCTTGGGTAGTTGGTGTAAGTGTATCACATCCACCATCTGACATTTCCTGGAAACAAATTTGGTCTCTAATGTAAGATTATAACCTTCCTTTAGAATATTTAAAAGTGGAGTCGGGAGGTAAATTGTACAAAATGGGTTAGGTACTGTATTTTTATGTCTTCTACCCAGATAGAGTATGCAGATAGAAATGTTAGAATAACGAAGAAAGCGCCCTTTAAAATATTTTAGTTTTTTTTATTGATGGAGAAGGGTCAAAAAGATCTTTGAAACAGACAAAACATCCTGAAAGTACAGAGCTCAATCAGCAGCACAAAATTAGGCTATCAGAACAATCAAAAAGGGAAACAAAGAACAGGTACCACAAATAGTTGCTGTACTGTGTGTTTCCTATAGGGTCCTTGAGAGCTTTAAAATATTTTCAAACTACAACTCAAGACATCATCTCAAAATAAATAACATTTCACAATCCATGTATGGACCTTGCACTGGGTGTCCTCCCAATTGAAGAATTGCTGGAAATGAAGTAGCCTTATAACCTTTCAAAAACAGGTAGTAGGAGTGCCCAAATCACACATCAAATGAGCATCACGAAGGCCAACGCCAACATCTGAAACAAAAGGAGAATAATCTGGAAGCAAAAAGTCAATGACAAGCAAATTCCCATACTCCTGCTGCCAGGGCACACACAGACCATCATTTTCCACCTCAGAGCAGGACGATGGAGGGAGACTCCAGAACTACATTTATCGCTTAGCAATAAACCACTCGACAACACCTTCGGTTGTGAGACAATTATGCTAAACTTTGATTTCAAATCTGCTTCAAAGATATAAAGACATGATAATAAATGAACAATATGAGACCTGAAAAGGATTGCAAACATCGTTCTCGTGACAAAAAGAGGGCATGATAAAAATCTTACTCGAACCTAGAGAGAGAGAGAGACAGAGAAAGAGAGCGCGAGAGACTAATGCAACGCGTGGAACGGAACATGGTTTTATGTAGAGCCTGAGAGACTACGGTTTGTCTAAAGTGAAAGACAGAACTGTACTAATTGCTCATAATATACTGTCTATCAAGACGACGTAGGCCATTTCAATAAATAACCTGTGAAACCAGTAAAAATGTGTTAAATGCTGAATGAAATGTTTTTTCTTCCTCATTAAAATCATCGATTATAAAGCTTATGTGGATCAACATTTTAATGTGCCATACCGGTTGGCGTAGGCGATCATGTCCTTCCAAAACATTCTATCCCCAGTTCATCATATCACATCTGTCGTTGACTGTTTTCCATCTTCTCTTTTTGCTCCCCGCGATCTCTCTTTCCCTATATTCTGACAGTTGTTATCAAGTACTTCAACTTCCTCTTCTCATGATGTTCCCGAACATTGTCGAATGTTTCGTTCTGATATTTTAAAATACGTTTTCTTTTTGTGTTGGCCTCTTTGAGAATGTTCTCGTTAATTTTTTTTTTAGATGTGCAGATAATGCCAACATTCATCTGAGAAATCGCACCTCTCTGGTCTTCTGTGGACACACATAATTAAAATAAGATCATGAATGTATTAGATCACCTGTTAAAACAGACATGAGGCATGGCTGATGACACGTAGATGATGTCTAGCGCTGCTATAGGCAGGTCTGAGTTTAGGAACAAGGGATTGTAGGCAATACTTGCCCAAAGCATGGTCAGCGAGCAGAAGAGATCCGAAATAGCCAATGCTGGAGCAGATAAACACATGTTTTCATGTAAAAAATGTGTGTATATTCATCTACCGAATATCAAAGAAAATCATCTTTCCTTTTAAATATATTTCATTTATTGTTACGGTTTCTATTTTGTAATCAGTTTGTCAGACTTTCCATAATTTATGATTTACGTCGATGATAAATTAAATCACGTCTCCAAATTCATTTACTCATTTCCATATTTCCGACTGGCTCCCAAAGAGTGCACATAATGCGGATGCTTGTAGCTTCCATCTTTCCGAAAAAGTTCGGTACCCATTTAAGGCTGGGTGAACCCGGAAGCCGTCGACAGGGATCGAACCCTACCTCTTGTCCTTTGTAATCTAGTTCACTAACCACTGAGCTATCACGGCTCCCCCCCTCCCTTTTGCAGACAGAGTGAACTGACACATTTTGCAGCTAACCTGTGTGAACTCAACATGTGTACACCAACCTTCACGAACAACAGTCCTACTGTGAAGTCACCCTCAGCCAAATGACAGAATGTGGAACAAATATACTTTGCAGCTATCGGGTGTTGTTATTTTCCGACTGTTATGAAAATGTATATGTAATGCACAAGTATGTTGCATGTCTATATTGAACACTTCATCGAATACTTCAGTTTCTCTCGACGCTAAAAGGCAACATAGTAAAGTTAATATCTCTCTGAGTACACGTTTTGTGGTTTGTCCTGGCTTATTTGATTTCACTTTATTAGCATATCTTCAAAATGTTCTAGAAATGTGTTTTTTGTTCTTGACTTGCTTAAGGCTGGATGATCTTCTGTATCGTTTTTCCTCATATCTGTACATCGTTGTTCTTTGTTTTTCTTCATATCTGTACATCGTTGTTCTTTGTTTTTCTTCATATCTGTACATCGGTGTTCTTTGTTTTTCTAAATAAAAAAAATTACTCTACTTAGTTACCTTTTCACGCAGAAATAAAATAGTTCAATAAATTAAGTTTGTATATACAATTTAACTGATTTATTGTTTTAAATAGAAGACCCAGAAGAAGATGGATAGATGCAGTGACAGAGACATGTAACAACAAAGGAAAATCACTAATTCAGACAATTCGAGCAACACAAGAACGACAAATGATATAAACCACGACACCTTTTAGGTATCAGTGAAAGAGAAAAGAAAGAAGATTGTTTTAAAATATTTTCTTTTGTTGAGATCATTGTTAAGAACTTTAGTTACATCATTTTTTTTGGTAGCTTGCATGTAAAATAAAATGTGACCTAATATTTTTTCACATTTCTTTTCAACACCGGCCTGGTTCCTATGTGGTTGAAAGCATCAATATATAGCCACAGTTGTGTAAAATGCTATTATGAATATAAGAGACATACCCAGCAGAGTAATGTTGATACTTTCCTTGAATCCTTGCCGTACAAACACACAAATGTTTGCGATGTTCGACGCAATGCCAAATAGGCTGATGATACCACAGAGAATGACGTAGTTGACGAGTTGAAACACATCTCTAACTTCATTTGTGACAGGATCAAGTAAATTACTCAAGTTTTCTGTAGTAGACAAAACCATGGTCAAATAACCAGAAAGTGTAACAATAGATACTGCGTATATGTTACTTGATTTGTTACTTTCAGCTTAAGACTGTTTGTACTGAACTTAATACAAATGTAAAGTCCACATTAATGTGCTCTATACCTCTTTTACGATGGTAATACATGTGAGCATTGTTTACTTTCAAGGGTTAAAAAACGACATTTAAATGTTCTATCAACGAGAATAAAGATACTAACCATCATCAATGGTTTTCTCTTTTCTAAAATGATTCCATTTATTTCATGGTTTGGGGAGGTGTGTAACTTTATTCATCATTGACAAAACGGGCTCTACTTATTTCCGAAATCAGTTTTTCTTACTTTATTGTCTGCCTTTGTTATTATCGTTTTATTTGATTCAATGAAATAATGATATAGATGTGTACTAATAATTTGTGTCAGATTCAGGTTATTTTAGAATTAAAATTAACCTCTTCTGCCAATGTCTGACTACTTGATTATTGTTAAGCGAGATATATTTATATTTTAAAAGCGACGTGAAATTTGAATTGGAATATGAATTAGATCACGTGGGAAATTGCGTGTCAGCTTTAAGTGTTTGATTTTAGCTCGCAGCAACTTTATCAAATAACAGTCAGAGAAGACCTCCATAGACGCGAATACGGTGCGGTCGCGTTTCCAAAATTCGTTTGGCCACACTTTACAGAGCCAGATAATTGCTGTCTTTAGCAACCTGTCATGAATAAATTATATATCACAAAGCCTAGCTAGAATTGTATTAGATGGAAATACATCAGTTCAGATCCGTAGTTCATAAAATGTACCCACCTCACGATAAGTAATAATATGAGATGTTACCTGTTGAAAGTGTCATTGAAATAATAGTAATTAATATACACCGCTTGGCTTCTCTTGGATCAAAACATTTTTTTGATTTCGTGAGGGGACGATGGAGAATTAGAGTTCTTGGGCGAAGGGAGGATTATTTTATCGGACAGACTGCGTTATGAAATAATGTCACCATAATTAGTTGTGTTACATTGTCACATTGGGTTTATTTTAACAGCGACAGAGTACATATTCTTTCTATAACTTTTCGTTATCGTAAAAGTATGAAGCGTTATCTGTCTATCCTGCAACTTTGCCAGTAATCACAAAAGTATGGGTTCACTTCTTATATCTCGTTAATATAATCGTCGTATTAAAATATATTATTTTCTTTATATCTTTCTCATTTTTATTATTGTCAGCTTTATTTCATTTCTTCAGATGCTTTGTCGCTCATTTAATTAAATAACTGTGTATATGATATGCTAATATATTTAATGAGTCAAGACTGTGCCTATGTTTATTCGTTTTCCCCTACAACTATTATTGTTCGTATAACGTCGGGTTCACAAGACGAATTGTCGTTAATCGTGTTTTGTTAGATGATTCTGTACGTCCAGGGATGTGATCAGTATTTGAATCGTTAGTGAAGCGGATTGTGTGTAATCCTCTCCTTAATGTGCACGCCATCATTAGTTCAGTTATTGATAAATCTATCCCAACAATCACCAGTTTGTAACATTGGTAATCAACATTGGTAAACAACATTGGTAATCGCATACGCTGCACTGTCATTAGTAGACGTGGAAAGCTTGAACACTTTGGGAAAGGACCACTACACGCAAATCTTGAGGGAAGGACTCTAAAGCAGTTGCTGAGTGCATCTCATTCATCTTCTGGTATCACCTGCAACACAGCGTTGGTTTCAAATGGAAGATTACAGCCTTCATTATGAAGCGTTAAAGTCGAGTGTAGGGGACGTTAGCAAAGCGTAGTCTGAGCTCTGTCTCCGTATGTTCTGCCCTGACAGAGTAGACGGAATGAGAGTCAAATCGACGATTGTCTGACATTCGCTGAAGTGATCACTTATTTCTTGACATTCACTGACGTGAACACTTATTTGTTGACATTCACTGACGTGAACACTTATTTGTTGACATTCACTGACGTGAACACTTATTTATTGACATTCACTGACGTGAACACTTATTTGCTGACATTCACTGGCGTGATCACTTATTTGCTGACATTCACTGACGTGATCACTTATTTGCTGACATTCACTGACGTGAACACTTATTTGCTGACATTCATTGGCGTTATCACTTATTTGTTGACATTCACTGACGTGAACACTTATTTGCTAACATTCACTGACGTGATCACTTATTTGTTGACATTCACTGACGTGATCACTTATTTGTTGACATTCACTGACGTGATCACTTATTTGTTGACATTCACTGACGTGATCACTTATTTGCTACATAATGTCTGTCAAAACGACAGAGGTAATGAAACCTTTTTTTATAAAATGTATCAACTTTTTCAGCTTTAATTGCCATGCTTGACCACCAAATCAACATGAACTATGGAGAAATCGTTACAAAATGTACCGTGGTATATATCTACCTTTTCGGATATATAGTTCGTTTGGTCACATCAAAGTAGTGAAATCTACATTTCACTGGGACGTAAGGCACGTGCTATCAATAATTTATTAAAAACAATCCAAAAGGGAACTACTTCATGAATTTTTTTGAAAGTACATGAATGAACCTGCATGGTAGTGCTTTATGTATTTGGAAAAATAAATATTTATATGATTTTACGTCGCACAAATCCTCCCGAGTTTAAAATCATCGGTCAGTGGAGCATCTAACCTGTAATGATATAAATAGCTTTTATTTACAGTTTCGTATTTAAACACAACCTCTAGTCAACTCTGGTATTGTTTGTATCCATCAACCCTAGATCCTACAGATTACTTTGTGTATCAGCCTCCTTTCGAAGGAAGATTATGGTTATGGTTATTCGAAGGCCCCGGCATCACTGCAAACAAATGGAAATCCACAATTGCTCAACCGCCGTGCCACTGGAATCATCCAAATTAACATCTCATCGAATATCCGAACAAAGAAAGGCAGATGCAGTCCCCATCGCAGCAAACACAGCACACGTCAAAAGAGATAAGGCGTTTTATAGCACCGACAGTGAACGCATCTGAACATACAATATCATCGTTGATATACGATTTCATCTTTGTCATAAGATATCATCTTTGTCATACGACATCATCTTTGCAATACGATATCATCTTTGTTCTACGATATCATTCTTTATCGTAAGTGATCTGAATATGGAAACACCATCAGTAGTGCACAGAGCACTACTCAGTGGCTGCGGCAGCAAGCCGGACTTAAAATGTGAGGAAACTGCAAAAAGGAACACTTTTCAGAGAGTGCATCAACGGATCACTGTCGCCTATCCGTTATATTGATTGGAAGTCATTGAACGAAGATATTAACAAAATGTGCGAAAAGAAGAAATAAAATAATAATATGTTTTACAATTAGTATCATGTTTAAAGTTTTATCTGAAATTAAAATGATTTTCTGTGCAATTTAATAACTTAAATGTGAATTTCCTCTTTTGGAATAATCATAAGCTCATATAGTAGCTCATACCATAAGTCCATAGAATATATAAAGAAACACCAGATAAAATAGTTTAGCCACGTTACAAGACAGAGCGATCAAAACACAATACAGCGAACCTTCAATAAGCGTTGCGAGAACACCAGACCCAAGGGTCGACTACGGAAAAGATGGAATATTAGAAGCACTAGGAAACATAGCAGCAGCAGAGGCGAACAGAAGAGAAAAAGACCGCAAATCGTATTGTCCTATTGTCCATGATTCACATCCATATGTTCAGACTGGCTCTACATAACAATTAAGAACTCTTTTTCATGTTTCTTTTGCCAAAAATGGATTGCACAAAATTGCAATTCCTCTTTTTTTTTTTTTTAAAGCTGTTTTTGTATAAGCCATTCTGCATTTTGCATCTGTTTTACATTTGTTTTACATCTGTTTTGCATCTGTTTGATATCTACAATCTGAGGTTAATATTGTTCCCAGATATTTAAATATATTTATCTACTTTAATAATGTTCCATTTGTGTTTATTGTGCAGTGTGGCACAACTTTTTGTTTGTTGCTACCATTACTTCGAAGTCCTATATTTTGTTTTCCTTCACTACAATATCCAACATTTCTTGTAACTCATTTTCACTCTTATCGATTAAGACTGTATCATCAGCATACCTCAGATTATTTATATTATAACCACCGACCTTGCCGATTTTTAGATTTGTATATCAGTAGGTTGTAACTGTGTGGTTCCTTTTGCACTAATTAAATCCTACCTGGCATATAATTTAATTGATTTTTTGACAAACAGTTACGAAAATACTGGTCATCCTTTATTTCCGCCATTTTAAGTTCTGTGTTAGTGTTCAGCTTTCGTGTTTGTTTTTCTGTGTTTATTATTTTAAAATAGTTTGTGCTGTCGTAGTAAATAAAGGCATCTTGAAGTATTGAGAGGAGATCAATTTGTCAACACTTCACAAGAAATATCACGTGATAAATTATAACACAGCAATGTATAAAGTAGATGTACAATCTTACATATATCTGAGTAATATAGATAAAGGTGGAGGAACAGAAAATGATACCAAAATAAGGATATCAAAAGCAAGAGGAGATTTCATTACACTGGGAAACATGGAAATCCAAAGAAATTAGGTTAAATACACAAATAAAAATTTTCAGCTCAAATGTTAATGCGGTCCTATTATATGGCTGTGAAACATCGAGAACAACAAAATTGACAATCACGAAGATAAAGACTTTCATTAATGGATGCTTACGCAGAATAAAAGGATGGAAATGACATGACAAAATTACTAACATAGAATTATGGAAATGTACCAGTCAAACACCAGTGGATAAAAAGATACAGCGAAGACGATGGCGCTGGATAGGACACACACTACGGATGCCAAATGAGAGTATTAAACAACAGGCCATTTTTTGGAATCCCCAGGGGAAAAGACAAAGAGGAAGACCAAGGAATTCTTGGAGAAGACAGATAGAAGCAGAAATGAAGATGATGGGGAAGACATGGAATGATCTCAAAAGAATGGCAAAAAACAGAACGACTTGAAAAGTGTTTGTTGAAGACCTATGCTCCACTGGGAGCTAATTGGTAGAAGAAAAAGAATGCATAAAGTCAGTCAATGTTTATTGGACAAATCAATTGGCCTCATGATGATAAAACTCAAAGGGTTAATTTTTGTTTGAAGATGGTTGATAATAAGTTAATCAAATGTGTAGCTTACTCTCTTGAACTTGTTTCTCTCAATTCCTTGAATGAATAACAAATAACATATACTCTACTTTGCCGTGTTGGGATGAGAACTACGCTATCGTCGTATGGATATGTCATATTCCTAATATCGCATAACTGCAGTTCTGTCTATTGTTTGTCCAGTCTCTGTAGCGCTTGTAGACTGACGGATACAATTAATTTCTCTTGGAATTTCTCTATTATTTATCTATACTATATTTAGCTAACTCTAAGTCACTTCTATATTTGTTAGACCCTACCTTCTGATACCAAATTCGCGCTGATTGTCTCTTGATTCATGGCTCCGTAGAACTGGAAGTCAGTCTATTCGTTCAATTATCTGAATTATTCAAATATCACAGATATCTAAAAAAAAAAAATATGTCTCTACAAAATCTCAACTATTTAGAGTCTATGTTCCAGTCAACCAATGACAAGAGAAGTGTGACTTCCAGATGAACTTGACGGAAATATGTCTTTTTTTTCTTGTTGACATTATCATTCCTCGGTGAAAGACTGAAAATTTCTCTGTATTTCCGTATTGCTGTTCTAGATATGAACACGTTGGCCAAGTGACCCTTAATGACGGTGGCCTCCACATCTTCAGATATAAATATCTTGTTATTGTCTTATTTTCGCACATGACTTTTCTCCCTCTAAGTGAACTCTCAACTTAGCCTGCCAATATTATTTAGGAACTTAACTCGAACTACTTGGTTAAGACGAGTTCTTCTTCTCATCGTATCTCTTCCTTCTATCTATCCTATATCTATCATTCTATGTTTATGTCCCCTTAGTCATATTAATTATATCAATACCTTCACAACAATCAATGCTAGTACAGTTAATTGGTCCTAATATACGCTTTTGAGGAAAATATCGTAGCTTGTCTCGTCTCTATATCAGTATAGATGTTTTATACCATTTCTTGTTAGTTTTGAATTATTTTCTGCAGCTCAGCTCGTGGCCAATCTTGGTATATTTTATATAAAAGTCAAGTCAAGAGCGCCGTCACGCCAAGTGACTTAGAGGGAATATTGTGTTAGTGATCATAATCTCTACAGACCTTCAGCATATGATTTTAGGGGTAATGTGGTCGGTATTACGCTCGATCAGCTTTACTTCCCCAGTAAGAATTCGGTCAGCACTTAAGGCTGGGTGAACCCGGAAGCCGTCGATTAGTATCGAAACGCACCTTTTGTCCTTAGTAGTCCAATTCAATAACCACTGAGCTATCGTGGCTCCTATATGTTATACAGCATGTGCTTATCTTTATAGTTGACAAATCAGAACACAAACGCATATACGAGTACTGACCATGCGACCAGCTCATCCTGTGCTATGATAATGTTCCTACCCTCGTTCATGAAACAGGACAAGTTGACACACGACTTGACCGCTGGAGAAAACACTTTATATATATGTAGTATCCTCCGTCAGTCACAGATGACCAGAGAAACACTTTATATATATGTAGTATCCTCCGTCAGTCACAGATGACCAGAGAAACACTTTATATATATGTAGTATCCTCCGTCAGTCACAGATGACCAGAGAAACACTTTATATATATGTAGTATCCTCCGTCAGTCACAGATGACCAGAGAAATACTTTATATATATATGTAGTATCCTCCGTCAGTCACAGATGACCAGAGAAATACTTTATATATATGTAGTATCCTCCGTCAGTCACAGATGACCAGAGAAACACTTTATATATATGTAGTATCCTCCGTCAGTCACAGATGACCAGAGAAATACTTTATATATATGTAGTATCCTCCGTCAGTCACAGATGACCAGAGAAATACTTTATATATATGTAGCATCCTCCGTCAGTCACAGACGACCAGAGATTCTGCAGCGACCCTAGGAAATGTTATTTATTCTTATCTTTCGCCGTCTTTTTTCTTCTTCTATAAATCTGCCTGCTTCTTGCTTGATTTGGAGCTTTAGAGTGTGTTTTCAAAGATTGTGGTCTTCAGCTAACTCCTCCCATGCTGCACGGTTTATGTTCAGTGTCTTCATGTCACATTAACACACGTCTATAAAACAGAATTATCGGCACCCTCTAGTTATTTTACTATCTGCTAGTCAAAAACTAAGGACCACAGTACTAATACAATTATTTGTCTGTTCCCGATTAATAAGGTTACGGTTCCTGCCCTACAGTGAGAAGGGACATATGTTTAACGACATTTCATGCCGAAAAATAGGGTATGTCATTCCGGACGACATTATAGAGAAAACCCAACACATTGTCTTATTGTAGTGAGACGATAGAAAGATTTTCGTTTATGAATAGAAAGAACAGTTCCAAATTTTAAAAAGTTAAATTCCTAACATTTTTTACATTTCTAACGGGCTATGTAGATATAACGTTTATTCCCAGTGCAACGGAACAATTAAACTAAGCCGTGAGTGTTATGTTTTCTAAAAAAAACATGGTGATAATGAAAGTGAAAATTATGCGTGTAGTGCTGACCGTCCTAAGACAAATATAAAGAATACCTGAAACAACCGTAAACAAGCGTAGCATACATTTTCTTGTCATCTTTATACAGTAACAATTAACTTGAAATGATCTCTCTGATGCACATAGACCCCCCAATCAGAATCACAAATGCATATTGCTACAAACATTTTCAAACATGGTTAACTGATTTGATGGCATTTATTAAATCTTGCAGTAAATCATTCTGATTTTTTCAAGGATGTGTCAGGTAATGGAGACAAGTTATAACCACAGCAAGCGTTACTCTTTCCAAATCGCCCGACGAAAATCTCTAGTAGTGTTTCCTTGAACTTTGAACTCATCTTGACATACACAAAGATATTGACGCTGGAGTTGAGAGCTTCCAAGATAAAGGCCACAGACCAAATCACGTAAAGAATGTTCTTTAACCTTCCTCTAATGCTAAAATCTGCGTTATACGACATTATCAGAAAGTTAATTGTTGGCGGGATATAACAAACTATGAAGATGATGGCTATGAGAACTATCATCTTGACCACCTTTTTGTCTTTGACAGACACAGTGTCTTGGTTCATGGTTGTTTGCACACAAGACTTACTCCGCCATTTTGTTTTCTTATTTAGTTTAATTACAAGAACAATTGTGCAAATAGTGACTGTAATAAGTAACACCGACGACAATAAGACGCTGTGAGTAAAGAACATGACTGAATCTACTATCTCCCTGTGTTTGGTAAATGTTATCACAAGAATAGATCGATTCCGCGACACGTTGTACGTCCACACAAGTTTATGAACGAAGTAGAAGGGACAGAACAAAAAGGTCGTGAATACAAAAATGGTGACATTGATGACCTTGGTTCTGAACGGGTTATCAAGATCTTGACCTTGAGAGGCATAGCGATACATAGACATCTCTCTAGTGTGATAAATGCTGTGATGAAGCTCGTAATTCTGAAATACAAAAACAAGAGGAAACGTGTATTCTATTTTATAAGAAATTAAAAACAGAGTAATCTTCCACAGATTATTGAACATTAATCAAATTACCATAATTGTTTTATGTGTAATCACTTTTTGTATTTCCACGGATACACTTTTGCCATAAATGGTATATCAGGTCTCATAATTATTTTGTAACATTTGATTTCGTACACGCCTCATTAAATGTTCTTTTTGAACTGTATATTCTTTTATATAGCTATTGTTAATCAAGATCGCCATACCCCTCCCTTCAAAAGTAAACTATGTAAACAACATATATTGCATTGTTTATTAATGAGAAATTGTCTCCACTCACGTATTTTGGGTAATTAAATTATCTTTCATGGATACTTCCATGGATACGATTTAGAAAGCTCGTAATTTAGAATAATTTCCAAAATTGAGAAGTGACAATAACATTGAGCAAGTGGGAATTTACACCTGTTGGGAGAATTACATACTGGGCTTGAATATGTATCAGACAGCACGTATGTGCGAGACAGAAAGTAATAGTCGAGAAGACCCGTGATTGTACTGCATCACATACGTAGGATAACATAATTCTCGTATTTACAGACCTTCGGCACATGATTTTGGGGCAATGTCCATTGGTTTTATGCCCGTGCCGCTTTACTTTCTCAGAAAAATCCGGTACTGATTTATGGCTGGGTGAACCCGGAAGCTATCTCTCTTGTCCTTTGTAGTCTAGTTCACTAACCACTGAGCTATAGCGGCTCTCAACTCATTCCCATACCCACTCAAAAATTGTTAGCCAATACAAACACAACGTGTTTTTTTTGTGACTTTATATTATTCTTGATCTCTTCATAGAGCGAGGTCAATGTCTACCTTAAAGTTCTTTTAGTTCCCGGCATCAAGGCAGATAATTGCCTCATAAATCCTCATAGTTTTCTAATATCAACTTATGATTACTCTTCTTCATCGTACTCCATTAGAGGCGTTAAGTGAGCGTAGATGCGTTGCTTTATTTTACATTTTTTTCTTCTTAATCCGCTGGACTCCCGCTGGAGCATAGGGCACTTACAAGAGATCACCACCCAATCCTGTCTGGAGCAAGAATGGACAACTCTCGCCAGGACTTGGCAGCCTCAATCATTTCATCATGTTAGGTTCGTCACCATGTCTCCAATGGGGTGCCTCGCCTTCGTTTACCAGATGAAAGGTGACCAAGGTAATGCGGTAAGGGTTCAACTATGCATTCTGTCACCAATAAGGCGAGGTTAAGCTACCTATAGTTCTTCTTCACTTCTACCTTTCAACTCCCTGTGGAGCATAGGTCATCAACAAAAACTTTCCAAGTCGTTCTGTTTCTTGCCATTCTTTTAAGATCATTATATGTCTTCCCCATCATCTTTATCTCTGCTTCTATCTGTCTTCCCCAAGAATTCCTTGGTCTTCCTCTGTGTCTTTTCCTCTGGGGATTCCAAAAATGGGCCTGTTGTGTGATACTCTCAGTTGGCTTCCGTAGTGTGTGTCCTATCCAGCGCCATCGTCTTCGCTGTATCTCTTTATCCACTGGTATTTGACTGGTACATTTCCATAATTCTATGTTAGCGATTTTGTCATGCCATTTGCATCCTTTTATCCTGCGTGAGCATCCATTAATGAAAGTCTATCTTCATGATTGTCAATTTTGTTGTTCTCCATGTTTCATAGTCATATAATAGGACTGACTTAACATTGCATACCTATAGTTAGGATCTTCTAAAATCATACGGATATTATGCACATTATTTATTGTACAACTACTTGTCTGCATTCTGATGATCTTGTCTCCTAGAACTTGTTCTCTTATCCTAGACTCGATGTACTCTCACACAGGTCTTCTTTCGTTGACAGCTCCTCTCTCTCTCTCTCTCTCTCTCTCTCTTTCTCTCTCGCTCTCTCTCTGCCTCTCGTCGAATGTACAAGTTCTTATCACCCCGAGCTCATTCTATTAACCACGTTATCCCTCAAGGTTCATGCTTTTGTACGAGCTGCTCCCGAACTCGTGCTCAAAATATTACTCTCACTGCTCAAGTGAGACAACTGCCATTATTCTACTATTTGTAGTCTCCTATTACTTACAAGTGAGACAACTACCATTATTCATCTATCTGTAGTCTCCTATTTCTTACAAGTGAGACAGCTACCATATTCATCTATCTGTTGTCTTCCTTTTCTTACAAGTGTGACAACTGTCATTATTCATCTATCTGTAGTCTACATTTTCTTACAAGTAAGACATCTTCCATTATTCGTCAATCGGTTGTCTCCCTTTTCTTACAAGTGAAACAACTCTCATTATTAGACTAGCTCTGTAACAATACAAGTTGCGGATGCCTGATTCGTTCCATTTATAGAGCATGGCCTAGCCATTGTCAACGTCTTCCTTTCACTTCTTCATTGACATTATTAATGCCTGACCTTGCAGCTTCTTTGTTTATGAAGTGTTGGTCCCAATGGATGTTTAGAATCTGCTTTAGACAGCGACCTTCGAATCCCTTAAGTCGACTTTCTGTCGTGTGGTTCATTCTCCACGTTTCCCTGCATAGAAGGGTATGGATCGCCCATTTTACTTATAAATTCTAAACTTGGTGTTGAGATGGAGACTAGTTGAATACCAATATTTCTAAATCTTTTTAATGCCTGCACCGACAAGCCTATTTCAGCACAGGTCTCTTTCCCTATGTCGCTAGTTGATGATGTACAGCATCATAAGTAAATAAGATGATCCACTTCTATGATCGGACTTGATAGCAATGAATGCACTTCTATGATCGGACTTGATAGCAATGAATGCACTTCTATGATTGGACTTGATAGCAATGAATGCACTTCTATGATCGGACTTGATAGCAATGAATGCACTTCTACGATCGGACTTGATAGCAATGAATGCACTTCTATGATCGGACTTGATAGCAATGAATGCACTTCTATGATCGGACTTGATAGCAATGAATGCACTTCTATGATCGGACTTGATAGCAATGAATGCACTTCTATGATCGGACTTGATAGCAATGCATGCACTTCTCTGAATGCAATTGTCATTGTATTGATGTTGTTTACATCAGACTGTGGTACTTTAGCTTGTTTGCTCATAACCATGTCTTTTCCTCGCTGCATTTGAAGGTTACCGCCTTACTTTCCACTCTTAGATTCATATCTTCTTAGCCAGATCGACAAGTTTGTTTCCGGAGCACTGCTGTGTAGTGGAGTAGGATCTTGATCACATTTTCTTGCTAATCCAGCAGGGGGAAATCAGCTATGATTTTCTGACACGCCTTCAGCCCAGTGCTGTTGAACATTTTGACCCCAATCTTCGAAATAAGTAGATTAACTTTTCCCTTTGGAGCTTCCTTTAAGTGACGTACATCGAATATAATCAAAACCGTAATCATTTATTGTTTTAAACCGATCCAATGAAAAAAAAATAGTTACTACTGTAAACAGGAAATCAGGAGACAAAGAGTGAAGCCAACATATACTTGGATAAGACAGGCTGAAGCAGAGATGTAGAGAATGGTAACAAGACCTTTAAAAAATAGCAAGACACAGGCAATTGTTTGTTGAAGAAGACCTCCACAGAGAGTTGAAAGGAAGAAGAAATTTCAGATTGATACTATTACGGTATCGGGTTCACTTAGTCATACACTTTTGCTAGAAAGTTTTTATTTTCTTGGAACGCCTAGACTAGAACTATTTACTCATTATTCTAAAAGTTATCGGTCCTAGAAAATTTAGCACATTATCATCATACATAGTGTACATTACTCTCAATTAGGGACAGGTTTTATTTTCTTGTTAAAACCTGTAATCTCACTTCTAAACAATTTTGAATAAATGTATATTTAGAAAGACGAAGTACGTGTTTGCACCTGCAAGACAGACTTTATCAAATTATTTATCAGAAATTGCTGATGTATTTCACTAACACTTTTCAAAGATTGTACCTTTCACTATAGCATTAATTCATGCAATAATTAATCATGCAGCACAAAAATAAACAACAGAAACAAGTGCAACACTTCAAATACTTGGGCACAATAATAACATCAGATGGAAGATGCACCACAGAAATAATATCTTATGCAACATAACTATGTCAATAAAAGTGAGAAGGTGAGTTCATTGGTGCTATATAGAACCAAATCTGACCTATGGAAGCAAATCATGGGCAGCAGCCAAACAAATGAAAAGACGATTAGAGTCCACAGAGATGGGATTTCTCAGAAGAATGTTGAAAGTTCCCTGGACAGCTAAAAAGACCAATGAGGAAATTCTCAAAGAGGCCAACACAAAAATGGAAGTTCTAAAAATATCAGAAAGAAACAATCAACATTCTTTGGGCACATCATGAAAAGAGAAAAGTTGGAATATTTGGTTACAACTGGCAAAATAAAAGGAAAGAGAGATTGCGGACGCCAAAAAGAGAAAATACTGGATAGCTTGGTGCCATGGCATTGAAAACAGTCAACAGCAGAACCGATAGGATGCACTGTATATAGAAGATTGTTGAAGAGCATGATCGCCTACTCTAACCAGTATGGCATATCTTTGATGATGATGATGTTTGGCACTGTTAGCATATTAGCAAGTTAGCGTATTGGCGTTTCATCGCTCTAAACATATACCCTTTTCATTAATTTCATTACATAAATAGAAGAAATAAATTTTCCGTTTCGAATACAAACAATTTCACTGCATGTCAGTGATATCTGACTGTATAATTTCTATACACCAATCGTGCTATTTGATTTTTTTACAAACGCAAACATAACTTTATTTTATGTGAAATAATAGTGCGATAGAATTTCAAATTGCAATATCAGTAATTAAAACATTTGACTTTAAAATTATCATCATCATCAAGTACCGGGCCTAGTGGCGTAGGTGATCATGTCTCTCCATAACTTTCGATCTCGGCAGCTATTTATCATTTCTTTTGTTGACCTTCTGCCAAGCCATTCTCTTAAGCTATCTGTTATTTTTTTCTTTGCTTCCCTCTATCTCTTCGTCCCTCATTTTTTCCAGTTGTTACAATATATTCAGGTTGTTCTCTTCTCATTACATGGCCAAAAAATGATGATTGTTTCTTCCCAATATTGAAAATTAGCTCTCTTTTTGCTTTGTCCTCTCTCAGAACCTTTCATTACTCTTCTTAGCTGTCCAGGGTATTCTCAACATTCTTCTGTAAAACCACATTTCTACAGACTCCAGTGATTTTCTTGTCTGTTATATTGTCCATGACTCGCACCCATATGTTAAGACTGGCTCTACGTAACATTTAAGAACTCTTTTTCCTGTTTCTATTGTCAAAAATGGATTGCATGAATGGATTATCTGACTTTAAAATATTCATAATATAAACCAGGTAATATTCTTAGACACAAACATGATACCTTACATAACTACTAATATTCTCAGACACACATATGATACCTTACATAACTACTGATATTCTCAGACACAAATATGATTCCTTACATAACTACTAATATTCTCAGACACAAACATGCTACCTTACATAACTACTAATATTCTCAGACACAAATATGATACCTTACATAACTCCTAATATTCTCAGACACAAATATGATACCTTACATAACTACTAATATTTTCACACACAATATGTACGTAGGCAATGGGCAGAGTCATTACAGAAGTAAAAATACGTAAGGTCACCTTTGTCTACGTTCCAGGACATGCTGGAGTACGGGGAAATGAAAGGGCTGACAGGTCGGCTAGTTGCGCTATTGTTGAGGACGGTCAATCAATGGATCGGGCGGACATCATCAATGCCCTATCAATATAGTAATAAATAATCAATAGAAAAACAAGACTTCGACAACCATGAGTCCACGTCACTCCTTCGGATGAAAGAGATGGGAGTTAAGATGGGCACAGCCAGAAATGAGAAACTTAGTGGCCGTGTAAGAAGACTAATTAACCAACACAGAACTGGAGTCGTCAGTCGCTGGACACTTTGAGACTTGCTGAGGATAGGACCTGAGCACCTATGGACATGTTCGGAGTACAATGATGATGACCCGCTAATAACTCAATAACACGGTACCTTACATAACTACTAATGAACTCAAAACATTATAAGAACATGCTTGTCGCATCACCTGTTAAAACAGACATGGGGCATGGCTGAAGAGACATAGATGATGTCTAGTGGGGCTATGGGTAGATCTGAGTAGAGAAACAAGGGATTATAGCCAATACTTCCCCAGAACATCGTCAAAGAGCAGAAGAGATCAGATATAGCCAGACCTGAAAATATACACATTATTTATATGTTTACATCATGCTTTATGTTCGTATATTGATTAATAATGAAAATCATCAATTAGTAAGAAATAGATTTAGCACAAATTAGCATGAAATATATTTGAATCATTTTCTAACGTTTCTATTTTCAAATATATTTACATTTTGTCACATATTTCAGTGCATACAATTTACATCTGACTTTAACTATCTTTAAAAAAAAATAATCTTTGCGATACATTCATATTACTGGTGTCTGCCAAGGGGACCGTAGAATCGGAGAATAAAGGCCGATCGTCTAGTGCTGTCGCCATGTGTTGTCGAGCCTGAGTTTTAAAAAAAAAATGTTTGACCCTACCGGAATTTTAACCCGCTTTCATCTGGTTTGGGAGCACGATGATTTATCGATTCGGTCACTCGCTCTCCATTTGTTTACTGATGTCCTCAAACAGAAACTTTAGATTCGATTAATTACTTCACTGTAATCTTTTCAAAGGATTCCACACACGCAAGTATTACCGCGCTAGTTCATGCCATTTTGTCGCTAGATTTGAAAATGTTCGTTAACAATATCAATATATCGTGCATTAGGTTTTAAAACTACAGAACATATGTTTGATTATTTGATGTGTACAGTAAAAAGAAAAGTGCCCCATCATGCCAAATGGCGTACAGGGAATATGGTGTTAGTGACCATAATTTTTATATACCTTTGGCACATAATTTTTGGTCGGTATTACGCCAGTGCTGCTTTGTTTTCCCAGAAAGAATCCGGTATCCATTTAAGGTTGAGTGAACCAGGAAGCCGTCAATCAGGATCGAACTCGACCTCTTGTCCTTAGTAGTCCGGTTCACTAACCACTGAGCTATCGAGCCTCAGGTATATACAGTAATTGCTATGTAAAGATTGTAAAAACCGTAAGAGAAGTCTTTTGTTTTACCATAGTTAAGGAACTGAATTCTGAAATGGTGTTGTACATAGATGGACGATCATATTTGTATTCACGCAGTGTATTTTCCGTACAATTGCTCCAGAATATCTCATCACTAGGTTCTTAATATGTAACACCTTTACTGTATCCTATGGATCTGGGGTAGGGCAAATGTTAATGAACCGAGCTAGTGTGGACAGTATGTTCGTTTTATTCCGATCAACAACTTTTAGTATCACACAGCACTCGATAATTTATCCAGAATTATTATACTAAGAAATAAAGTTGAAGTGACCACGTGACTCATATATATATATATATAACTTCTTCCTCTTTCCTTCCTCATCTGCCTTTCCGCGTCGAGGGGAGATATAATTTGCGATCTTTTGCTCTTCTGTTGCTTTTATGTTTCCTAGTGCTTCTAATATTCAATTGATCCATCTTTTTCGTGGTCGACCCTTGGGTCTGGTGTTCTCACAACGTTTGTTGAAGGCTCGTTGTGTTGTGTTTTGTTTTTTTCTGCCTTGTCACGTGGCCAAACCATTTTATCTGTTGTTTCCTTATATATTCTTATATAGCGGGGGCTATTCCTAGCTTTTTTCCCAGTTCTTCATTTCTGATCTTATCTCTCAGACTGTTTCCTGTCATTCGTCTAACACATTTCATCTCAGTTGAGGTTATTTTTCCTTTTTGTTCTTGCATCTAGGGTCCAGGTCTGGTATTGGTAGCACAACGTTGATATGAATATTGTATTGCATAGTGCTCGTTTTGCCTCCAGAGTTCAATATATATATATTATATATATGTGACAGTTAAATTTACAAAAATATAACGCTAAACCCAAATTTACTACTACTCTAAGCGTGGCGATCGTTCTTTGTTCATCAGTTTATTTCAACCGTAGATCCAGCAACTACAGAGTTCGTGCATTCATTCATTGGGCACCGTCTTCACATCTAAGGTTGAATGCCATGTAACGCTATTTTAGTCTGTGTCTTGTCTTGATGGTGCATGCCATAGGTTCACCTGTCCACCTTTTGATGTTATCAGTCTTTAGTCAGATAGGTAGATAACATTATTTCAAAGATTGTAGAAGTGTTACCTATTTTGAAATAATTTATCCCAGCAGAGACATGTCAAGTATTCCTTTGTAGTTGTCATTTATTGCAGATTATTTTGCGCACATACTTGCAACAGAGTATCTAAAGCTTTCGTTCAGAACCGATAGAGATAATAAAAAAAAACATTTACCAAAAGTGAAATTCCAAATTGAAAATGTTGTTTAGTTTGAGCATTACAAAAATAGGAAAAAAATAATTTTAAAATACTTATTTTTACATATTTTTTACATTTGTGTTGTTGAAGAATATTTCAATCTGCCTTGCTCAATGTTGTTGTTTGCTATAGAAACGACACTCTGCTGTGCGTTTTTCAAGATCATGTGTAAAATATAATCAAATGACATGGAATATTTCATCTATAAATCGTTCAATTTTCTAATTACTAGCAGGTCGAAAATACTAGGTACTACTGTATTTATATAAAAGTCTAGATGAGCGAATGTAAGAAACATACCAAGCAGTGTGATGTTGATGCTGTCCTTGAACCCTTGCTTCACAAACACACAAATGTTTGCGATGTTTGATGCAATGCCAAACAAGCTGACGATACCGCAGAGAATGACGTAATTAATTAGTTGAAACATCTGTCTGACGTCATTTGTAACAGGATCAATTACATTGTCGCTGAAACTAGTAACGACTTCTTTGTAGTGAATTCCATGTTACAGTTAATGGGTTGCGTAACAAAAGAAACTTTAGGTCATTGTATTTTTCTGTTTACTATCAAAATGTTAATGTCCTGTTCAGAACATTATATTTTTATATTTATTACTTCTAGTTAAAAAAAAAACAGGTTTGACTGATTTTGGTTACTTGTATGATTTTGTGATATTGTTAATGCATTTCAATGACTGGTACATGCTAATGTAGCGTCGGCAGTTTCACTTACAGCTAAAGGACACTTTACGTTTTTCTATGTTGGTATGTCACGACGGGTCATGAAATAATTTTCCATTCCTTGATATGAACTACAGACCCAAGGATAGACCACGAAAAAGATGGATCGACGGAATATTAGAAACACTAGGAAAAATAACAGCAGAAGAGCAAAAGACCGCAAATTGTACCTCCCCTCGACATTGAAAGGCAAAATAAGGAAGGAAATAAGAAGAAAAATGAAACTGAGGTTACTTCCCCTTGATAAATTAACTACCTTGTCGCTATACAATTTAGTGGGTGTGTGGTTTTCGAATATAACATTTTGCTCTTTGCTGTAATGGTTACATCTTTCTATGTATAATGTATTTAGTTACATAGGTCATTACATTTAATTTGTGTCATAGTCAGTCTGTAGTTGATTCAACCAATGGTTACCAACATTATTATTATTATGAGAGATATATACGAACATGTATTAAACCCTATCTTACCTACAGCTTGAATAACAATATTGATTAGATCACGTGACATATTCCGTGTCGGCTATTGGATGTTTGTATCTGAAACAATTGTTGTCAAATAACGGATGTTTGAATAGACGTTGACAGGTGCAATTATCACTCAATCTGCCGTACATCGTTGCAAGACTAGAGTTCACCGCGGCAGATAATTGTTGGAATTTGCGACATTTCGTGAATTAATTATGTAGGAGAATGCTTTGTTACCAGCCTGTAGTGGCATCGATTTTTCAGAAATATGGAAACACTCTCTCGGTGATTTGAGAATTGACTCGAATACGCTCACCCTAATGTTAGTAATTAAATGTAATAACAGCACATCTGTTACAACTACTCGTATCAATTTTATGGGCACTATTTTAGCTCTCTTCTGAGTTTAGATTTAACTCTACTATAATTTCTTGCTGTAGAATTGTAGTTTTACAAAAGGGTGTTGGGAATATTATGGACAGCTAAGAATAGTAACGAAAACGTTCTGAAAGAGGCCAAAGCAAAAGGGAAATAATTTACAATATTATAAAGAAACAATCAGCATTTTTTGGTCACGTAACAAGAAGGGAATATTTGGAATATATTGCTACAACTGGGAAAATGAGGGACGTAGAGATAGAGAGAAGCAAAGAGAAATGATATCAGACAGCTTAAGAGACTGGCTCGACAGAAGGTCAACAACAGAAATGAAAAATTACTGTTAAGATCGACAGTTGTGGAGAGACATGATCACCTAAGCCAGCAGGCATGATACTAGATGCTGATGATTTGTTATTTGTTTAATCATACTGGTGTGTCACCCATCAACGATTGACATGATAGCTTCCCTTTACAGAGTTGTCGGTATTAGCTTACCTTAACGTCTTCAGCAGTCATTATTTTACACCCACTATTTATATTAAATTAAATAATGTTGATATCAAATTCCGACGGATTTTCAGAACACTACTTATTATTACCTGCTTGCTTTTTATTTAAAATATCTAGATTCTTCATTCATTATATATATATACTCGTACAGTACACCATGTTACTGAGAACTAAGTCCTTGATGTAATGGTCAAGACTTCAAAGACATGACTGCTTTTACAGCTTTAATTCTTCACGTTGAACAACTAAATCAACATGGTTTCTGGAAAAGTCATTACCAAAATTACTGTTGTCTGTTCATTACATCATTCGATCATATCAAGGGAATAATATTCTGTAAAGAAATTCAAACAGAACAAAACATAGTTTTGGGGCATGTTAAACAACACAGCAGTCTACTAAAAGTAATCTTAAAAGGGAAAATAAAAGTTAAAAGAAGCAAACCAGGACTATCATGGACAAGAAACATCAACATCAAATGATGGACGAATCAGACTATGACAACCCGCACTATTGAAGAAAAAGATAGGGAGGAATGTCGCTCTATGGTAGCCAACTTTCGATGCAGAGATGACATTATAAATGATGGATCTGTAACACTTTCATGGTGATATACACATCGCCATTCCGGCATACAAATAATGAAACTATGGAATAACAGTGAGTTTTATCACTTTATATTTTGATATGTAAATAAATGAGTGTGAGTGGTAATATTTTATTTGTATCCAACAAATGTATACTTCTGATGTACTTTATCGTTTACCAAATCGCCATAAGCTTCAAAAGAATCTATTTATTCTACATAAACGATAGAAAATTATAATTTAAAAAAAAAAGTTTATTGACATATCATATATAGTGGCATCACGAAAACAGTAGTAAATTTAATGGTGTCTCGTAACTGTACTCATAGCGAAATATGTGAGTGTTGTTAATGTAATCTCATTTGAGGAAAGTGTCTGCTGCCGATCTCAACTTCTTCAAAATATGATAATCTTCGTTAAAGTTTGCAGCTTCAGTAGAAACAAGAAAGAGTGTTCTTAAATGTTACGTAGAGCCAGTCTTAACATATGGATGCGAATCATGGACAATAGGACAACAGACAAGAAAATTACTGGAGTCTGTAGAAATGTGGTTTTACAGAAGAATGTTGAGAATACCCTGGACAGCTAAGAAAAGTAATGAAAATGTTCTGAGAGAGTTCAAAGCAAAAAGAGAGGTAATTTCCAATAATAGGGAGAAACAATTATTTTTTTGGCCATGTAATGAGAAGAGAACAACTGGAAAAAAATTGAGCGACGAAGAGATAGAGGGAAGCAAAGAGAAAAAAATAACAGACAGCTTAAGAGAATGGCTTGGCAGAAAGTCAACTACAGAAATGATAAATTGTTGTCGAGATCGAAAGTGTGGAGAGACATGATCACCTACGCCAGCAGGCCCAGTACTTGATGATGATGATGATGAATATGTGGTAACGATTGGATCAAGGAGACCCTGATAAAAAAAAAAAGCTAACCAAGGTAATTCAACACCTGGTCAGTGATCGCGGGAACTGGGTCTTTGGGGCCACAGATTAGGATTTCCTCGAAAAAAGAAACTATCATAAACTCAGGATATCGTCGACTATACGAACAGTTGTGTGTTTCATAACCATCACATTAATTGATGGATGTAGCTTTACCGTCAGCCCCAACCTTTTTCGAACCATATACAGACTGGTTGATCCTGTTAGGTGCTGATTGGAGATACATTTACTTTTTTCCATTAAGATCTTCGGATCGACCCCCCCCCCCCCCCAAAAAAAAAAAAATGCAGACACACTCTTCAGTCTCTCAAAGCTTACATTTTTGTCCCACCCAATCTTTTCCTCTTCTCATTAGGGATGTAGAACACACTTGGCGATGTCCTCTTTGTCTAAGGCATGGCTACACTCAATGCCAGAACTGCCAACGAGCTTATCTGCTATTTCATTGCCCCGAGCACCAGCATGCCCTGGACAGTATAACGAGGTTAACGCGCTCACTATAGAGACAGACAGATAGACAGACAGACAGGCATATAGATAGATAGATAGATAGATAGATAGATAGATAGATAGATAGATAGATAGATAGATAGATAGATAGATAGATAGATAGATAGATAGATAGATAGATAGATAGATAGATAGATAGATAGATAGATAGATAGATAGATAGATAGATAGATAGATAGATAGATAGATAGATAGATAGATAGATAGATAGATAGATAGATAGATAGATAGATAGATAGATAGATAGATAGATAGATAGATAGATAGATAGATAGATAGATAGATAGATAGATAGATTGGTCGGTAGGTAGGTATATAGATAGATTGATAGGATATGTAGATGTAGGTAGGAATTTTGGCATTTATGTAGACATGTATTTTGGTAAATATGTATTTATTTAGGTAAGAATGTAGTAAATACTTACATACATAGTATGTATGTAGGGAGCCGCGATAGCTCAGTGGTTAGTGAACTGGACTACAAAGGACAAGGAGTAGGGTTCGATCCCAACCGACGGCTTCCGGGTTCACCCAGCCTTAAATGGGTACCAGATTTTTTTCTGGGAAAAGTAAAGCGGCATGGGCGTAAAACCGACCACATACCCCAAAAAATCATGTGACGGAGGTCTGTAAAATTTATGCTCACTAACACCATATTCCCTATACGCCACTTGGTGTGACAGGGGTACTTTACCTCTTTTTTTATATTATGTATGTATTTTGGTAATATGTATTTTTTTAGGTAGGAATGCAGTAAATACTTACATATTATGTATGTATTTTGCGAAGTATGTATTTAGTTATCTATAAACTTGGGTATGTATTTTTGAAACTAGTGCTTTTCTGTTGTTAGAGCGTTAAGTCTCATTTTGACACTGGTTTTCTTTAAACGCTTCTAATATCCATTCAGCTTTTTTATGATCAATCTATTTTCTTACATTATAAGTTTATACTTGGGTTAAATCCACCTCTGCTATCAAAGGCCACTAATTTTCTTGTGCTTGTTTATTCACCTACAATTTTATCTGTTTCCAGTTCTTCCCAAAACATATTTTTTGTGATCGTCGCGTTCATTTTTATCGCAGGTATGCAGTTTCATCGGCGCTGTTTATGATGAACTCCAAATCTCCCAGGCCCGAGTTCTGATTTTACGAAACAAATAATGATTCAGAAGTTTCTTATGTTTGGCTTTCTATTGTGGACTTACAAATGCTGCATGGCTCATTTAATTTATTTAAAAAACTACGTCAATGTTAATCTTATGTACGCAGAGCATTAGAGTATCAAAATCAGGCCGCATGTCCTTCGCAGGATGTTGTATTCACCACAGTCCGTCTAAAACAATCTCTTATCTCTAGCCAGATCTCCCACAGAACATTGCATTCACCACAGTCTGTCTGAAACAATCTCTTATCTCTAGCCAGATCTCCCACAGAACATTGAATTCGCTACATTCCGTCTGAAACAATATCTTATCTCTAGCCAGATCTCCCACAGAACATTGCATTCACCACAGTCCGTCTGAAACAATCTCTTATCTCTAGCCAGATCTCCCACAGAACATTGCATTCACCACAGTCTGTCTGAAACAATCTCTTATCTCTAGCCAGATCTCCCACAGAACATTGCATTCACCACAGTCTGTCTGAAACAATATCTTATCTCTAGCCAGATCTCCCACAGAACATTGAATTCGCCACATTCTGTCTGAAACAATCTCTTATCTCTAGCCAGATCTCCCACAGAACATTGCATTCACCACAGTCTGTCTGAAACAATCTCTTATCTCTAGCCAGATCTCCCACAGAACATTGAATTCGCCACATTCTGTCTGAAACAATCTCTTATCTCTAGCCAGATCTCCCACAGAACATTGCATTCACCACAGTCTGTCTGAAACAATCTCTTATCTCTAGCCAGATCTCCCACAGAACATTGCATTCACCACAGTCTGTCTGAAACAATCTCTTATCTCTAGCCAGATCTCCCACAGAACATTGCATTCACCACAGTCTGTCTGAAACAATCTCTTATCTCTAGCCAGATCTCCCACAGAACATTGCATTCACCACAGTCTGTCTGAAACATTCTCTTATCTCTAGCCAGATCTGCCACAGAACATTGCATTCACCACAGTCTGTCTGAAACAATCTCTTATCTCTAGCCAGATCTCCCACAGAACATTGCATTCACCACAGTCTGTCTGAAACAATCTCTTATCTCTAGCCAGATCTCCCACAGAACATTGCATTCACTACAGCCCATTGAAAGAAATTACATCTCCAGCCAAATATCGCACTTATTTTGTTCTCATGATCAAGGTCTGCTTGATGCCTTGTTATAGTTTGTTTAATCCCAGGCGAATAATCTCTACTCGATCCTGGATATAAGGAGATGATTACCAATTGTTGAGAGCTTGATTTCTGACTCGGGTTCAAATATTTTGGGAAGGCAATAGCTGCAAGTTATTATTCACTCACTTTACACGTGTGAATTATTTCTGAGAAGCTGAATACTTCACTCTCTTGCATCAACATTTGTCACATTATTCATCCACCTTTATCCTTTACTAATATGTTGGTTCGTTTCATGTTATGATCTAGACAACATATTGCCTGCTAAGACTTTCATAAGATAAATAATATCAGTATATTCGACATAGAGAAACATCTATTCTTCAGCACAAGACAGTAACTATCAGCACAATAAAGCAGCATATGCAGATGTTTATTCCTTCCCACCATGTAATATCAGCGTCAAACTTGGTCGCTCATAAATAAACTTAGAAGAAAGGGAGAATTGAAAAAAATAGAACAAAATGGTATGTTAGAAGCTTTACGTGATTAGTAGACGACACAGATTTGAACGACGTTTCGGCACAAGAGGCCTTCAGCAGGAACAAACAAACAACACGCACACACAGATAAGCAAGTAAATAAAACTAATCCTACATAGCTAACTAGGCACGAAACATCCAAAACAAAAATAATCGAAACTGGTTAAAGAAAAGAAAAATGACTTCCCTGTGCCGTGGACCGTGGTCAGAATGGGAAAGGGCGAGTCACTCGGGTGTAGCTGTAATTATACCCTCTGGGCAGGTGAATGGTCCTTAAAATACGAGAGTAGGGAGAACGCTGGCTAGGTTACCTCGGCTACAAAGACACTGACAATGTCCATAAGTATCTAAGGGCCCACAAATACATGTATACACACACAAACAAAAATATAACAGGAAAAAAAAATTATTATATTTTATTTTAAAATATTGCGGGTGATTACCGTTTAGGTGTTTTATACTCAGAACAGTATTCACATCGAAATTGTATATCCTCATCGTCATCGGACGGATAACCTGTGTTTTTCTTGTTATCGTTCACCTGATAAGTGGGTGATGTGCGTTGCTACCTAAAAGCACTGACGCATCCGTTGCCAGCATGGGTAGATTTGCTTAACAACTTTTGCCCGGCAGAGACCATTTCTTTACCTAATTCTTTTTAGCTGAAACTACCAAGGGTTACTCCAAGAATCACGTTCTGATGGTATGTAATAATTATGGGCACTAACACTATATTCCCTTTTAGAATATTGGCGTGACGGGGCTCTTCACCTTTTTACTTTTTAATATGATATAAAGCTACGTGGAGTGATGAAACATGTTGCATGGGCAACAACTTGTCTCTTTCTTTTTCTGCCCAAGCTCGCGCCCTGGAGAGGACACTCCGGAATCGTCATTTTGGTGTCGACGCACAACTCATCATCTTGTGCCATACCGGTTGGCGAAGTTGATCATGTCCCTCCACAATCTTCTATCTACAGTGCATCGTATCAGTTCTGTTGTTGACTGTTTCCATGCCATGACACCAAGCTATCCAGTATTTTCTCTCTTTGTCTTCCGCGATCTCTCTTTCCTTTTATTTTGCCAGTTGTAACCAAGTATTCCAACTTTCCTCTTCTCATGATGTGCCCAAAAAATGTTGATTGCTTCTTTCTGATGTTTTTTAAGAGCTCCCTTTTTGTGTTGGTCTATTTGATAACTTTCTCATTGGTCTTTTTAGCTGTCCAGGGAACTTTCAACATTCTTCTGAGAAATCCCATCTCTGTGGCCTCTAATCGTCTTTTCATTTGTTTGTCTATTGTCTATGATTCGCTTCCATAGGTCAGAATTGGTTCTGTATAGCACCGATGAACTCTCTTTCTCATTTTTTTTGACACAGATTTGTTGCATAAGATATTTTTCATTTTCTGAAATGCTATTTTGGCCTGGGCTATTCTGCTTTTTATTTCTGTGGTGCATCTCCCATCTGATGTGTGTAAACACGGCATGAAGACTCTGAACATAAACCCTGCAGCATGGGAAGACATAGCTGCAGACCGCAATCTCTGGAAACACACTCTAAAGGTTCACCTCAAAGAAGAAGCAGACAGATTCACGGAGAAAGAGAATACACGACGAAAGAAAAGAAAAGAAAAAATAACATTTCTAAGGGCGCTGAAAAATCCATAGTCAACTATGACTGACGGAGGCTACTATCGTGAACTATGACTGACGGAGGCTACTATAGTCAACTATGACTGACGGAGGCTACTACTAATACTCTGATTTAAAGCATACTACAGGTATTATATTTTTTTGTTTTAGAAAGATGTAAAGAACACATTCAATACTATGACAACATCGTGAAAGCTTCCGGCGGGATATTCTATGGATGAAATAAAAACAGGAAGCAAGATCTGCTCTATAGGTGTGTACCCATTGATATAACGTACAAACACAGACACACACACAGACACACGCACAGACATACACACACAATTATAAGAGCACAGTGTAAGCCCTATCCCTTCACTAGATGTGTAGAAACAGGTGCAAGATCTGCAGTCTCTGGACAGCAGATGGCGGGCGATGACACAGTGATGATTAGTTGGCACACCTCATGGATGTTACTGACATCAGCATTACTATTATATTGGACCCGTCCTTGAACATGATTGTTCTGCTCAGTGTTTGGTAAGAACAGAAGACACTTTCCATAACAAGAATCTGATCCAAGTGTTTGTACAAGAATGGCTCCAGTAAATGGATCACACATAAACTGCTTTCATGTTTATGACGTGTTGTTTAAAGCTAAAATGCATTTGGTTATTTAGTTATGGAAGGCCCCGGTATCACTGGAAACGAATTAAAATCCATAATTGCTCAAGCGCCCGTGCCAGCGTAATCATCAGAATTAATATCTCATTTCCCAAACAAAGAAAGTTAGCTGTAGTCCCCATCGTAGCAGTCTCAGCACACGCCAAAAGACATAAGGCGAAACCGCGCAGAAAGTGAACACAGCCAACTGTTCCCTGTCATACGATATCATCATTCATCGTAAACAATTGGAATTTCGAAACATGATCAAAACGGATGATACACAAAGCTCACGATGTGCACAGAGCACTCAACTCAGTAGCTCCTGCAACAAGCTGGACTTGGAATATGAGGAAACTGCAACAAGGAACACTTTTCATGCATAGCCTTCAATTGTTCCCGCCGCCTACCCACCATATACCGGACGTTCACGTCCTCTTCAAAATGGTGACCTTATTTATTACCTTAATTATTGTCAAGATTACTGGAAGCTCGAGATATTGTGATGAATGAGGCTAAAACTCTAGGAAGAGACAGTAATATAAACAATCCGGAATAACATTACTCCTTTCTGTATTCAGACTTATTGTGTATTCTGATAACAACGTCATTAAAAGCTTCAATAGATATAACTATAAAACACCAGCATTTATCTTCATCATTTTATTCTTTCCTTCTTAATTTGCCTTTCGGTGTCGAGGGGATATATAATTTGAGGTCATTTGCTCGTCTGTTCGCCTCTGTTGCTATGTTTCCCAGTGTTTCTAATATCCCGTCAATCCATCTTTTTCGTGGTCGGCCTTTGAGTCTGGTGTTCTCGCTTCGTTTATTGAAGGCTCGTTGCGTTGTGTTTAGATCTTTCTGCATTACCACATAGGCAAACGATTTTATCTGTTTTTTTTTCTTTATATATTCATGCCGGGGGTTATTCTTAGCTATTTTCTCATGCTGTTTCCAATCATACGTCTAACACATTTAATCTCAGTAGAGGTTATTTGTCTTATTGTTCTTAATTAATTAATATAATACTAGAAAAAGGCACTGCTGCGATAGTTCATCATTCGAATATAAATCTACAAAGATAGAAAGAACAAATACTAGTTGTTTGAGGTTTCTTCTCACGTTTATAAATAATAATCTTTCAATCTCAATTAATGTCTGACATGAGATCGTAGAAAAGTCAGAAGTGCTCATTCGCCTTTAACAGATGACAAAGCGTGCACACACTAACGGCCAGAGTAAATCCAAACGTAGGAAATGCATTTTAAAAGTATTTAACGGTTAAGTTTATAGTCTGTGACATTTATTTATATATCAGTAGTAAAGTACCATTGACCAGAGACCAAGAAGTACCCATCTGGGTAGAATTCCTGCAGCTATCTTTAGCGTCAAAAAACAAGTCTTTAAACAGCTGCTGGTTATCTTCAAAGAAACCCACTCCCATGATAACCTTTGTGTATTTTCATATTTTTTTTTCGAGATCTGCTGCACGGGCTTTTCTAGCCTTTGTTGACAATCACTACTATGTTGACGTTCTATCCAACTCCAACGCCTGCCTGCTACAACTGTACGCAGGTTCTTCAGGATACACCTATCGAACAATCTTTATTAATTTTTTTATTTTCTTTTCTTTGTTCAACAGAATTATGGAAGTTTTCCTCCGAAAGAGCTGTCCACCTATATCCGGATTCATAAAAAATGAATTGAAATTGTACCGCCTCGTTGAATTCAAGAGCGCCAACAAAATCGCATGTCATGTGATGTCAAGAACATTCCACGAAAGCTATAACGAACAAAAGAACGATTCATTCTGACCTACTTGAAGTAATTTTATTTTCTACTCACAAATGCTATGTACAGAGGTGCGCGTGGCCGTGCGGCTAAAACCACTGTTCCGCTAGCTGAAAAGCTGACGTACGGTGTTCGAAGCCCGCGGTAGACAGAATGGATTTTTTAATATCGGGGGGGGGGGAAGGTGAAATAAAAATCCTGAGTTTCACACGTCGTGGCGACTGCTTGACCAAGCGGCCTTTATCCCTTGGGTTTTATCGTTGCCCCCCGACATACACCAGCAATGTGTCGTAAAGGTAGTTTTTTACTTTTTTAATGCTGTGTAGAGCTGAGAGGAACTAATCACCTTTTGGAGGCTACACGTGTCGAACTGACTTCTGTTAGCATGCACCGGTACAGGATCTTTACTTACTTCAACTTAACGATTGTCTTTCTTTAGCCCTCGAGCCGATTTGTCGGCTATTGTAGATATTTTATAGTGTCTGCATACTCGTCAGTGTGAGCTAGATCTCCGAACCATTTTTATCCTATAATTATCTGATATAGGTTATGGCTTTAACATTTTTAAAGAGTCCATCCATATTTGATTCTCCCTCATTTCGTGACGTAAGATATATATTATTGTCTTATTTTGTGTATTTTATAATCTCTTACCGTAGATAAAGAATTCGCACTACAAGCAGCAATATTATCTACAAGAACAAACAAGAATAATGTGTGTATATAGCGCCCAAGTGATTGAAAGAAACTACTAGAAAGTCTCATATAGATATATCTGGTAAACAGAGGATAAGAGAGAAACGGTGACGTAAGCAAACATTAAGGAGAGCACTGATGAGAGCCAGCTACAGCTGTTAAAACTCTTCTCTTTCTCTCTTCTACCTTTTAGCTCCCAGTGGAGCATAGGTCTTCAACAAACACTTTCCAAGTCGTTCTGTTTTTTGCAATTCTTTTAAGATCATTCCATGTCTTCCCCATCATCTTCATCTCTGCTTCAATCTGTCTTCTCCAAGAATTCCTTGGTCTTCCTCTTTGTCTTTTCCCCTGGGGATTCCAAAAAAGGGCCTGTTGTGTAATACTCTCAGTTGGTTTCCGTAGTGTGTGTCCTATCCATCGCCATCGTCTTCGCTGTATTTCTTTATCCACTGGTATTTGACCGGTACATTTCCATAATTCCACGTTTGTGACTTTGTCCTGCCATTTCCATCCCTTTATTCTGCGCAAGCATCCATTAATGAAAGTCTGTACCTTCGTGATTGTCAATTTTGTTATTCTCCATGTTTCACAGCCATATAATAGAACCGACTTAACATTGGAGTTGAAAATTTGTATTTTTGTATTTAGCCTAATTTCTTTGGATTTCCATATGTTTCCCAGTGCAATGAAAGCTCCTCTTGCTTTTGATATCCTTATTTTGGTATCGTTTTCTGTTCCTCCCTCTTTATCTATATTGCTGCCCAGATATATATAAGATTGTACGTCTAGTAGAGGTATTTCTCCTAGTTTTATTTGGTTATTGCCAACTGCATTAATTCTCATAATGTTGGTCTTATCTCTATTAATCTTTAGTCCTAGCTGTTGTGATCTCTCATCTAATATACTCATTTTATCTTGCATCTGTTGGTGGCTGTGTGATAGGAGAGCTATGTCATCAGCAAAGTCTAAATCATCAAGTTGTTTGGTCAGTGACCACTGGATCCCATTTCTGTTGTTTTGAGTTATTTTCATAATCCAATCTATGGCCAGTAGAAAGAGAAATGGAGACAGAAGGCATCCTTGCCTTACTCCTGTTCTTATTTCAAATGCTTCTGTAAGCTGTCCTTCATGCACCACACTACATTTTGTTCCTTCATACATTGTTTTTATCAGGTTAATAAACTTTATGGGGATTCCATAATGACTCAGCAACTTCCAAAGCATTCTTCTGTCTAAACTATCAAATGCCTTTTCGTAATCTATGAATCCAATATAAAGTGGGGATTTTAGTTCTAAACTTTGTTCAACTATTATACGTAGAGTAGTTATTTGATCAGCACATGATCTGTTCTTCCTAAAACCTGCTTGTTCATCTCTCAAGTGTTTCTCTATAGCCTCTTTTAGTCTCTCCAGAATGATTCTGCCTAATATTTTTCCTGGCACTGATAGTAGCATAATTCCCCTATAATTTGTGCACTCCTGTAAACTTCCTTTCTTTGGTAGTTTGATCATATAACCTTCTCTCCAGTCTTTAGGTATTTCTTCCCTCTCCCAAATTTTATCCAATAGATTATGTAACATCTTGGTAGAGGTGATAATATCTGCTTTGATGGCTTCCGAAGGAATTTCATCTGGTCCTGTGGCTTTACCATCTTTTAACAGTTTGATGGCTTTCATTATTTCTTCTTTGCTTGGTTTTCCGCAGTTAACGTGTAATTCTTCTTCTGCTGGTAGTATATCTGGAGGATTATTTGAGCCAGGTCTGTTCAAAAGTTCTTCAAAGTGCTCCTTCCATCTCTCCATTTGTTCCTTTATATTACTAAGCAGATTTCCTTTCTTATCTTTGATAAAGGCGTTGATCTGTTTGTATTTTCCACCTAATTTCTTTGTGCTGTTGTACAGTTCTTTCATATTCCCTTTATTTGCTGCTTCTTCTGCCTCTTTAGCTAATTCATCTATATATTTCCTCTTATCCCTTTTAATGCATCTTCTCACTTCTTTATTCACCTCTGTGTAAGCTTCCTGTGTCTTGGCTTTATTACTTCTTGTTTTGCTTTTATTTATGTCTGCTTTCTTGTTCTTTCTTTCTTTAATTTTATCCAGGGTCTCTGCTGTCATCCATGCCTTATTCTGGCGTTCTCTTTTCCCCAGTGTTTCTTCGCATGTCTCTTTCCATATATTTTTACCTGTTTCCAATGATCTTCTATATTTATAGTATTTTCTAGTTGTTGGAGGACTTGGTATTTGTTTGATATTGTGACTGCGAATTTATCTTTAATTCCTTGTTCTTTAAGAAACCCTACATTGAAATACGTTCTGCCCTTATTCGTTGTAGTATACCTTTTTAATTTAATTTTAAGTTTGGCTAACAGAAGATGATGATCAGAAGCTATATCTGCCCCTCTATATACTTTTACATCCTGTAAGGATGACTTAAACTTATTATTAATACATATGTGATCAATTTGATTTTCCGTTCTATGATCTGGTGACACCCATGTAGCTTTGTGTATTCTTTTATGTTGGAATATTGTTCCTCCTAGGCTCATTTGATTAAGGGCGCAGAAATTCACAAATATCTCTCCATTCTCGTTTATATCTCCAAGTCCATGTTTTCCCATAATCTCTTCAAAGCCTCTGTTGTCTGATCCTATCTTAGCATTTAGGTCTCCCATCAAGATTATAATATCCTTGGCTCGTCTTGCATCCATCTGGCATTGTAGCTGTTTATAAAAATCATCTTTAACTGAGTCATCTTTATCGTTGGTTGGTGCATAGCATTGTATAATGTGTAATTTTATTTTGTTTTTGGTTGTTCTAAATGTTGCTCTCACCAGTCTTTGTCCCACTGCCTCCCATTCTATTAGTGTCTTCTGTGCATTCTTTGATAGCATTATAGCTACCCCTTCGCTATGTTGTGCTCCTGGTTCCTGGTGTCCTGATGATAAAATCATCTCCCCTGTATTCAATTTTATTCTCTCCGCTCCCAGCCATCTTGTTTCACACATTCCCAGAATATCTATCTTGTAGTTGTTCATTTCTGCTGCCACTTGTGCCGCTTTTCCCTGTTCGTTAAGGGTACGAACATTCCAGGTGCCAATTCTGGATGATTTCCTGGTAGACAAAGGGTGAGTCGGCAACCCGGACTCCTTATGGCTTTCTCCGGATTGCGTCATACATCTCTTAGACAGAGAGCCCTTCTCTTTCCTGGTTGACGGATTTACTTTATCTTTCTTTGACTTGTTCATGTTTGTGAAGTTTTTTCGGCTTATTTTTTTACAGTATGGGATAGCCAGTCCCATGCCTAACCCTCCTTTCTCGCCTCTTACGAACATGCCTGGTAGGGTACAGCGCCGCTATTCTTTACTTCCCTTTCGGGCCCCGGCAGCGCACGGGCGGTTAAAACTCTTCCGCTGAGGCTAAGTTTCACGGACTGGAAGAACAGGAGCGACGAACCGTCAAACATGAAGACTTTGTTTACTCCCCACCCCTATGTGCTGATTTCGGTGGAAAGGAACTAATTCAGATGTATCTACATATTTGTAATTCGCATTAATGGTAGATGAATAGAGGGATGTTTAATTGCCTAAAACAAATGTCACTTTAAACAAATAGTTGTGAATAATTATTATTTCTACTTTGAGTTGACAAAACATGTACGATAATCAAGCGATATTATACGCGCCATCAATATAAATGTGAATCTCGTGTATCACATTGGAGAGATTCAAGTTTCATCTTATGCGATTACCGTCTGTGAGAGTAGTGTTAGTACCTTACTTCCATTAATTTCATCAGCACAGTTGTAGCTCTGGCGGTCAGTTGAATTATAAATCAGAGAAAACATTTGGCATCTATTTGGAAGGTTGTGATATTTTTATTTAATGAGAACAAGGGAAACTTGAAGTAAAAAATAAAACTGTTCCAAAAAAAAAAAAAATCTAAAATTCTGACCATATAACCACCATGTGTGTGCACATTAACTTAGAGACATTAATTTCATTTAGAAATAAAAGGAAGTGAATAAACATCCAAGATAAACATTAAAATGTACAAGATATCTAAACAAACACAAGAACCTTACACTTTGTGCTGAAACGTAACATGTGCACAAAATAAAGTGTAAACAATCTGGTTGATGAGAACAATAAAAAGGAGCTTTATTATACATCTTTATGTAATTATGTTTGTGAAGAAAATCAGCATGTCAAATGAAAGTGTTGAAAGCAGATATTTCTTTCAAAATTGGATTGTACAGAAGGGATTAATTCTAAGTAGAATGAGGCACGTGGTGAACGTGTTGGAAGAGGAGCACACATATATAAACAATCCTGGCATCGTTTTATTCGAAACAAAAATAAACGAAACATAGTTACTAATATAATGAAGACTGTATGAAGAGAAAGCAATCGTCAACACAGATAGCGACTACCGTATATTAGTAATCATTTTAAAAACATATTTCTGTAAACGAACATTTATAGTGACACCATCATGGTGTTATACACTGAGCAGAGCAAATAACACGTCAGAATTAAGTTATGTCTAGACCTATCAGAGTGATAACATACCCTCCCCCCCTTCCCGTTCAAATTAATAACTAGTTATAGTAAAGTTATACCTAATTATAACAGAGTGTTATGGGAATCATCATAAATTAGCGGCTACAGGAGACTTTTTAGCGAAGGTAACTTAATTACTAATATTTCGTTGGAGATACTGATAGTCAAATATCTAATAATAGATTGTTTGACCATGCATTGGCATTGATGAGTTTCAGCTAGAGACTGGCAGCTTGACGTTCTCCTATATAATTTATTCATAAGAGGTCGTTATTTCGTGTAATTATCTGACTCTGTGTACTCTTGCGGAACGTTGAAAACGAGGAGTGCTAATTTGATCTATCTCTGTCTTGGCTATTTGTGACAAAACTTGCTGCAAGGTCAAATAAAATATCCAATAGCTGACACATGATTTGTCACGTGATCTATTTTAAATTCTAATTCAAATTTCACACAGTTTTCTAAGTAACCTATTTATCTCACATATTATTGTCAACTACTAACAAACCGATAAAAAAAAAAATTCAAACCGCATCTAAAAAAAAAGAAAATATCTATAGTCTTTAGCATGGCTGACCAAAGGAAATAAACATAATTCAACAAATGCAGCAAAACGTTAATAAAAAGAGTATGTATCAGTCCTCAAAAACCAAACAGCAGATTAAGACACTTTAACTCAGGTTGGAATATGTTTCAAGTTTAGAACTTGTCAAAGCTTCAATATTAGTGAAACTATTTTAGGGACCGGCTATACCATACTTGATCGTTACAATTGCTTCGTTTATTTTGAAAGAGGAATTTTAAATTTTTATTTGCTGGAAAATGTAAACTGGAAACATTAATATTGGCATGTCTCGCATTTAGAGAGAGATGCATAAACAATCATCATCACCAAGTACCGTGACTATTGGCGTAGGTGATCATGTCTCTCCACAACTTTCGATCTGTGCAGCTGTTTATCATTTCTGTTGTTGACCTTCTGCCAAGCCATTCTCTTAAGCTGTCTGTTATTTTTTCTCTTTGCTTCCCTCTATCTCTTCGTCCCTCAATTTTTCCAGTTGTTACAATATATTCAAGTTGTTCTCTTCTCATTACATGGCCAAAAAATGATGATTGTCTCTTCTTAATATTGGAAATTAGCTCTCTTTTTGCTTTGACCTCTCTCAGAACATTTACATTACTTTTCTTAGCTATCCATGGTATTCTAAACATTCTTCTGTAAAACCACATTTCTACAGACTCCAGTGATTTTCTTGTCTGTTGTCCTATTGTCCATGATTCGCGTCCATATGTTAAGACTGGCTCTACATAACATTTAAGAACTCTTTTTCTTGTTTCTCTTGCGAAAAATGGATTGCATGGTATCTTCTTCATTTTTTGGAAATTTGCTTTTGCCTGAGCCATTCTGCACCTGACCTCTTTCGTACATCTTCCGTCTGAGGTTAACAAAGATCCCAAATATTTAAATTCATTTACCTGTTTTAATATTGTTCCACTTATCTTTATTTTGCACTGAGGTGATGTCTTTTTCTTTGTTGTTACCATTACCTCTGTCTTTTTGCTATTAAGGCTGAGTCCTTTATTTTTGCTTTCCTGCACTTTAATGTCCAACATTTCTTGTAACTCATTTTCTCTCTTAGCGATTAATACTGTATCATCAGCATAAGTAAAGTAAAGTAAAGTACCCCCCGTCACGCCAAGTGGCGTATAGGGAAATATGGTGTTAGTGACCCTATATTTTACAGACCTTCAGCACATGATTTTTGGGGTAATGTATCGGGATTACGCCCGTGCTGGTTTACTTTCCCAGAAAAAATCCGGTACCCATTTAAGACTGGGTGAACCCGGAGCCGTCGGTTGGGATCGAACCCTACCCCTTGTCCGTAGTAGTCCAGTTCACTAACCACTGAGCTATCGCGGCTTCCACTAATTTTTAGGGAATTAGTAAAACCCAGGTGTCCTCGCCAGGGTACGAACCCCGGCTGTTGCCGTGGTAAGCCAACGGTATCATCAGCATACCTTAGATTATTTATGTTATGACCTCCAATTGTTATTCCAGGCATGTCCCTTATGGATATTAAAATAATAACAATAAGCAATATGCGATTCTAAATCATAAAAGATGCCAAACTACACAGAAAAGACAGTGTTACTTTATCAAGCCAGAAAGTGATAAACCTGATGCTTTGACCAGTTTCTGTAACAAATTGGGTTTTTGAAATGGATTCCTCTACAACAAGGGGCCTTATTACAGGAGATGATTCGATAATTGATCCAGTTACAAATGAAGTTCGACAGGCATTTCAGCTGGCCAATTACGTCATTCTCTGTGGTATTATAGGCTTCTTTGGCATTGCCTCGAACATCGCAAACATTTGTGTGTTTGTTAGACAAGGATTAAAGGACAGCATCAACATCACTTTGTTAGGTATGTTTACTACCTTCACAGTAGAATGTTACACAATTATTGTTGCTCTCTTCACTGTCAGCTGCTAAGAGATGAGATAATGGTAGAATGTTTAACATTTATCCTAATTAGCCCTTAACACATTTAGTTGAATAAGCTTCCTGCACTTTCGGTATAATAGATTCAGCATGATAGTTGATAAGGTAAGTTAATGCAAAAACAGATGTCAAAACCTGGTGAACATTTTGAGAGTGTCAGTCAAGGATCACGTTACCCACTCGGGCAAGGTTACTGAGAACGAAGCTGAAACAGAGAGAGATGTTAACCAGATAATAAACACAGCACTAACAGCTTAATTCAGCTGATGTTTAATAATAGTATAAACGAGTATAAAATGAAGGCTACTATAAAACTCAGTAAAAGCAGTTTCGATTTGGTTCAGATAAAAAGGTGGTAAATAATGCAACCAAGTAAAACAGATGGGCGTTTATAATGGATTGTCTAAAGGACAATTCTGAGCTTACAATGATATTGAAGGATAAGAAATGAAGATGTGAATAAATAAAGAAACAAAACAAGTAGTCAGCAACAAATAATCAATAGCAAATTTAGATATCTTGGATACACAAGAAAGAAAGATGTATGCCAACTTAGCAATACATGCACTCTCGTGGACTCCACAGGAAAACGAAACTAGGTAAGGCCCAGGAAAACATTGAAAATAAATTTCACGGAAACGCCAGAATATTTACTTAAACTAGAAAGAGAAAAACATAGATGTATAGTAACCTGGGACTGAAATGAAAGCCATTCGCTAAAAAAATGCTCCAGGCAAAGTACTCCCGAGACATCTGGACAAATGTATTCACAAATGGATCCGCAACTGTAACATTCAAGAAGGGGCAGTGGTGTCTACAGAAGATAAAAACACTTTCTCTTCCAGCCGAACAAAGATATAAACATTTCAGAGATTAGGCAGTGGACCTCACACTGACATAGAGTCCATCAAAAACTAAGATCATCATCTCTAAGAATTGTCAATTTTAGCGACGCAAGGTTGTTCTAAAATCAATATTGAGACCGAAAAAGGATAGGATCATATTATAAATAAATATAAATAAATTATGTTGTTTGAAAACAATTAATTCTTCTCTGGTTACCAACACACTTTGGTATTCTTGAAATGAGAAAGAAACAATATACAAGCCAGGAAAATGGAGCTTACGTAACTATTGAAAATATTAGTAAGAATATGACATGTTTAGATTAACCATTGCCACCTATACTGAAAGCTGAAGGACTGAGAGGACTTTCCCTAAGCACCCCAAACTGTGTGATGTCTTCAGCTATGTTAGTTATTGACGGCTGACGTCATTTTACCCACAACCGTCCCAGTTCGCCTTGCCGACAATATTGCAACCTTTGGGTGATCGCCTTCAGTGGGCAAGCATTTAATATAGGTGGCAATGATTAAACATAGCTGTCAGACATGAGCGCCACAAGGTCTTTAGACTCGGAACATGTCGATGTGACCACGCAACACACTTTCACAAAATAAATCTCAATTACACTGCAGCAAGCGTTTGTGAAACAATCAGACTCTGGAGAAGCATGCACTACAAAACTAAAGCACTCTCAACAATCAAACAGACTCTGGAGAAGCATGCACTACAAAACTAAAGCACTCTCAACAATCAAACAGACTCTGGAGAAGCATGAACTACAAAACTAAAGCACTCTCAACAATCAAACAGACTCTGGAGAAGCATGCACTACAAAACTAAAGCACTCTCAACAATCAAACAGACTCTGGAGAAGCATGCACTACAAAACTAAAGCACTCTCAACAATCAAACAGACTCTGGAGAAGCATGCACTACAAAACTAAAGCACTCTCAACAATCAAACAGACTCTGGAGAAGCATGAACTACAAAACTAAAGCACTCTCAACAATCAAACAGGCTCTGGAGAAGCATGTCCTACAAAACTAAAGCACTCTCAACAATCAAACAGACTCTGGAGAAGCATGTCCTACAAAACTAAAGCACTCTCAACACCCTAAGGGCAGAAATACGCTCCATAGAAGCAACCCTGCATGACACACCATATGGAGCCGGTCAAGACCTCAACGTACCATCTTGTTCGCATCCTCTACTGCTCTAACTGTGTAACAGTATGGCACACATTGATGGCTAGAAAAGAAATGCACAACATAACACATATGTACAATCAACGTATTTAATCTTGAATTAATTAGCTCTAACGTAAAAAAAAAATAAATAAAGTACCCCCGTCACGCCAAGTGGCCTATAGGGAATTTGGTGTTAGTGACCATAAACTTTACAGACCCTCAGCACATGATTTTTGGGATAATGTGGTCGGTATTACGCTCATACCGTTTTACTTTCCGAGAAAAAAAGCCGGTACTCATTGAAAAGCTAGGTGCACCGGAAGCCGTCTGTTTGGATCGAACACAACCACTTGTCCTTTGTAGTTCAGTTCACTAACCACTGAGCTATCGCGGCTCCCAGCTCTAACGTACATATTTATAATAAGAAACATATATTGAAAGATTCTCCGAGAACAGGATTATCATTTGAGAGTCAAATATATACTCAGTCATCAGCAGTTGAAATTAGGAATACATCTAATCTGTGTATATGTTGGCTGGTTATATTTTAAACTGAATATTCTTTTTTTTTTTCATTTCTCTTTTCACTGATACCTAAAAGGTGTCGTGGTTATATCATTTGTCGTTCTTGAGCTGCTCGAGCTGTCTGAATTAGTGACTTTCCTTTGTTGCTACATGTCTCTGTCACTGCATCTATCCATCTTCTTCTGGGTCTTCCTCTTGGCCTTTTTCCATGCATTCTCGAGAAGAACGCCCTTGATGGTGATTGGTGAGGATTCATTCTGACCAGGTGGCCAAACCATTTAAGTTGTTGTTGTTATATATATTCTTGGCAGGGTTTCGTTCCTACCATTTTTCTTATGGTTTCATTTGGTATTCTATCTCTTCTTGTGTTTTTTGTTACTTTTCTCAAGCATCGCATCTCACATGTATTTATCTTTCTTAATTGTGATTTAGAAAGGGTCCATGTTTGACTTTCATAGCACAAAGTTGGTATGAAAATACTATTTATCATCTGTTGTTTAGCTGGCATAGAAATGTTTGGATGTCTTAGCAATGGTGACAGCTGGTATGTGACAGCGTTTACTTTTTGTATTCTCATGTCAAATTCTTTGTCTAGTTTTCCATCTTCTGTGAACATTGTGCCCAAATACTTGAATTCTTCTACTTGTTTTATTTCTTTATCTTTGATCTTAATGTTTAATGGGTGTCTTAATTTGCTTATTCTCATAGCCCCTGTTTTTGCTGTGTTAATGGCCATACTGTAGTTTGTGCAACTTTTATCTAGAAATGGTATATGCTGTTGTAGCAGGTTTTCACCCTGGTCATCTGCAAAGAGTAGCTCGTTGATGTTGGGATTTTCTGCCTCTATGTTATTATTTGATTTTTCCTTATTATTGGCTGATTATAAACTGAATATTAAAACAGTAAAATGACGGATATTTCGATCGTCGATATCTTTTTGTACATTTTCATGTATTTAGGTTTTGGCACGTAAGAAAAGATAAATTTTTTTATGGAAGTGAATTTATTCGAATCATGAACCTAAAACAGATGTTCAAAGTTAACTGTTCACAGGGTTAATTTAACATATTTACGTAAATGTGAATTGTATATTTAACATATTTACGTAAATGTGAATTGTATATTTAACAGATTTACGTAAATGTGAATTGTATATTTAACATATTTACGTAAATGTGAATTGTATATTTAACATATTTACGTAAATGTGAATTGTATATTTAACATATTTACGTAAATGTGAATTGTATATTTAACAGATTTACGTAAATGTTAATTGTATATTTAACAGATTTACGTAAATGTGAATTGTATATCTCTTTCAGCTCTGGCTATATCTGATCTCGCCTGTTCTGTGACCATGTTCTGGGGAAGTATATGCTACAACCCCTTGTTCCACAAATTGAACTTGCCCATAGCGCCACTGGACGTCATGTATGTTTCATCAGCACTGCCCCATGTCTGCTTTAACAGGTGAGAAATGATTTGTTAGAGACAACTCTGACTACAAACATCATCTTCCTTGCTTGTAGGTTGTGATTAAAGCCAATGGCTGGGAAGGTATTCTAGATTAAACGTTGCAGAAGTTGGCGCATTAAACATCGAACTAAAATATAGAGCCACGTCACACCAAGTGGCGTATAGGGAATATGGTGTTAGTGACAATAATTTTTACATATCTTCAACACAAGATTTTTGGGGTAATGTGGTCGGCATTAAGCGGCCCGTGCCGCTTTAATTTACCAGAAAAAAAATCCATCCAGTACCCATTTAAAGCTGGGTGAACCTGGAAGCAGAAGGATGATTAGAGGCCACAGAGATGGGATTTCTCAGAAGAATGTTGAATGTTCACTGGACAGTTATAAAGACCAATGAACAAATTCTCAAAGAGGCCAACACAAAAAGGGAACTCTTAAAAAAACATCAGAAAGAATCAATCAACATTTTTTGGGCACATCATAAAAAGATGAAAGTTGGAATACTTGGTTACAACTGGCAAAATAAAAGGAAAGAGAGATCGCGGACGATAAAGAGAGAATATATTGGATAACTTGGTGTCATGGCATGGAAAACAGTCAACAACAGAACTCATACGATATACTGTAGATAGAAGATTGTGGAATGATATGATCGCCTACGTAAACCGGTATGGCACACGATGATGATGATGATATGCACCGAGGAAGTAACGCATTGATACACCGAAGTACTTTATTGTATGTTTTTAGTCAATAAAACTTGACTAAAAAATAAATGTGGTATACAGTAACATGGATGTAAATGCTGCGCTCTATTTCGATGAATCAAACATAATTTCTAAGTTAAGTGGTGCATTTTCGGCTCGTATCTTGTCAAACACCTTTGACTGGTTGGTCTAACAGGGAGGTTGTGAATTCAAATCTCGGCCGGTCACAGCAGCGAAGCCCGGTTTGAAACGTCAATTACTCATCGACGGAGAAAAATATGAGTACCTTCGAAGTCAGAGTTATCTTCCTGTGCTGTGAGTGACCCCTGTGCACACAGCTGCCATAGGAAAAAAATAATTAACACGCAAATTTGAGTTCCTAGTTTCCTGTCTCTAGGGGACTTTGCCATAGGTGTAAGCTTGTGAAATCCAAAAAGAAAAAAAAAATCGTAATTTCTATTGGTTTAAGCAGAAATAAAATAAAATAACTAATAATTTCTCTACCTAATGTGCAGACAATTTTAATGAAATTTTCCGTACTTCGTTGCGGCACATGACGGAACATGTGGTTCGTAATAATAATAATAAAATCGTACAATTTTGTCCACTCATGACATATATTTCCTTTAAAATTTTTCAGAATTACGAGCTTCATCACAGCATTTATCACACTGGAGAGATGCCTCTGTATCGCCATGCCTCTCAAGGTCAAAATTGTCATAACGCCGTTCAGAACAAAGGTCATCAATGTGACTATTTTTATCTCCATGATAGCTGTGTTCAGCCCCTTCTATTTCGTACATAAACTTGTGTGGGTGTACAACGTGTCACGTAACAGATCCATTCTTGTTGTTGCTTTTACGAAGGATAGGGCAATAGTTGACTCGATAACTTTCTTTACCCACAGCGTGTTATTGTCGTCGGTTTTACTTCTTACAGTCACTATTTGCACAATTATTCTCGTCGTTAAACTGAACAAGAAAACAAAATGGCGCAGTAAGTCGTTTGTCCAGACGGCCACGACACAAGAAACGGTCTCTGTTAAAGATAAAAAAGTGGTGAAGATGATAGTTCTTATTGCCACGATCTTCATTGTCTGCTATATCCCGCCGACATTGAACTTTCTGATTATGTCCTACAATCCAGACTTTAGCATCACTGGCAGACTTCAAAACATTCTTTACACAGTTTGGTCTGTGACTTTTGTTCTGGAAGCCATCAACTCCAGTGTGAACATCTTCGTTTATGTCAAAATGAGTTCAAAGTTCAAGGAAACCCTTTGTGAGATGATCTTAGGACAATTTGGGATAAAATAACATTCGCATCACGTGATTCATGTCGCAAGTGTAAACAAGCTAATAAATTAATTTGAATAAATTAAATCAATGTTCAATCTTTGTGTTTGGATATTGCAATTGCTTACGATGAATGATGATATCGTATGACGAAGGAAAGTTCGGTTGCTTCCACTTTCGTTGCAGCTTGTGGCGTGTTTGGATCCTTGAATGAGATGAGGTGTTAATTCGAATGATTCACCTAGCACTGGCGGTTGAGCAATCACGGATTTTAATTCGTTTCCAGCGATGCCGAGTCCTTCGACTAATTATAACTATAATTATTTTCTTGTGTTCAAATAAACAAACATAAATCGTTGTCACAACTGCTTCCTTTTTGGCCAGTAATCAGACAATGTTTACTGCGACATTGTCAGTAAGTAAAAAGTAAAGTACCCCCCGTCACGCCAAGTGGCGTATAGGGAAATATGGTGTTAGTGACCCTATATTTTACAGACCTTCAGCACATGATTTTTGGGGTAATGTGGTCGGTATTACGCCCGTGCTGCTTTACTTTCCCAGAAAAAATCCGGTACCCATTTAAGGCTGGGTGAACCCGGAGCCGTCGGTTGGGATCGAACCCTACCCCTTGTCCGTAGTAGTCCAGTTCACTAACCACTGAGCTATCGCGGCTCCCACTAATTTTCAGGGAATTAGTAAAACCCAGGTGTCCTCGCCAGGGTACGAACCCCGGCTGTTGCCGTGGTAAGCCAACCGCCTATCGATTGCGCTAACCGGACACGACATTGTCAGTAGTTGATATTAATCACGTGACAGATGGAAGCTCAATCGTTTGTTACTGTCCTAGTCTCGGTGGTTAGTGTGCTCGCTTTCTGATCAGAGGGTCCAGGTTCGATCTACAGAACTGGATGGATTTATTTTTTTACTGGCAAGGCTTTGGAGTTAACCCAATCTCTAAATATTGGTAGAAGAGAGTTTACTAGAAAGTAAAGGCGGCTTAGCGTAATACCGACCACATCACTGAAAAATGTGCCGTGGGCGTGGACAAAATATAGTCACTAATACTATATTTCCCCACAGGCCTAGTGGTTTGTGTGTGCTTTTTACTGCTTTTTATGTTTTTATTTATGTTTGTAATCTCCATGAAAAGCGATGTTGTCAAATAACGAGAAATAAGGAAATACATACATATATGTATATATAGTTTCTTATGTTAAATGTGCTACTTCATATTTTCTGAATTTTAGAATCTGAAGTCAATGCAATGATTACTATAATCGTGGAGCTTCTCGTGGAATGATAATGATTACAATGATATAATGTATTACATTATGACAAGATTATCAATTATGATACACGGTGTGATAGATTATGTTGTTACAAAGTAATATATTACAGCGAGGGGAATGATGAGTTTATGAGGGGGAGTGATCATTTACAACGAGGTGAACGAAGAGGTTATAAGGGGGAGTGATCATTTACAACAAGGTGAATTATGAGGTTATAGGGGGGAGTGATCATTTACAACGAGGTGAATGATGAGGTTATAAGGGGGAGTGATCATTTACAACGAGTTACTGATGATGTTATTATGGAGAGTGATCGATTACAACGAGTGACTGTAGGGGTTATATGGGGCGGTGATCGATTTCTTATTTTATATGAGAATTGCTTATTTTTATTTGTACAAATAGATAATCTTTAGCCCGCTCACAGATTTAAAGATATCAGCAACTCATAGCTGACTATATGTACCATTATTAATGAATCAGAACTGATAAATATCCTACAGTACATACTACAGTAGGTCTTAACATAGAGTAGAGAGTCTGACTAGACGAGAACGGTTCTAAAGGAAAGGTACCCATGTTTAAAGAAAACAGGCTATGCTGAAGTAAAATATTATGAAAATCGCATATATTTAAACTTTCTTTAAACCACAACAGTTCAACTAACTGCGCTTAATCCTAGCTAACGGTCAGACGACACCACTCGGCTGAATGCAGCTATAGACCTAGAATGTTATAGTTCCGGTCTCTGGCTTTGACTAGCCTGTCATCAGTACCTGAACTGTTTGAATGGTTTTGTATCACTTCATCATCATTGAGTGCCGTCTCCGCAACGAAGGTTGGCTACCATGGAGCGCCATTTTGCTCTATCTCTTGCTTTGATGGTGCAGGTTGTCATCGGTTGATTTGTCCATCTTTTGATGTTACTCGTCCATGTTAATCTTGGTCTGCCTCTGCCTCTTTTACCTTGTATTTTCCCCTCCAGGATCACTTTCAGTAGGCTGTTGTGTCTTTTAACATGGCCTAAGAATCGCATTTGTCTTGTTCTAATTGTGTTCAGAAGTTCTCTTTTCATTTTTAGTTGTTTTAAGACTTTGTCATTTGTTTTCTTTTCCTTCCATCCAATTCTACCTATTCTTCTATATATCCACATTTCAAAGGCTTCAATTCTCTGTTCTGTTTTCTTGTCTAATGTCCATGTTTCAGCACCATATAGGAATATTGAGAAGATGTAACATTTTGCTATTCTTAGTTTTAGCTCTGGTGTTATTTGTTTTGATGTTAGTATGTCCTTCATGACATTAAAATTACTTTTTGCCATTCCTATTCTTTTGTTTATTTCAGTTGTACATTTTCCATCACTGGTTATAGTATGTCCAAGGTAGTTATAGTTCTGAACTGTCTCAAGGTCTATTCCTTCAATGTTGATATCCACTTGTGGGTTTTGAGTATTTTCTTTGTTTATGATCATAGTTTTAGTCTTTTTGATATTCATATCTAGTCCATATTTTTGCTTGTCGTGTTTATTTCATTAAGTAATTGTTGTAGGTCTTTAGGATTTTCTGCTAGTAGTACAGTATCGTCAGCATATCTTAGGTTATTGATTATCTTTCCATTAATTTGTAGGCCTGGCATCTCTATGATGTTTTTAAAGATTTGCTCAGTGTATAGATTGAACAAGCTTGGTGATAGGATGCATCCTTGTCTTACTCCTCTTTTTATATCAATGGGTGTAGAGAACTCTTTGTTATATTTTATTATTGCTGTTTGCTCCCAGCATAGATTGCATATTAGTCGTATATCCATGTCATCTAGATGTATCTCTTTTAGGCATTCTATAAGTTGTTTGTGGTGTACTCTATCAAAAGCTTTGGTGTAGTCTATGAAGCAGGCATATATTGGTTTGTTTACTTCTGTGTATTTTTCGATTAATGTTCTCATGCAGAATATGGCTTCTTTTGTCCCGCTATTTTTCCTAAATCCAAATTGCTGCTCATCTAATTCAGTATTGATTTTATTCTGAATCCTTCCTTGTATAACTTTTAGCAAGATTTTTGTAACATGGCTCATTAGGCTTATTGTTCTAAAGTCACTGCATTCAACTGCACCATTCTTTTTAGGCAATGCAATGAAAGTTGATGTTTTTAGTTCATTTGGTATGTATCCTGTGTGGTATATGTCGTTGCATATGTCTGTAATCACTTCAATGCCAAAATCTTCAAGTGCCTGTATCATCTCTATCTGTATGCTTTCAGGTCCTGCTGCTTTTCCCCTTTTCATTGTTTTTATAGCTTTTTCCACCTCAGATTTTAAGATTTTATAGCCTGATGTACATTTTATAACTGGTTTCTTGTCCTTTGATCATGAAATAGTTCTGTTATATATTCCTGCCATCTATCTATGATATCCTTATGGTCTGTTAGCATTTTTCCTTTTTTGTCTGCAATGCATCCACCTTCTGTGGCTTTTTTATTTTTATTAGTCATTCTCTTTATTTCTGTGTGCATTCCTCTTAGGTCTTGTTTGCTTTCCATAGTTTCTATTTCTCTACATTTTTGGCTGAGCCAGTCTTCTTTTGTCTTTTTGCACATTTTGCGTATCTCATTATTTATTTTATTGTATTGGGCAGTGTTCTTCGCTTGTCTCCTTTCTTCCATTTTTTCTAAGATGGTGTTAGTTATCCATTTTTGTTTTTTGTTCTTTTCTCTTTTGGGTAAGGTGTCGCAGGCTTTTTGTATGCTTTTCTTTATGCATTGCCATTTGGTTGTTACTTTTTCATCAGGATTTTCTCTTCTGTATTGTTCAATTCCTTCCTCTAGCAGCTTCTGGTATGTGTTCTTTACTTGTATTGTATAGGTATCTTTAATATCTTTTGATTTAAAGCTGTTATGTCGAGTGGGTTTGTTGATGAATCAGATTTTTGCTTGTTTCTCTTTAGTTTGATTTTCATTTTAATCATTACAGGATTGTGATCAGAATTAATATCTGCTCCTGGGTAGGTTTTGGCTTTCTTTACGCTGTTACGGAACCTTTCTTTTATCATTATGTAATCTATTTGATTCCTCTTCCTATCTCCAGGGCTTTTCCATGTGTATAGTTTCCTTTTCTCTTGCTCAAAGTAGGTGTTACATATTATCAGCCTGTTTTCTTCACAGAATTGTATTAATCTTTCTCCTCTGTCATTTCTTTTTCCTAAACCATGATTTCCTATAATTGTCTTATATCTACCTTTTCCTACTTTAGCGTTCATGTCACCCATTACAATCAAGATGTCTGAAGATTTCACTTGCTTCATAACTTTATTTAGGTCTTCATAGTATGCCTCTATTTGTTCATCTGTGTAGTCTTGAGTAGGTGCATATGTCTGTATTATTGCTATGTCGAATGGTTTTGCTTTCAACTTGAGTAGTATAATCCTATCACTGTATGTCCAGTGGGTACTTATATATTTTTGTAGCTCTCTTTTTATCAGTATTCCTACCCCCCTTTGATGTTCTGTTGTGTTTCCTGAGTATATAAATGTATATTTTTCGTCTTCAATGTACCCACATTCCTTCCATCTAGTCTCTGATATGCCTAAAATATCTATATTTATTCGTTCTGCTTCTTGAATTAGATTTTCCAATTTCCCTTGTTGATATAGAGTCCTAACATTCCAAGTACTTATTTTAAGATCTTTCCTCCGACATAAGTTCGAATTTCTCCGACTCTCCATGGCTTCCTCTGGACTGGTACGTGATGAGGCTCCAATCTCTTTCACGGTGGTCAGCCATGTTCGTCTTTCGTGTTCTGAACATGCCTCTTGTGTACCACACACTTTGCTGTTTTCGCTTTCTGGGCCGTTGATCATTCTTGATTCCTCCGCCTCCATCCACCGTCACAGACTTTTCACATAAGGGTTGAACATACCCGTTTTTCCGTTGACATTTTTGTCAAACCATGTGCTTGCCTATCGAACCGCGAACACACGACACAAAGAAGAATAAATCATATTCCACTTAAATATCGGCAATCACAGTCCATCCCCACGTTAGAAGTAAAACATACACCAAACGGGAGAATAGCAACACATAATTTCACAACTAGACTGTCGCGTAAATCATTTAAATATATCAGCAAGAGCCGAATTATAAAAATCGACTACACGAAGCCGCCATGACACAGGAAGGTATCACTTAAACTGTGAAAAATCAGGCCAGTAATTAAGGTTTATAGTTTCTCTATCTAGGTATTTGAAGGTGAATCTAGCGAGATGATTCTGGAAAAGCTTCCTTGTTTACTTCCTTTCATCAAATTTAGTTTTACACAGCTTGTCTCACAAACGCATGTAAACACAATTTGGTATAGAGAGCTAAACTGATAGACAGACAAGATAAACTGCAACGTTTCGGCAAAAGCCTTTATCAGATATAACAAGTTATGCAAGTCACCACCATTAGCTCAAGACACTCCAGCAAACGTAGCCGTTTAGCCCATGAGCAACGTCTCATTGTTGAGTTGGGTTTGCTGTCCACAAAAGGCATGGACATCTCGCTCTTATACACATAGGATGCGCGGTACACATTTCTTGCCCTCATGCGCCCCGGCACCTATACATGTGTGAATATTTATCTGCATATGTATTTGCACATGTAGATACCTACCGGTGTGTGTGGATGTGAATTGTGGTAATATATACAGGCGTATGCGTTTATGAATGCACGGTTATGTACGCATGCTTTTGGGCACATCTGTTCAGAGTGCATATCCTTATTTGCAGATGTGCACATATTTATTTGTTCACTTGGGTACCTGTATGCATTGCTTCATCTGCGTATATGGGTTGTATATTTAGTCCTGTCATATATTATATATATATATATATTTTTTTTTTGCGTGGACACCCTTATTGGGAATCACACTCATGTACGTATGTTTCCAGTAATAGTAGAGTGTGGGGTCTAGTACTCACTTCCACATATTTAGAACCCTTCCTTTTCTTATTTCACACTTGTGTCCGCCCTATCAGCCGGCCTTATCAATCATTGTCAGTCCAGTCAGTGTCTCCTCAAGCTCCAGACTTATTTCTGTCCAGGAAAGTGATTTATTGTTAGATAGCCTAGCATATTATCGCCATGTATTTGATTTATGTGTATATCTGTATATATTTTTGTGTTGCTATTTTTATAGCTGAAGGCCTATTGTGCCGAAACGTCGTTTACTTTTGTTTTGTTTCTTATTTACGTAAAGCTGTTACCATAGCCGTTTTTGCTTTTTTAAAAATGATAGTTTATATATAGCTCACATGTACCTGGACCACGTGTTTGTCAACAATGCAATGTACTTGTCTCAATTACTTGGAGTATTGATCCCCCCCCCCCCTTCCCCACTCCCAACCAAAAAAATAATAAACAAAATAAAATAATAAATAAATAAATAAAATGTGGTGGTGGTGTGTGTGTGTGAGTGAACATCAAACATTCATCCTAGGATGAGGTGAGGTAAATAGGTGTTTGTTGCATCATATTTATGATCCCACAGGTTTTTTACAGGTAGCCTCTAACTGTGGCTGATCAATAAAATACTTCTAATACACCATGATTCTCTGGTCGGGTGGCTTTATTCAGTCGCACACTCATGAGCAACAGGCCTTCTGCCCACAGAAGTTTCCACTGTCGCTTTTACTCATAAATGCGATGCAGTATAAACTAGAAAATTTAGTCTGAAATTCAACAGATCGTGCAACCTCAAGAAGTAGACATAAGTAGTGGGAGGCGCACGTTATGGTCTTACTTTTTTAGTTGACCAAAGAATAGGGTATACCCTACGAAGTCCAGTACCCTTCAAGTACAAGAGTTATATAGTAGGATACCACCACTTTCCCATGGTGGAAGGTGGTGGTGATGGTGGTGGAGCTTCTGTCATGATATATATGTATATATGTATAGGGCTTGTATAGTGCATGAAGAGGGTTGGTGGTTGAGGGGGATAATTACTGAGTCATGTATTGGACATCAGTTTTTCCCGCCAAAGTGACTTCCAATAGGAGCTAGTGTGTGTGTGTGTTGTCCGGCTATAGACCACGCCCACTCCGGAAGTGAAACTACCATATTAGGGAGTAGTGATACGTTAGTTATTTCATGGATATGGTGAGCATTTATACATATAATAGTAATAAGTTAATAGTTATTATATCTACGTTGACGTAAATGGGCCCGTATTTAAGATATGGACCATAAGTAGGTATATATATACATATATATATTGGCAAATCTTGCTGGCGGTATGAACCAACAGTGATTTTCTCCCACCGTGACACATAATGACCCAATCAATTCTGTTCGCGCGTGAGACAATTGATTTTATTTTCCAACGCGAGCGGAACGTCAGCAGGTTGTTATGTAAAAAAAAGGCGCGTACACGATTTAATATATTCATTCGACTTGCGTCGGTCACTCAGTCAACCACAGTGTTAACACGGCTAGATAGGTTCCATATCTGTAAAGTATTAACAGATCACATGAACACTCTCAAAGTCTCTATTTAGCGAGTTGAGCCTGGAGAATACTCGCACGCATCTAGGACAATTGCATTAATTACCAACCAGCGTGTTCCTTTAGGCTACCTCTCCAAAAGAGAGAGAGAGAGAGAAAAATATATATATATATATAAACTAATTTGCTAGAATAATTCAAACCAATACGCTAATTGGGAAGAGCGCTATGGATGTTAGTGAGCAGAGTATTTTACAAAAATCCAACCGCAAGGTTAGCATGTCTTATCATATTCTCTCTCCAGCGCTTATTTTTTTTTAGGATATTAAGATAGTCTAACGTTTGAAAATTTCAAATTACTTAAGGTGACGTTTGCCGACGAGTTGGTGACAGTCCATCATTTGGATGATCTTACAGAGGATAGACGCTCAACGTGGATGCAGGTTGCCTGTGACAGGCACAGATTTGCGAGAAGAATAGCAACAACGGCATTAGTTATAGAGCCTATTCTTCAACAAAACTTCAAAACCAGGATAAATAGCGTCGCTTCCAAAATCGAGAAGGAAACAAGCGCCATAATTAGAGATGTAATAAGTAAAACGAACAAAAACTGCAACTTCTAAAACTATCAAACGTGCGATAAACCTAATACCCAACAAGTCCATGCTGCAATTGACAAACTACCAGTCATACACAACGCGTTTTTAAAATAATTTTTTCACCTAGCGAAAAACCTACGATCCTCCCTTTACGATTCTGACGTGAACGCTAGACTCGCGATATAACAGTTTGCAACCGATGCCTCCAGCTACACATCGTAGAAAAACTACAACATGGATATTCTCACAGGGCGGATTTCTATTAAAATGTTTGCAAAACATATATATTAAAATATAAATTTAAAATGTTGGTTTTTCTAAAGAAAAGAGCGTCTGTTTTTGTGTGTGTGTTATACATTATTCTTATCAGGTTAATAAACTTTGTGGGAATCCATAGTGACTCACCAACTGCCAAACCATTCCTCTGTCTAAACTAGCAAATACCGTTTCGCAATCTTTGTTCAATTGTTATACGTAGAGTAGTTATGTGATCAGCACATGAGCTGTTCTTCCTAAAAAATACGTGTGCGTCTCTCAAATGTTTCTCTGTGACCTTTTTTAGTCTCTCCAGAATAAATCTACTTAATTTTTTGTATTCATCCTGGCACTGATAGCAGCATAATGCCCATATAATATGTACACCCCTGTAAACTTCCTTTCTAATGGTAGTTGATCATATAACCTTCTTCCGTCTCCCAAATGTTATCTAATAGAGTATGTAACATCATGGTAGAGGTGTTAATACTCCGAAGGAATTTCATCGGGCCCTATGGCTTTACCATTTTTTAAATAACTTCTACTGGTAGTATATCTTGAGGATTATTTGAGCCGGGTCTGTTCCAAAAGTTCTTCAAAGTGCTATTTCCATCTCTCTAGGTGTTCCCTTATAGTACTAGGCAGATTTCCTGTCTTATCTCTAATAAAGACAGCAATCTGTTTGCATTTTCCACACAATTTTCTGTGTACGGTTGTACAGTGCTTTATAATTCCTTTTATTTGCTGCTTCCTCTGCCTCTTTAGCTAGATCATCTATATATTTCCGCTGGCCACTTTTACTCTCTCCAGAACGATTCTGCGTAATATATTTCTTGGCACTGATAACGGCTACCATGGAGCGTCATTCCGCTCTGTCTCTTGCTTTAATGGTGCACGCTGTCATAGGCTGACGTGTTTATCTTTTGATGTTACTCGTCCATGTTAGTCGTGGTCTGCCTCTCCCGCTTTTACTTAGTATTTTCCCCTCCAGGATTACTTTTAGTAGACTGTTGTATCTTTTAACATGGCCCAAAAACCGCATTTGCCTTGTTTGAATTGTGCTTAGTAGTTCTCTTTTCGTTGTTAGTTGTTTTAAGACTTCATCGGTGTTTTCTTTTCCTTCCATCCAATTCTACCTATTCTTCTATATACCACATATCAAAGGCTTCAGTTGTCTGTTCAGTTTTCTTGTCTAACGTCCCTGTTTATGCACCATTTAGGAATGTTGAGAAGACAACATTTTGCTATTCTTAGTTTTAGCCCTGATCTTATTTGCTTTGATGTTAGTATATTTTTCATGGCATTAACGTTATTTTTCACCATTCATATTCTTTTGCTTATTTCAATTTTACATTTTCATTTACTGGATATAGTATGTACAAGGTAGTTGTAGCTCTGAACTATCTCCAAGTCTTTTCCGTCAATTTTGATATCCACTTGCTGGTTTTGAATATTTTCTTTGTTAATTGTCATAGTTTTACTTTCTTTTGATATTCATATTTAATCCATATTTATTTATTTTTTTTTTGCTTGTCATGTTTAATTCATTAAGTAATGTTGTAGATCTTTATGATTTTCTGGTACTAATACAGTATCATCAGCATATTTTAGGTTAATGATCGTCTCTCCATTAATGTTTAGGTATGGCATTTATGTGATGTTTTAAAGATTTTCTCGGTGTATATACTGCACAAGCATGGTGATAGGATGCATCCATGTCTTACTCCTCTTTTTATAAAATAGGTATCGAGTTCTCTTTGTTATATTTTATTATCGCTGTTTGCCCGCAGTATAAATTATTTATCTCAGTCATCCTTTAAAACTGGGAACTATTGATATGGTGATACGAGGGATCAACAATATATTTTTCTGACACCGTAATCTCTGATAAACTCACAGACAGCGTTACGAGTGACGTCGATAATTTTTTTTGTTTGGAAAAGTTGAGATAGTTTAACAGCTGTTGAACGGGCTCTGTTCAATATTGGATATTCAGATGAGACCAAAATCAAAGCAGAATCCATAATTACCGAGCTAGGCGAAACACTGGGATGTGCTGTTGGTGACAAATGTGAAAAATATGATGGTGTTATTGTCGAAACACCATGATGGTTGAGTGAACATGTTGTTGACATGTCAGATACGGTTGACGTTAATGTTGCTGACAACAACAATTTTTATTTGGTGATGAGTATGTGAAAATCGTGATGTCATTTGTATCTTACATGTGTTGAAGCGAAGAGATTTCCATCTTGCAGATACACCTGCAAATGATCGCCTTTCCAGCAAAGTTCCTACACAAGGGAGAAGGCTGATGGGTCTGTAATTCTTGGAGATCAATTTTATTTGTGACTTTTCAGAGTCAAGGTATGGTATGTAGAGATCTCCTCCCACACAGATGATGCTTGTCCTAAGTGTCAAATATTGTTAACGATCCTGAAAAACCAGTCATCGAGGTGGCATTGTCGGCAGGTTTGAAGAATTAATGTCGAACTCTGATATTGACAAATACATATCTCTCCCCAATTATCAGTATAGATCTGTCTGACATCATATGGAAGAATATCTAAAGCAGCATCGTCAACTGTTAGTTTCCTTCTTATTCGCAGAACACCCAGTTTCCACTCGATGTGATAGCTCGTTTGTGTGACACTGATGAAGAAGTAGAAGGAGACTGTATGGGGAACGATGAATACTGCTGTAGTTCGTATGTCAATTGTCGCTACTATTAAACGACGAACTGTAAAGAGGCCGTATGGGTGAGTGGTAGCGATACAGGTAGTGATATTGCATTTTGGTTTTCTAGATGTTTTTTTTCCTTCAGATTGGTGAGGTGCATTTGCACACGAAATATCACCAATAGTTTGTTTTCACTAGCAGAAAATCACCATAGACTTTTTCTCCCACAGATCCTCATTTCTTATCTTATATCCGAACTTATCTTGGAACTAATTCCCGACGTATTTGTGACACAGGTGACTTCCTACCGCTGAGAGTTATTTTCACGATGCATCGTTTAAGAGCTGTTGAACGGGGCTCTTTTCAATATTGGATATTCAGATGAGTCCAGAATCAAGGCTGAATCCATAATGACTGAGCTACTCGAAACACTGAGATGTGCTGTTGGTGACACATGTGAAAAAAGATGATGGCGTTGTTGTCGAAACATCATGATGGCTGAGTGAACATGTTGTTGACATGACAGATACTGTTGTCGTTATTGATGCTGACAACACAGTTTGTTTTCGGTGATGAGCATGTGAAAGGTTGTATCTCCCATCAACCGACAATATGGTAAAAACTTGTAGTCGGTGGCTCTGGTGTACGACTCGTTACGACAGAGGTTGACACACTCACAGAGTTTGTAGTGTCAACATAAGAACATACCCAGATTTGTCGACGCATCAGAGATTGTAGGATCAGCACAGGTGACATGCTCAGGTACCTCAACACACACTCGATTGTAATGTCTCTGCTCTACATGTATTATCGGTGTTCTTGTAGTCGACACTGTCATGGTGTGATCGTTCAAGATGTCATAGATGTCGACACACTAGGCTGTAATGTCGGTGATATATGTGATGGTATTGGTGTCGGGAGAACACAAATTGTAATGTCAACACCCCACATTCTCTTTTATTAACAACTAGTCGAGTCACCTTTCATGATAAGCGTGGTCGGTGACGCACACATTTTATGTTGTTTTAATGGTGTCGAGCAAAATTTAATATCAAAATATATCAAAAATGTTCAATTTTTTTTTTAATGTTGATGTAGTTGTAGTCTTGCGCGCATCAGAATAACGAGATCCCCATCACTGAGACCGGTGTCGACACGCTCTCTGTTTTGTGTGAGATATATCAACTGAACGTATGTTTTGTTTCTACCCTAGCTGTGTTCGAGTAAGTTGGTTTTTGTGTACCAGATCAACTTTTATTCATCATCTTCCACAGCAACATTCCTACATAAGGGAGCAGGCAGATGGGTCTGTAATTCTCGGAGATCATTTTTCTTGTGTGTGACTTTTCTGAGTCAAGGTATGGTATGTAGAGATCTCCTCCCAAGCAGATGATACGTGTCCTAAGTGTCAAATATTGTTAACGATCATGAAAAACCAGTCATCGAGGTGGCATTGTCGACAGGCTTGAAGAAATCAATGTCGAACTTTGACATTGACAAATACCTGAACATTGTCCTTCACCCTCATTGTAATGTTTAAGTAAGATTTCCTGGAATGAAATTCGACATCTAGGTGATCAGCGCGTCAAACATATCATAGGCTGTGATTGAGCTCGATGTTTTACATCCCCTTTGACTGGAGGATGATGAGCCTGTAAATCACGGAAGCCGTGTTGTCATCGAACGGTCTAGGTATGGTATGTAGAGATCTCCTTCCAGGTAGATAATTCATGTCTTGAGTGTCAAATTCGGTTAACGAGCCTGAAAAAAGACATGATGACGGAATCCTCGAGGTGTGAGGAATATTGTTATAAGACCATGATTAGCATGTACCACACAACGGACGTAGACAATCATCATACCCGACCACATTTGTCTGTCCACACTGCAACTTATCAGTTCAGTTGTTGAGTGTTTTCCATCTTCTCTCTTTATCGAACACGATCTTTCATTCTTTTTTATTTACCACTTGTAACCAAGTATTCGAACTTTCCTTTTTTTTTCATGATGTGCCTGTAAAACATCGATTGTTACTTTCGACTGTTGATTAAGAGCTCTCTTTTTGTGTTGGACTGTTTTCAAACATTCAGGGAACGCTCAAATCCTTCTGAGAAAGGCCACATATGCGGCCTCTAAGCGATTTTCATTTGGTTGTCTGCTGACCAGCGATGTCACCACCACCTCATGTATACTTGACTCTGACAGGCGATTTTGTGAAAAATAAGAGGGAAGCAAGTAGGTATGAACGCCGTATACAAACAAGACATGAGAATCTGTGGTAAAATCGATCTAGCCAGGGGTCTGAGGGTGACATATGTCGAATGATTTGACATGAACCCGCTACTTTTCAACATCTTCACTTTTAAAAATAACACGTGAATCAACTAAGGTATAGATAGCATACTACCCAAAACTGGCGCTTTTTATTCTGCTACGAAGATAGAGATAGTGGACACGATATATGTACACGATCAGTAGACTGAACTTACCCAATTGTTCAAAAGACTTGAGCAATTGAGTGAGAATCGAGCACTGGTGAACCAGACAAAGACCTTTTCAAATTTGTGTCTCTCCGATCAAAGATATTGTGAACACACTTTCAAAACTTCCACAAGTTAATTCAGAAACTATCGCGATGACCCGCGAAACACGGGTGAGTCGAAAAAAAAAAAAACACGAGCCATATTACGACCACCAACCAATTCAACCATTCCAACAAAACTAGCATCTGTCATTTTTCCCGTTACAACCGAATGTCTGGTGACGAATCGCAAACATATAACTTGTGGAAGTTTTGAAAGTGTGTTCACAATATCTTTGATCGGAGAGACACAAATTTGAAAGGTCTTGTCTGGTTCACCAGTGCTCGATTCTCACTCAATTGCTCAAGTCTTTTGAACAATTGGGTAAGTTCAGTCTACTGATCGTGTACATATATCGTGTCCACTATCTCTATCTTCGTAGCAGAATAAAAAGCGCCAGTTTTGGGTAGTATGCTATCTATACCATAGTTGATTCACGTGTTATTTTTAAAAGTGAAGATGTTGAAAAGTAGCGGGTTCATGTCAAATCATTCGACATATGTCACCCTCAGACCCCTGGCTAGATCGATTTTACCACAGATTCTCATGTCTTGTTTGTATACGGCGTTCATACCTACTTGCTTCCCTCTTATTTTTCACAAAATCGCCTGTCAGAGTCAAGTATACATGAGGTGGTGGTGACATCGCAGACAACCAAATGAAAAATCGCTTAGAGGCCGCATATGTGGCCTTTCTCAGAAGGATTTGAGCGTTCCCTGAATGTTTGAAAACAGTCCAACACAAAAGAGAGCTCTTAATCAACAGTCGAAAGTAACAATCGATGTTTTACAGGCACATCATGAAAAAAAGGAAAGTTCGAATACTTGGTTACAAGTGGTAAAATAAAAAAGAATGAAAGATCGTGTTCGATAAAGAGAGAAGATGGAAAACACTCAACAACTGAACTGATAAGTTGCAGTGTGGACAGACAAATGTGGTCGGGTATGATGATTGTCTACGTCCGTTGGTGTGGTACATGCTAATCATGGTCTTATAACAATATTCCTCACACCTCGAGGATTCCGTCATCATGTCTTTTTTCAGGATCGTTAACCGAATTTGACACTCAAGACATGAATTATCTACCTGGAAGGAGATCTCTACATACCATACCTAGACCGTTCGATGACAACACGGCTTCCGTGATTTACAGGCTCATCATCCTCCAGTCAAAGGGGATGTAAAACATCGAGCTCAATCACAGCCTATGATATGTTTGACGCGCTGATCACCTAGATGTCGAATTTCATTCCAGGAAATCTTACTTAAACATTACAATGAGGGTGAAGGACAATGTTCAGGTATTTGTCAATGTCAAAGTTCGACATTGATTTCTTCAAGCCTGTCGACAATGCCACCTCGATGACTGGTTTTTCATGATCGTTAACAATATTTGACACTTAGGACACGTATCATCTGCTTGGGAGGAGATCTCTACATACCATACCTTGACTCAGAAAAGTCACACACAAGAAAAATGATCTCCGAGAATTACAGACCCATCTGCCTGCTCCCTTATGTAGGAATGTTGCTGTGGAAGATGATGAATAAAAGGTTGATCTGGTACACAAAAACCAACTTACTCGAACACAGCTAGGGTAGAAACAAAACATACGTTCAGTTGATATATCTCACACAAAACAGAGAGCGTGTCGACACCGGTCTCAGTGATAGGGATCTCGTTATTCTGATGCGCGCAAGACTACAACTACATCAACATTAAAAAAAAAATTGAACATTTTTGATATATTTTGATATTAAATTTTGCTCGACACCATTAAAACAACATAAAATGTGTGCGTCACCGACCACGCTTATCATGAAAGGTGACTCGACTAGTTGTTAATAAGAGAGAATGTGGGGTGTTGACATTACAATTTGTGTTCTCCCGACACCAATACCATCACATATATCACCGACATTACAGCCTTGTGTGTCGACATCTATGACATCTTGAACGATCACACCACGACAGTGTCGACTACAAGAACACCGATAATACATGTAGAGCAGAGACATTACAATCGAGTGTGTGTTGAGGCACGTGAGCATGTCAACTGTGCTGATCCTACAATCTCTGATGCGTCGACAAATCTGGGTATGTTCTTATGTTGACACTACAAACTCTGTGAGTGTGTCAACCTCTGTCGTAACGAGTCGTACACCAGAGCCACCGACTACAAGTTTTTACCATATTGTCGGTTGATGGGAGATACAACCTTTCACATGCTCATCACCGAAAACAAACTGTGTTGTCAGCATCAATAACGACAACAGTATCTGTCATGTCAACAACATGTTCACTCAGCCATCATGATGTTTCGACAACAACGCCATCATCTTTTTTCACATGTGTCACCAACAGCACATCTCAGTGTTTCGAGTAGCTCAGTCATTATGGATTCAGCCTTGATTCTGGACTCATCTGAATATCCAATATTGAAAAGAGCCCCGTTCAACAGCTCTTAAACGATGCATCGTGAAAATAACTCTCAGCGGTAGGAAGTCACCTGTGTCACAAATACGTCGGGAAATTAGTTCCAAGATAAGTTCGGATATAAGATAAGAAATGAGGATCTGTGGGAGAAAAAAGTCTATGGTGATTTTCTGCTAGTGAAAACAAAACTATTGGTGATATTTCGTGTGCAAATGCACCTCACAATCTGAAGGAAAAAAACATCTAGAAAACCAAAAATGCAATATCACTACCTGTATCGCTACCACTCACCCATACGGCCTCTTTACAGTTCGTCGTTTAATAGTAGCGACAATTGACATACGAACTACAGCAGTATTCATCGTTCCCCATACAGTCTCCTTCTACTTCTTCATCAGTGTCACACAAACGAGCTATCACATCGAGTGGAAACTGGGTGTTCTGCGAATAAGAAGGAAACTAACAGTTGACGATGCTGCTTTAGATATTCTTCCATATGATGTCAGACAGATCTATACTGATAATTGGGGAGAGATATGTATTTGTCAATATCAGAGTTCGACATTAATTTCTTCAAACCTGCCGACAATGCCACCTCGATGACTGGTTTTTCAGGATCGTTAACAATATTTGACACTTAGGACAAGCATCATCTGTGTGGGAGGAGATCTCTACATACCATACCTTGACTCTGAAAAGTCACAAATAAAATTGATCTCCAAGAATTACAGACCCATCAGCCTTCTCCCTTGTGTAGGAACTTTGCTGGAAAGGCGATCATTTGCAGGTGTATCTGCAAGATGGAAATCTCTTCGCTTCAACACATGTAAGATACAAATGACATCACGATTTTCACATACTCATCACCAAATAAAAATTGTTGTTGTCAGCACATTAACGTCAACCGTATCTGACATGTCAACAACATGTTCACTCAACCATCATGGTGTTTCGACAATAACACCATCATCTTTTTCACATTTGTCACCAACAGCACATCCCAGTGTTTCGCCTAGCTCGGTAATTATGGATTCTGCTTTGATTTTGGTCTCATCTGAATATCCAATATTGAACAGAGCCCGTTCAACAGCTGTTAAACTATCTCAACTTTTCCAAACAAAAAAAATTATCGACGTCACTCGTAACGCTGTCTGTGAGTTTATCAGAGATTACGGTGTCAGAAAAATATATTGTTGATCCCTCGTATCACCATATCAATAGTTCCCAGTTTTAAAGGATGACTGAGATAAATAATTTATACTGCGGGCAAACAGCGATAATAAAATATAACAAAGAGAACTCGATACCTATTTTATAAAAAGAGGAGTAAGACATGGATGCATCCTATCACCATGCTTGTGCAGTATATACACCGAGAAAATCTTTAAAACATCACATAAATGCCATACCTAAACATTAATGGAGAGACGATCATTAACCTAAAATATGCTGATGATACTGTATTAGTACCAGAAAATCATAAAGATCTACAACATTACTTAATGAATTAAACATGACAAGCAAAAAAAAATAAATAAATATGGATTAAATATGAATATCAAAAGAAAGTAAAACTATGACAATTAACAAAGAAAATATTCAAAACCAGCAAGTGGATATCAAAATTGACGGAAAAGACTTGGAGATAGTTCAGAGCTACACCTACCTTGTACATACTATAACCAGTAAATGAAAATGTAAAATTGAAATAAGCAAAAGAATATGAATGGTGAAAAATAACGTTAATGCCATGAAAAATATACTAACATCAAAGCAAATAAGATCAGGGCTAAAACTAAGAATAGCAAAATGTTGTCTTCTCAACATTCCTAAATGGTGCATAAACAGGGACGTTAGACAAGAAAACTGAACAGACAACTGAAGCCTTTGATATGTGGTATATAGAAGAATAGGTAGAATTGGATGGAAGGAAAAGAAAACACCGATGAAGTCTTAAAACAACTAACAACGAAAAGAGAACTACTAAGCACAATTCAAACAAGACAAATGCGGTTTTTGGGCCATGTTAAAAGATACAACAGTCTACTAAAAGTAATCCTGGAGGGGAAACTACTAAGTAAAAGCGGGAGAGGCAGACCACGACTAACATGGACGAGTAACATCAAAAGATAAACACGTCAGCCTATGACAGCGTGCACCATTAAAGCAAGAGACAGAGCGGAATGACGCTCCATGGTAGCCGTTGTCAGTGCCAAGAAATATATTACGCAGAATCGTTCTGGAGAGAGTAAAAGTGGCCAGCGGAAATATATAGATGATCTAGCTAAAGAGGCAGAGGAAGCAGCAAATAAAAGGAATTATAAAGCACTGTACAACCGTACACAGAAAATTGTGTGGAAAATGCAAACAGATTGCTGTCTTTATTAGAGATAAGACAGGAAATCTGCCTAGTACTATAAGGGAACACCTAGAGAGATGGAAATAGCACTTTGAAGAACTTTTGGAACAGACCCGGCTCAAATAATCCTCAAGATATACTACCAGTAGAAGTTATTTAAAAAATGGTAAAGCCATAGGGCCCGATGAAATTCCTTCGGAGTATTAACACCTCTACCATGATGTTACATACTCTATTAGATAACATTTGGAGACGGAAGAAGGTTATATGATCAACTACCATTAGAAAGGAAGTTTACAGGGGTGTACATATTATATGGGCATTATGCTGCTATCAGTGCCAGGATGAATACAAAAAATTAAGTAGATTTATTCTGGAGAGACTAAAAAAAGGTCACAGAGAAACATTTGAGAGACGCACACGTATTTTTTAGGAAGAACAGCTCATGTGCTGATCACATAACTACTCTACGTATAACAATTGAACAAAGATTGCGAAACGGTATTTGCTAGTTTAGACAGAGGAATGGTTTGGCAGTTGGTGAGTCACTATGGATTCCCACAAAGTTTATTAACCTGATAAGAATAATGTATAACACACACACAAAAACAGACGCTCTTTTCTTTAGAAAAACCAACATTTTAAATTTATATTTTAATATATATTTTTGCAAACATTTTAATAGAAATCCGCCCTGTGAGAATATCCATGTTGTAGTTTTTCTACGATGTGTAGTTGGAGGCATCGGTTGCAAACTGTTATATCGCGAGTCTAGCGTTCACGTCAGAATCGTAAAGGGAGGATCGTAGGTTTTTCGCTAGGTGAAAAAATTATTTTAAAAAACGCGTTGTGTATGACTGGTAGTTTGTCAATTGCAGCATGGACTTGTTGGGTATTAGGTTTATCGCACGTTTGATAGTTTTAGAAGTTGCAGTTTTTGTTCGTTTTACTTATTACATCTCTAATTATGGCGCTTGTTTCCTTCTCGATTTTTGGAAGCGACGCTATTTATCCTGGTTTTGAAGTTTTGTTGAAGAATAGGCTCTATAACTAATGCCGTTGTTGCTATTCTTCTCGCAAATCTGTGCCTGTCACAGGCAACCTGCATCCACGTTGAGCGTCTATCCTCTGTAAGATCATCCAAATGATGGACTGTCACCAACTCGTCGGCAAACGTCACCTAAGTAATTTGAAATTTTCAAACGTTAGACTATCTTAATATCCTAAAAAAAAAATAAGCGCTGGAGAGAGAATATGATAAGACATGCTAACCTTGCGGTTGGATTTTTGTAAAATACTCTGCTCACTAACATCCATAGCGCTCTTCCCAATTAGCGTATTGGTTTGAATTATTCTAGCAAATTAGTTTATATATATATATATTTCTCTCTCTCTCTCTCTCTTTTGGAGAGGTAGCCTAAAGGAACACGCTGGTTGGTAATTAATGCAATTGTCCTAGATGCGTGCGAGTATTCTCCAGGCTCAACTCGCTAAATAGAGACTTTGAGAGTGTTCATGTGATCTGTTAATACTTTACAGATATGGAACCTATCTAGCCGTGTTAACACTGTGGTTGACTGAGTGACCGACGCAAGTCGAATGAATATATTAAATCGTGTACGCGCCTTTTTTTTACATAACAACCTGCTGACGTTCCGCTCGCGTTGGAAAATAAAATCAATTGTCTCACGCGCGAACAGAATTGATTGGGTCATTATGTGTCACGGTGGGAGAAAATCACTGTTGGTTCATACCGCCAGCAAGATTTGCCAATATATATATGTATATATATACCTACTTATGGTCCATATCTTAAATACGGGCCCATTTACGTCAACGTAGATATAATAACTATTAACTTATTACTATTATATGTATAAATGCTCACCATATCCATGAAATAACTAACGTATCACTACTCCCTAATATGGTAGTTTCACTTCCGGAGTGGGCGTGGTCTATAGCCGGACAACACACACACACACTAGCTCCTATTGGAAGTCACTTTGGCGGGAAAACTGATGTCCAATACATGACTCAGTAATTATCCCCCTCAACCACCAACCCTCTTCATGCACTATACAAGCCCTATACATATATACATATATATCATGACAGAAGCTCCACCACCATCACCACCACCTTCCACCATGGGAAAGTGGTGGTATCCTACTATATAACTCTTGTACTTGAAGGGTACTGGACTTCGTAGGGTATACCCTATTCTTTGGTCAACTAAAAAAGTAAGACCATAACGTGCGCCTCCCACTACTGACATAACCCTGACATAACCCTGAAGGAAAGACAATTCTGGTGTAGGATGCTTCTAACTGAAAGGCAAAGATCGTTACATTGGCAGTAAATTGAGTACGAATTATGTGCAGTGACATGGAGACGTTGGGATGAGAAAACAACTGATCACGAACTAAACCAGCGTGGTGTTTATGTTTACGAAACATTCGTAAAATTGTCCCCCTTTCCTTCGATTGTTTTCGCGTTTTGCCTGTTTATTGCCTAGACACAGTCTGTTTAACCTCAGACTGAATATGAAAAGTGTTCCTTGTTGCTGTTTCCTCATTTTCCAAGTCCGGCTTGTTGCAGGAGCTACTGAGTTAAGTGCTCTGTGCACAGCGTTAGCTGTGTGTCTCATCCGTTTTGATCATGTTTCGATATTCCAATTGCTTACAATGAATGATAATATCGTATGACAGGGAACAGTTGGCTGTGTTAACTTTCTGCGCGGTTTCGTCTTATGTCTTTTGGCATGTGCTGAAACTGCTACGATGGAACCTACAGTTACTTTTCTTTGTCTGGGAGATGAGATATTAATACGGATGATTACGCTGGCACGGGCGGTTGAGAAATTATGGATTTTAATTCGTTTGCAGTGATACCGGGGCCTTCCATAACCAAATTGGACCGTAATTGTCCTTTCAATGATAGTTGATATATTTCCTATAGTTCTCTTGTGATTTACATGTCTGAAGAGTGTTGACAGGATGAGGTGGTTACATAAGTCTCCGCAGAAATGAAAAATCCCACACGACCAGATCAGCCAGTATTTCGAAGCTCATAATACTCTAGTACAGTATAGACCACAATCAGGAGTATTACATGTCCTAGTCATCTCGGAACATTACATGATCAAGTCAATTTGGAACATTACATGTGCTGATAACATTCATTATACTTGATCCATTCTAGAGCCACATCACATATTTAATCAGGTCAAAATGTACATCCTGCTCTGCTCTGACGTCGTACTACAACAAAAGTCACAAGAGCACATGGTTACAATAGCGTAAACCAAGAGTTTACATGTAGTTAAACTAACGATGGCCTATAGCTAGCATTCACCAGACCTGGCTATGATGATTATGGGGTTAAGGCATAACAATGCGAAGCTGCAGTAAAATTGAATGTGAGGAAACATTAAAAAATAGAAAAAAATGGTATGTAAGAAGCTTTACGTGATAAGTGGACGACACAGACTAAACGACGTTTCGGCCAAATAGGCCTTCATCAGGAACAAAAAAAAAAACACACACACACAAATCTATGCTGATTATAATGAGTGAACCTCTCAAGAAATCACATGAAAAAAGCTGTTCAATTGACGCAATGAAATGAATAAGGCAACGCACCTATAGACAAGCCAGAAGACTTGTCTTCTTAAAATGTTCTAACATTCTTCAAGCACCTGTATGAAACATTGCCACTCTAAAGTTCAATGTTATATGTGTTTCCTTTCCGAGTTGTAGCTTCTGTTTGAAAAGTACAACTCTGACTAATCTTCGTGGTTGAATTGTATCTTTAAAGTTGTTTTGAAAAAGATAAAGAAATTGATCTCGACTCCGACCACACAATTTTTCCGGCACTCGTTCTGTTGTTCTAGATATCATTTTAGTATAGAGACGGATGCATTGTTTTTAGTCTAATAAATACATTTGGTACACACAATTACAGATACAATTATATCAACATTATATAATAAACACAAGTTTTAGCGTCCTTGTGTGCTATTGTTTAGCATTTAAAAGCTCATTAGCTGCTCTATTCACTGCTACAAACAACCGAGATGTGCTGTTTGTAGTTTCAATGAATGCATTTTGTCCTGGAATTGATGATGTTTTAATACTACCGAGCTGTTGATACCTATAGTCATGAGCGTGAAATGGCAGGCCTCATTGGGGCTCAGACAAATGTCTGTCTGGCTCTGGTACAAAAGACTACGGCATCCTAGAATTTACAAAACTAGGTCTTCTATATCTATAGACCTTCACCAGTGTATCATGGGAGCCTCTCTAGGAGACGAAATAAAGCAGTGGTTAGAGAATTGCTTTTCTGAGGTCATGAGGTCGTGATAGACCCCACGTTGCAGCTTCTAGGTTCACACGGCCTCTAGTTGCTGCCGACTTGCATTCCTGGGGTGAAGATTCTGGTTTCCGTCTTCACAGAGTCCTTGAAGCTGTGCCTAACTCTCGAGTTTGACTTTCTTGCCCTTATTGGTGCATGCATTTTTATGTCGACATTGATCTCAGCTTGTATAGCTTCTTGCAGAAAGCAGGATCCGGGTCTGTCATCTCAGCTCTTTCGTTATTGATTGGCCTGTTAAACAACATCAACGTTTAAGGATAATTCAACATTTTTTAATTCATTCATCATTATGCTCTTTCTTTGTCCAGCTTCTGTCATTTCCACATTAACTTAATGCTAAGACGCTTTTATTATTTGCAAAACCCCATATACCATTTTACGTCATTCTATTTATGACGTTTTTGTCACTTGGCTCACAGCTCAGATAAAGATATTTCTTATATTCGTATCGATTGTTCTTATATTCCTATCGATAGTTAACAGTGTGTCCTGTAGTTGAACATAGAAATTGTCAAATAATATGTAAATATATTGTTTCAAGAGTTACACAGTTATCCTTGCAAAACTCTAAAATACTTACAAACAGTGTGCTTGAAATAAGACTGACGGTTCGTTCACTATAATCGAGCAGTGAGTAAACAAAACAATTGATGCATATGGGTTTTCGATGGTTTGGAGTCTTGAAATGCATTATCTACTCTTATTAAAGTCTAGAACTCCCAGACGTAACGAAAAGTAGGGGCAAACAGTCTGTCAGAATAGATGCTACACTGAGAAAGGAGTCTTAGAAATTGACACAGAAAGATAGAAGCTGTCGTCAATCCTAGTCACTTACTGAAGTTTAAGAACATGTAAGTTCCGCCTTGGTCTATGATTCTACCCCTGGTTGCGATAGAAAATTTACATCCTGAACTGATCCAGCTCGTCACAGACCAGTCATCACATCAAACAGCAATATTCTTACCAACATAAACATGAAAAAGCCTGTTCATTTGTAGGTGTGCTTTGTGCTACCACCAGTCTCTGGATTCTCTTATCAAATGTAACTGCTTCGTAATAATGTTTCATATAATCTCGCTTGTATTTTCTCTTCATTCTTTGATTGTATCAAACGAATGTACAGGTTTACAAGTTCGCACAGCCTGTGCCAACCGCGACTGGTCACTTTGAACCTTTGCCACATAATGATTGAATATGATTGTTGCAAGTCTATCTGCCTCTCTCGTTATCATATATCATGATACAGTATTTAGTTTGCATCAACTTATAAATATATTGTATCAATGTTAGCCTCAGCGAGTATCTCGAGACTGTGATGATTATATATAAAGTGTCTACTTCACTGGCGCAATACTAACGACATTACCCAGAAGCGTGAAGATTGTAAGACGTGCATGAGCACTATGATCCATGCACGACCACGGGGCTGGACTGTTTTCTTCTTACTTGTTATTGTAAACTTTATAAATTCGTATTTTTTTCTTTTCTTAAAACGTCTAACAGCTTGCACTGTGTTCTACATAACATAAGAGTAAGACTAATCCATCACACACAATTAACCTTAATATAACATAAGAGTAAGACTAATCCATCACATACAATTAACTATAATATAACATAGCTAGGTAACTAAGAACAAGAAGAATATGCTTCATAAGTTTCACAGCCATATTCTGTTTAATTGCTACTTAATCTCGCTTACATCGCCTAGTTTAATAATACCTTTAAGGAAGATTGGTTCATAAATTGCTTGGTTCATGTGGGTGCCACACATATACACTCACATACAGATAGCATATAGCATATTCAACGCACTTTGTCAGGTTTTGACATCAGTAAATGATATTTAATTATATCTAAATGTTAAGAGTAAAACTATTAATTATATAATTAAATCAATCTTCATGATTACGTATTTTGTCTTTAAATCTAACAAGAGATAGGCTGTCGCAGAATGTGACATTAGTTCACGTATGTTCTTGCACTAACCATATTCATTATCTACAGTGTTATTTTATGAACATGACAAAACTATAACCATATGCTTCGTTATCTTGCACAGACTATAATTTCTAGTTTCTTCAGAAAGAAAATGAGTACAGGCCGATGTGACCTGACAATGTTATAGCAGTAATTTACAAGAAAGACATTAATCTGACATTTCTGTCACTAGCGTTGACTGCGCCATGGTAGGGAAAACACTGTTTTATTTATCACGTGTTCTTTAAAAACTGCAACAAAGTAGCCTCACATTAACGTCACAAATTAAGCTTTACAAAAATATACCACGCCCACCACGTTAATGTTAACTTTTTACAAGATCAGTTTTGAGTTCACCATATTTCAATTCCCAGTATTGATTTCAGGAGGTCGAATTGAACAGTTTAAAAATAATATACCCTAATAACTATTAATTCGCTTTTTCTTTTTCATTTCTCGTGGTACAAATTAATGCTTCCCGTGTCCAGTGGTATCATAGTTTCATCATATTCACTCAATTGATCTAGGAAAGATTCAAACACCATTTCATTGTTTCGTAATTCAGTTCGTGACTGTTCGTGATTATTTTTTTTTTTTATATTAATAACATAAAGGTACGTAAAGTACGAGACTTGAACCGGAGTCTTAGCACGCGAATTTCCACCCATGTAAATAACATATCCAAGTTTAATGCATCATGTGCTTAATATTTCTATATTTAATGTATGTTATTGTCAGGGACTATTGCTACAATTTATAGAATTATTATCACAGTTACAATATCAACAGAAAGTTGATATTTTCTTTATTTTAATACAATAACAGAATTTTCTTTCTCTTTCCTTCTTTAATTGTTTTTCAGCGTCGAGGGGAAATATAATTTGCTGTCTTTTTCCTTTCTGTTCGTCTCTGCTGCTGTTAAGTTTCCTAGTGTTTCTAATGTTCAATCATTCCATCTTTTACGTGGTCGGCCCCTGGGCGTTCTTGCAACGTTTATTGAAGGTCCGTTGTGTTGTGTTTTGATCTTTCTGGCTTGTCACGTGTCCAAATCTTTTGTATCTGTTGTTTCTGTATATATTCTCTATAGCAGGGATTATTTCTAGCTTTTTTTTCTCAGTTCTTCATTTCTAGTCTTATCTCTCAGGCTGTTTCCTGTTTTTCGTCTAACACATTTAATCTTAGTAGAGGTTATTTTTTCTTATAATACAATGTCATCAACCGTAGGGAATGAGAAGAAACGCTGATGAAACACAATTGATGAATGCGAGTTAACACTGCAGTTGAGCTGTTACCTTTTATTGGTGATTCCAATGGCTGTCGCTAAGTTAAATGTTATTATATTTTCGAAGTGTGTCTATAATTTATAAATGCAATGAAATGAAAGAGTGTCAGTGAATTAAACGGGTAACTGTGAATATAAGTAAATGAAAACGAATTAACACCCCTCCACCAACAAAAAAATATGATGAAAGCAACGTGCCCCCTATTGTTATCAGGTCATAATCTTTGCTTGATTTGTTTATGCAATCGTGTTTTATCACAACGATATCACTATTTAAAATATCGGAATGGGGTATGCTGAAGGCTACATAACTATAAGCAATAGTAAAAAGAACGAAATAGAACGTAAGATTCGTGTATTTGAGAGCCTTTGATGTTTGTTCTGAGCGCGTTCTGATTGTACAAACTCAGGAGCTCTACAATGGACAACTCTACAGACATTCAGATTGTCTTTTCTCTAGACACTTTCACTGATCCAGTCACTGGTGACGTCAGGCAGGTGTTTCAGTTGGTAAATTACGTCATTCTTTGTGGTTTGGTCAGCTTCTTTGGTATTGCAGCAAACATCGTCAACATTTGTGTGTTTGTTAGACAAGGGTTCAAGGACAGCATCAACATCAGTTTGCTGGGTACGTAGTATTTCTTCAGTTTTAATTTAAATGTTACAATATACAACATGTGTGCTAACTAATTTGTATCTGTGTTTAATGTTTATGCTATCTAGGTTCAATGTTTTATCAAACCACTGTATATGCCAAATAAATACACGTGAACCCGGTCATTTTGAAACTTTAAATATAATATTAAGCACGTCTCTATATTAAATTAATTGTCGTGCGACTGCAAAAGAAACATACATTATATTTACAAATTATAACGATTCAAAATACAATAGTATGCAGAATGTTGGCCCACAAAGACAAAAATAAAGTTAACGTGCAAAAGAAATGCTAATCGAACGTACAATGAAGATGTATTAAAGAGATGCGACGTATGTTTAAACTGGCAGAACAACGACTTCTTTAAATGGTGAAGAACGAAGGAAAGGACACCACGAGGATCAGATAGGAGATTAGAAGACTTACACAGTATAGGCCACAGTTACTTGATCTGCTCTCATTTAGCAACGTCAAATACATTTTAAAAACAACAACTCTAGTGAATGGGCAATTAGTCAAATACAAAAAAATATAACAATTATAGCGAAATTAGCCAAATTATTAGAAAGATTTCGGTCAATAATGCCGCAATTAGCCAAAATAAGAAGAAACAGCACGTCGACCATATAATAACAAAATCCACAAAGGATTAGCAGCCTTGAAGGGCATGGCAGCTGTCAACATCGAGCAGAGGCTACTTACTCTTCTGTTCGAGGGGCTAGTCCTTGCACCAATCGAGTATGGCCTGACAGTTCTTACTGTCTGTAAGACGCAAATTGACAAGCTGGAGAAAATACAGAATGAAGTTATGCGCATTAACTTGGGTGTACGAGGGACACTCCCTGTGTAGTAATGATGTATCTTCTGGACATTCCAACCATGGATGAGAGGATCAAGATATGGAGGGCACGGGCATACCTGAAGATTAGTTCACATAAAGATCATACATTGCACCTAAGCTCGAAACAGGGAAGGGTTGGTTATTTGGTTATGGAAGGCCCCGGTATCACTGCAAACGAATTAAAATCCATAATTGCTCACCGCCCGTGCCAGCGTAATCATCCGAATCTCATCTCCCAAACAAAGTAAGGTAACTGTAGTCCCTATCGTAGCAATCTCAGCACACGCCATAAGACATAAGGCGAAACCGCGTAGAAAGTGAACACAGCCAACTGACCCTGTCATACGATAACATCATTCATCGAAAGCAATTGAAATATCGAAACATGATCAAAACGGATGAGATACACAGCTCATGGTGTGCACAGATCACTTAACTCAGTAGCTCCTGCAACACGCCGGACTTGGAATATGAGGAAACTGCAAAAAGGATCACTTTTCATGCATAGCCTTCAATTGTTCCCGCCGCCAATCCACCATATACCGGGAGTTCACGACCTCTTGAAAATGATGATCGTCATATTTTTAAAAAAATGTAGAGCGCTTGATGACAGGGAAAGGTGTCAGGCTAAAAAAAGGGAAATCATGGGTGGGCCGAGCAGAAGATGTCATCAAACAGGTCGGTGGGCTTACCAATATCAGCGTTGGTGAGGAGTGGATACCGGTGCCTACGTCATTCAAGGGGACATTCTCGTGTATTGTCACACTCAACTGGAAATGTAGGGAACAGAACCCAGTCGTGGTTAATGCGGAGTTCAACGGTATCATCTAGGATAACACCGATGAGAAAGATGCACTCATCTATACAGACGGATCTGTAAGACGACACCAAAGAAGTGCATGGGCATTTACAGCACGCTCGGCAGGCAGAATAGTCAAGGATGACATTGGTGCATACGTCATGACCACGAGTAGCATGACGTTGGAGGCGATGGCAGTGACCAAGGCATTCAACTGGCTAGAGTCACAAGACTATACCCACACCTGCATACTGAGTGATTTGATGAGTATGATACGAAAAGTGGAGGCGGGATCTGTACGTAGGCAATTGGTTACAGACGTCAAAAATACATAATGGTCTCCCTTGTCTTTACTTCCCAGGACATACTGGAGTACTGGAAATGAAATAGCGGACAGGTTGGCTAGCTGCGCTATTGTTGAGGACTGTCAACCAATGGATCGGGTGACATCATCAATGCTCTCTGGGAAGTTGGAAGGACACAGGACTTCGATAACCACAAATCCATGTCAGTCCTTCGGATGAAAGAGATTGGAATTAAGATGGGCACAGCCAGAAGCGAGAACTTAATTGTCATGTAAGAAGACTAATCAACCAACACAGAACTGGAGTCGTCAGTCGCTGAACACTTCGAGACTTTCTGATGAGGGGATCTGAGCACCGGACATGTCAGGAGTGCAATAATGATGACCCACAAATAACTCAATAAGAAGAAACAGAACCAGTGTGAACACAATTAGCCACCTTAACAGGAATGAGCATAAATGATGCCATAAGGGGAGATGAGGATTGATTTCATTAAGATAGGCGGTGACTGTTCACTTGTCTGTATGAACAGTTCACTTGTCTGTATGAACAGTTCACTTGTCTGTATGAACAGTTCACTTGTCTGTATGAACAGTTCACTTGTCTGTATGAACAGTTCACTTGTCTGTATGAACAGTTCACTTGTCTGTATGAACAGTTCACTTGTCTGTATAAACAGTTCACTTGTCTGTATGAATTTCAGAGTAAAAATTTAAAAAAAATGCAGTGCTTTTCATATGGGGAATATGGTGTTAGTGGCCATATTTGTTTCTGTCCTGGCATATTTGTGGGTGATGCGGTTCGTATCAAAGGAATGTTGGAATATTTGGTTACAACTGGCAAAATACAGGGAAAAAGTGAGATTGTGGACGACAAAGAGAGAAAATGCTGGATAGCTTGGTGTCATGGCATGGAAAACAGTCAACAAAAGAATGTATACGATGCACTGTGGGTATAAGATTGAGGAAGGACATTATTGCCTACGCCAACCGGTATGTCATATGATGAGTCAGCATCACGCCACGCCGCCGTTACCTCCAAGGAAAAAAAAAATCTCCCAAACCTATCTCTAGAGGCTGGATGAACTACGGAGTACGTGTTAGCATTTAGACAATACAAGCTACTAACTCTAGGCGAAAACAAGAAGAAAAAGTAATCTAGATTCCTCATTTGGACATTTGTCCCTTGCCATGTCAGATTGATTGAACCCAGCTATATTTTCTTGTGTAAATTTATTCCACTTGTAGTATGTTCATCTGATACGAAAGGAAACCTAAGCCAATTATGAAGCTTTATCTTTTCAGGCCTGGCCATTTCGGATCTTATCTGCTCGTTCACGATGTTCTGGACAAGCATCTTCTACAACCCTCTGTTTCATAGTCTAGAATTACCAATTGCTCCTTTTGACGTCATGTGTGTAGCAGTGGCCTTCCCTCATGTTAGTTTTAACAGGTAGGTTGTGTGGGTTGTTGTATATTCCAGCTTATGGGGATTGTGGGTTGTTGCATTTTACAACATATGGGATGTGGTAAGTAGCTAACATTATTTAAACAATAATACGGGAATAGCTGCTACGTTTATTTAACAATAATAATAGTTGCTACATGTTGTATAATTAATAATCAATCTTATAATACTCATCGTTATCCGCTTCGCTCCTTCACCCTACTTTTCTTCTTTTTGTCCTTTAATATTTTTGGAGATGGGGTTTTGAGAGTTGTATTGGGGACAAAGATGTCAAATTCAAACAAATTCATTTTCTTTTCATTTTACAGTAGCCATGGATGATAGTAACAGTTGTGTATTGTTTGATGCTGTATCACATTTGCCTGTTTCGGTTGCACGTTTCACAATCCCTGCGGGCTCGGTTTATTGGTGAGTTGAAGACATTGTCTCTATATTAGGTCTATAAACAAATTCATTTTAAATATTCTTGTTATTATTTTCCTCTTCATCCCACAACCTTGGGAATTAGTTGGGGAACTACTGAACAATTTGTATTCTCCGTGTATATCTATCTTCAGTCAGCCTTTGGAACCAAGTGAACTCGAGTCCATGCCTCGCTATTACGTTCTGATCTCGTTCTACGTGTACCACTCACATCTATCTATCTATTGACCTTTCGAGCCGTAGCCGGCTCATAGAGCGTAGACCAAGATACTCCTTCTCTTATCTGAAATTTTGTTCTAGCAGTTTTCAATTATTTTAAAGATATTTTATCAAATCTTGCCATTTTTCTCTATCTGTGCAAGCAGCTCTATCTCATTGAGGGAGCCGATTCCTGCTGCTCTTGCCTCTCTCATCAATGTTCTTCTCAGTGTCTCTCTGGGTCTTCCTCTTTTTCTTTTACCTTTTGTTTTTCACATGAGGGCTTGCTTTGCTATTCGGTTACTATCTCTCCTCATCACATGTCCAACATATGACCATCGTCTTTTCTTTATTACTGAAGATATTAGTGGTTGATTGGCGATTTCTCTAATTTCCTCATTTGTTCTGAATTCGTTCCACGCTATACCAAGTATTTTCCTTAGACATTTATTTTCGAATGCGGTCAACTTTGTTTCTATATCTCTTGTTGTTTTCCAGCTTTCACACGCATACGTAAGGGTTGATAGTACATTTGATTTGAATAGCCTAAGTTTTGTGTCTGTGCTGATGAGTTTTGACTTCCACAACTTTTCAAGGCTTCTGAAAGACATTGCTGCTTTAGCTATTCTGATTCTAATTTCTTTGCTTGTATCCCCTTCTCGATCAATGTGACTTCCAAGATACATAAAGTGATCGATCTCTTCTACTGGTTTGTTTTCCATGTATATTTTGTCGTCTGTTGGAATTACGCTTTTCATGACTTTAGTCTTTTCATGATTGATCTCAAGCCCAATTTTGCTGGCTATTGATGATAGTTCATTTGTGTTTTCGTGAATCGTTGTTATCTGACTGCTGATGAGAACTATGTCATCAGCAAAGTCGAGGTCCTCCAAATACCACTCATATATCATCCCTTAATAATTTCTTGCAGATTGGTCTTTGCCAAGCTAGATGATTTATATACGTAAGTAAGTAAGTCAAGTACCCCCGTCACGCCAAGTGGCGTATAGGGAAATATGGTGTTAGTGACCCTATATTTTACAGACCTTCAGCACATGATTTTTGGGGTAATGTGGTCAGTATTACGCTCGTGCCGCTTTACTTTCCCAGAAAAAAATCCGGTACCCATTTAAGGCTGGGTTAACCCGGAAGCCGTCGGTTGGGATCGAACCCTACCCCTTGTCTGTGGTAGTCCAGTTCACTAACCACTGAGCTATCGTGGCTCCGATTTATATACGTGGTTAAAGTATTTCATTTTGAGCTATTTCATTATTGTCAAAAAATAATCGTGTACTCAGATTGTTTGTCGTATTTTTTGTGAACTTTTATTTCAAATGTTCTCAGCTTGTATTATATGGCTACTCATTTTGATTAAAATGTAAATCATTTTTATTTTTCTATAAAATTAATTAACTTATAGTTACTGCATTTAGCAGCAAACATCCTTTCCCAACCGCAACAATGTCTTTGGAATGAACAATGCAGTAATTCTTGTTTGTTCTTTGAATGAGTATCAGAGGTTAGGTAGCAAGATCATTTTTTTAAAATGTTATTATTGTTTCAGAATCACGAGCTTCATCACAGCATTTATCACTCTGGAGAGATGTCTCTGTATCGCCATGCCTCTCAAGGTCAAGAACATCATTACTCCATACAGGATCAGGGTTATCATTGTCTCCATTTTTATATCCATGATCTTACTTTTCTCTCCGTTTTATTTCGTGAATAAGCTTGAATGGGTGTACAACGAGTCTAGGAACAGGTCCATTCTTGGGCTCACTTTCACTCCAGAAAAAGAAATAGTTGAAGGGATAACGTTCTTTATCCATAGTGTATTCCTGCAAACAGTTTTACTCTTATCCGTTATTATATCTACTATTATCCTTGTCGTTAAATTACACCAGAAAACAAAATGGCGTAAAAGTGTCCTTGTTCACACATCATCAAAATCTGAAACAGACTCAGTTAAAGACAAAAAAGTTGTCAAAATGGTAATACTGATTGCCACAATCTTTATCATCTGCTATGTTCCCACCACAGTAGTTTTCATTGTGATGGTGTTGTATCCAGAGTTCAGCAACATGAGTGGCAGGTTTCAAAATTCGCTCTTTCTGACCTGGTCTGTGACGTTTGTCTTGGATGCCATCAACTCCAGCGTGAATATATTTGTGTATTTAGAGATGAGTTCAAAGTTCAAGGAAACATTTAGCGATCTATTTTGTGGCATTATGTTTAGGAACAAAGTTTTATTATTGCATTAATCGAAAGGTAGAAAAATAAATAGACTGCATTTAAATATAAAGAGTGTATCACAATATTACATACAGTGGCTGTACAGTGGTATAGTAACCAGTATTAGAAAATACTTTCTTTTAATTATTTGTTGAATATACTCTTTAATTGAAACTTTAATGAGGTGGGTGTTGATTACAACTAGTTGAACGGGAATATTTGCTTTGTGCTGTCTGCAGTAGCAATAAAATAGATCTAGTTATCCTATCGGCTAAAACAACGCTTTTTTCCGAGTTATGTCTTGCAGGGGAAGATAACACGTGCAACCCATCAACGGTATTGGGTCGCAAAGAGAGCATTGCACGTCACCTATCTTTCCTGACTTCACCAGGTCGCAGACGAACAGCAGAAGATTGTTGCAAAGACCTGATTACATAGCTTAGCGACAAGGGTAATTATGCTGTAGATTATCCATTGTAACCTCTCAACCCCGTATGGTTGAAGGTCTTGTTGTATATATTGGACTCCATCCTGAATCTTTGCGTCTCAACTCACCCAAACATTTAAGTTCGCATGCTGCCTTTGGAAGCTTTTTATTAACACTAAATGTCGCTGTTTCCTAATTCACTCAATTCATTTTGGAATTGTCACATTCCTCATAAAAAATTGCAAACACTTGAAACGTTTTGCTAGTCTGTAAAGCGATTTCTATTGAAACGAAGCTCTTCATCTGACGAGTCTATCAACAATACCCAATCATCAAGCGAGTCTTAACTCTTGCATGTAAAAAGTAAAAAAAGTGAATTGTGATGTGGAAAATTGACATAAGAAAGGTGGGTTCACGTTCACACTGTTCAAAATGAGCAGTTGTATATTGTGACTTTCCTATGAGAACAGGATCAAACCGGGATGTACATTTTATGTTGGAATTATGGGTAATGTAATTACAGAACAAGGCGGAATTTATTATTCACGAACTCCAAAAATGGATTGGAGTTACAAGCTGTTGCTGTCACTGTTCGTCTATTTTTAGATATAATCTCTCAATAAATCGGCGATGACTCTCAGTCCTTTAAGGTTTGGAAGAGTTGGCTCAATTAGATATACTGTTTGCGAATTTTCTGAACCGTCAAGAACTCGGGTGTATCTATGTCCCTTGTGTTTACTCGGTACACCATGAAGGTAAACGTCAGACTTGACTCAAGGGCAAAACTTGTAAGAACTTTAGGTTTGTGCAACTATTTAATCCAAGAAACGTACCGTTCATGCATGGTTCTGCAAGTGTGTCATTGTGTTACTCAACCGTTGCATAAACTGCAGACTATTGACACGAACGGTATACAAGAAATATATATATACATATGCGAGCACGGAGCCTAAATAAAGCAAGTGCCTGTTAGAAATGGGGCATGATATTGGCGTTTTACAATAAAAGTGTTTGAAAATGAAAATTTCAAGAGACGAGGATCAAATACAGGCACACATATTATTATTAGCACCGAAAGGTTGAATCTTAAGTAATTCGGTTATCAACCCTGGAGTTCTAACTGAAGATAATCACTAAGATTGTGAAAACTGATCTGATATTTCATGTTTTTACTTCATATATTTGTGTCTTTTCAAGGCCTGCGTATAAACTTTGGTGTGTCAAAATAAATGTGACTGTGTTTTCTATGGCCTGATAAAACCTTTATCTGTGAGAAAGTTCACCTATTTTGGTTCTACGGTAACAACCACGGTCTCCATTAAAAAAATAAATTCCTTAGTCGGAAAGGCAGCTTCGACATTTGGTAAACTGAAAGATAAAGTAAGCGTCAATGCGAGACTAACACTCAGATCTTAGATTACAATTTACTAAAGTTATGTGCTTACTACACTTCTGTGCGGATTAGAAATTTGAGCTACTTATTTAGGGCAGGAGAAAAGGTTAAACAACTTACATGTTCGTTGCATTCACAAGATTATGAACATCAAATAACAGGAGTAATGTCTTAAACGAGCCAAAATTCCTTCCATCATGGCAACACCTACGAGCCGGAGACTAAGGTGGCTGGATCATGTAAGTAGAATGGCAAACATTCGTATTTCAAAACAAATATTGTATGGCGAAATTACGGACGGAAAGAGACCAAATGGCAGTGCAGAGAGATACGGATGTTTGCAATGCTTCCTTGAGGGAATTCTCTTTCAATAAAAGAAACTGGGAAAATCCGGCTGTAGACCTCTGTCACATTATTAAAAAAAACGCACAGCAACATTCAATCACAGCAGTGATATCAAATTTAGAAGACAAAAGTTCGCAGGAGAGAGAAGACGATGCCAGGCACCATGAATACATCTTGTTCATTCTGATGTCGAATATGTCAATCAGATATTGGTAGATTCAGCCACGAGAAAGTTGTTCAGCAAAAATACATTCAACATAAGACACTAATATGTTTTACCAAACTACTGACTTTCAAGACTGCTTGCTACCAACCGTCTGTCAAGTCTCAAATACCATAACAAGTCATTGTTTCTTGGACATAAAACTAAGCTCGACACCACCTGATGATATCATGCAGGCATTCTCAATTCTTCGACAAGACCTTCTTCTGATGTTAAACCAGCGGTGCTAACAATTAATTCCCCCAGTGCATATAAAATATATCACCGATCTCTTGCCTATTCGCAATACCATTTGTTGTTTTCGGGATTGTCTGCAAAATAACTAAAAATAGTATTTGCGGAATAATATGTGTCCTTGTTATACCAACATGAACGTGAAAGTATCACGTTGTGATGTACTGTACTAAGAGTACAGCCTGTTTTAACATATTGATGTGAATCATGTACAATAAATAGGACAACAGACAAGAAAATCACTGGAGGCTGTAGAAATGTGGTTTACAGAAGAATGTTGAGAATACCATGGTCATCTAAGAAGGTTAAAAAAAACGTCCGGAGAAAAAAAAAACGCCAAAGCAAACAGAGGGTTAATTTCCAGTATTAGGAAAAAACAATGATCATTTTTTGGCCATGTAATGAGAAGGGAACAGCTGGAAAATATTGTGACACATGGGAAAATTAAGGGACGAAAATATGGAGGGAAGCAAAAAGAAAAGAATACCAGACAGCTTAAGCGAATGACTTGGCAGAAGGTTAACAAAATGAATGATAAATAACTGTCGAGATCGAAAATTGTGGAGAGACATGATCACCTATGCTAACAGGCATGGTATTTGATGACAAGGATGAGGATAATAAGAAATGTAACGTTTCATCGTGTTATTGATATTTCATTTGAAAGATATTTTTCAGATTATTATTTATCGCTGATATTTGGTTCTACGGTAAATGTTTTAATGTTCGAGGCAGTGCCTAGAAGTGTGCGTGTGTCATTTGTGAAGAAATGTATGTCGTGTGTGAAGAAATGTATGTCGTGTGTGAAGAAATGTATGTCGTGTGTGGAGGACGGAAAGAGACCAGTGCCTAGAAGTGTGCGTGTGTCGTGTGTGAAACAATGTGTGTCGTGTGTGAAACAATGTGTGTCGTGTGTGAAACAATTTGTGTCGTGTGTGAAGAAATGTGTGTCGTGTGTGAAACAATGTATGTCGTGTGTGAAACAATGTGTGTCGTGTGTGAAGAAATGTGTGTCGTGTGTGAAACAATTTGTGTCGTTTGTGAAGGAATGTTATGGTCTTGTGTAGTGTTCTATCCTCTGACATGTAACACATCTCCTTCGTTTTGATCATATAATTCCTTATCCCTCTTTTTATGTATCCTTTTTTTACCTGTTCCGCTCATACTAGATGTAGTAAAGTTTATCTGTATTTCGTTGTTTGTTTTGTTCTCGTTTTCTGAGGAATTGCCGCATGTAGGTCGAAACGTCAGTATGTTTGTTGTGTTCGTAAAGGGCAAAGAAATGCAAATAAATGAATACAAATGCGAAGCTGCAGTAAAGCTGAATGTGAAGGGGAAATGAAAAAAAAATAAAAAAAAATGGTATGGTTTAAGCTTCATGTAATTGATGAACGAAACAAATTTAAACGACGTTTCGGTTCAATAGGCCTGCAGCAGGAACAAACAAACAACAAACATACACATATGTAAATAAATAAAACTAGCCCTACATAGCTAACAAATAATGAAGCATCCAAAACAAAATAATGTCTAGCTAGTACGAAAATCAAAGATAAAATTGTGTTCCATGTTAACTGCACCGTGGTGGAAAGGAAAATGCAGTGACACAGGATACGCGGTGTCGTTGACCAGCCAATGAGAGTGTCAAAAACAAGTTAATGGTTCTAATAATAAGTGGGAGGACATTGACTTGTTTACCTCCAATACAATGTTATCGGCAATGTCTATACGTATCTACGTACCTGTGTATATAAGTATATATATATATGTACATACATATTCATACATACATATATACATACACATATCATCATCATCATCATCATGATCAAGTACCATACCTGCTGGCGTAGGTGATCATGTATCTCCCTAACTTTAAATCTCGACAGCTATTTATCATTTCTGTTGTTGTCCTTCTGCAGAGCCATTCTCTTAAGCTGTCTGTTATTTTTTCTTTTTGCTTCCCTCTATCTCTTCGACCCTCAATTTTCCCAGTTGTTACAATATATTCCATTTGCTCTGCTCTCATTCTATCTATCTATCTATTGACCTTTCGAGCCGTAACCGGCCCATAGGGCGTAGACCAAGATACACCTCCTATATGAATTTTTGTTCTAGCAGTTTTCTTTTAAAGATATTTTATCAAATCTCGCCATCTGTCTCTGTTCCGTGCAAGCAGCTCCATCCCACCGAGGGAGCCGATTCCTGCTGCTCTTGCCTCTCTCATCAATGTTCCTCTCAGTGTCTCCCTGGGTCTTCCTCTTTTTCTTTTACCTGTTGTTTCCCATATGAGGGCTTGCCCCGCCATTCGGTTACCATCTCCTCTCATCACATGTCCAACGTATGACCATCGTCCTTTCTCCATTACCGAAGATATTAGTGGTTGATTGGCGATTTCTCTAATTTCCTCGTTTGTTTTGAATTCGTTCCATTCTATACCAAGTATTTTCCTTAGACATTTATTTTCGAATGCGTTCAATTTTGTTTCTATATCTCTTGTTGTTTTCCAGCTTTCACACGCATACGTAAGGGTTGATAGTACATTTGATTTGAATAGCCTAAGTTTTGTGTTTGTACTAATGAGTTTTGATTTCCACAACTTTTCAAGGCTTCTGAAAGACATTGCTGCTTTAGCCAGTCTGATTCTAATTTCTTTGCTCGTATCCCCTTCTCGATCAATGTGACTTCCAAGATAGATAAAGTGATCGATCTCTTCTACTGGTTTGTTTTCCATGTATATTTTGTCACTTGTTGGAATTAAACTTTTCATGACTTTAGTCTTTTCATGATTGACCTCAAGCCCAATTTTGCTGGCTATTGATGATAGTTCATTTGTGTTTTCCTGCATCGTTTTTATCTGACTGCTGATGAGAACTATGTCATCAGCAAAGTCGAGGTCCTCCAAATGGTCTCCTTGTATCCATTCGATGCCTTTATTACCAGTGCAGCATTTCTTCATTATGAAGTCCATAACAATTCCAAATAACAAGGGCGATAAAATACATCCTTGTTTAACCCCAGTTTCTATTGGGAAACATTCGCTCAGTCCTTCCTCTGTTCGAACTGCACATGTGTAACCATCATACATGTCTTTGATAATATTTATGATTTTTGATGGTAAACCATATCTGCTCTCATTACATGGCCAAAAAATGATGATTGTTTCTTCCTAATATTGGAAATTAGCTCTCTTTTTGCTTTGACCTCTCTCAAAACATCTTCATTACTCTTCTTAGCTATCCATGGTAATCTCAACATTCTTCTGTAAAAGCACATTTCTACATACTCCAGTGATTTTCCTGTCTGTTGTCCTATTGTCCATGATTCGCATCCATATGTTAAGACTGGCTCTACGTAACATTTAAGAAGAAGAGGAAAAATTAAAAAATAAAAAAAGGTATGTAAGAAGCTTTACGTGACAAGTGGACGACACAGACTAAACAACGTTTCGGCTCAATAGGCCTTCATCAGGAACAAACAATAAAAACACACACACACAAATTAATAACGAAACAACCAAAACAAAAACAATCGAAATGTGTTAAAGAAAACAACAACAAAAAGTAAAACTATCCTGTCAAATCCAAAATAAAATCGTAACCAAGTGCGGCTGTCGTGAACGTCGAAAATCGTGCGAAAAAGTGCGTAAATGTAAACAGAACCAGATGAGTAAACACAGGGGTCAGTGTGCAAACACAAAGGAGAAAGAATCGAATAGTAGTCTGACAGGTGTAAAAAGACGCTAAGAGTGAGATGTCTGAGAGTGGGGTACAGTAAAAATAAATGAGGGGTAAGAAGCACAGAAAAAAAAAATTTTTATAGAGGAGAAAACCGAAGTGTCTCATAAGGGACTAGAGGAGAAGAACTATAAAAAGTATGGCATAGTAAGTAGACCAAAGAACCCAAATATGTGTAGTAGAGAAGGCTATGCAAAAGGGAAGGAGCAAGCAAAAGAAACTATGCGTATGAGTGTGATACATTCATACCTCTCGGGGTCAGCGAACCATACTGGACTATAAGGCGATTTTCCAAAGTATAGCGGCTGCGGTCGCCAGAGTGACAAAGGACAATACCAGTGACACGGATGTCGTCTTTGCCCTTGTGATCAGGGGAGTTGAAGTGGGACAAAATACTGGTACTCCGGTATCTTATATAGATACACAGTTAGTCGTCAATACCTTAGATTATTTATATTATTACCTCCAATTGTTATTTCAGGCATGCCCCTTATGGATCTTAAAATAATCTCACTATAGATATTAAACAAATCTGGTGACAGCATACAACCTTGTCTAACACCCTATTTTATTTGTTGAAACATTCCCAATTGGTTTCCAGTTCTTATGGCCGCTGTTTGTTGCCAGTACATGTTCTTTATTATTCTCAGATATTTGCTGTCTACGTTTATGCTTTCTAAAATTTGATTATTTCTTGGTGCGTTACTTTGTCAAATGCCTTAGTATAATCTATGAAACATAGGTATAGATCTGTTTTCACCTCTATGGCTCTTTCTACTAAACACAAATAAACACACATATACACACAAATATATGTATATATATATATATATATATATAAACTGAGACATACAAATATATACATACACACATGCATATACACATTTACGGCTACTACACCCATACGTTTGGGAGCCGCGATAGCTCAGTGGTTAGTGAACTGGACTACCACGGACAAGGGGTAGGGTTCGATCCCAACCGACGGCTTCCGGGTTCACCCAGCCTTAAATGGGTACCGGTTTTATTTCTGGGAAAGTAAAGCAGCACGGGCGCAATACTGACCACATTACCCCAAAAATCATGTGCTGAAGGTCTGTAAAATATAGGGTCACTAACACCATATTTCCCTATACGCCACTTGGCGTGACGGGGGTACTTTACTTTTACTTTTTACACCCATACGTTTGCGTACACACACACACACATATGAAAATGTGCGCGCACAGCTTACAAACCCAGAAGATATCAGACAGCTTGAGAGAATGGTTTGGCAGAAGGTCAACAACAGAAATGATAAATAACTATCGTGATCGAATGTTGTGCAGAGACATGATCACCAACGCCAGCGGGCACTGTACTTGAAAATTATATGTAGAATAGTTTTGCATACTTACATATTTGTGTGTGTGTTGTTTCTTTGTTCCTGCTGAAGGCCTATTGAACCGAAATGTCGATCAAATATGTGTCCTCCGTCAATTACGTAGCGTTTCAACCATACCATTTTTCTATTTTTTTTTGTTTCATGTCTCCATTTTTTGTGTTCCCTGTCTGTAAATCTGTCACTATAGCTTGTAGGAGTGTATGTTGCACCCCACTACCTTTTTCTGCTACTAGCTTTAACGCAGCACAACAATTATTTTTCTGTTCCACATAATATAACATAATATAGTGTTATGTAACATAAAAAAACTTCGCATAACATTATATAATTTAGAATAACATAAAATAAGGTTGCATAACATATACAAAAGCATGATTTAACATAACAAAAGTTGGAATAACATAACATTATAATTTAGCGTAACATAACATAATTTAGCATAACATAACATATTAAATCATAGTTTAGTATAACATAATTTAGCATAACATAATATTTTCCTGTAAGAACATTGTTAACATGATTAGAAAAGTCAGGTTTTATAGTTTTACTAAATTATGATTTCCCTTCTTTATCTTTCTGATTCTATCTTGCTTTAATTCATTCCTTCATTTTATTTGTTGGAGACTGTAGCATTATTTCATGCCTTCGTGGGTCCTCCTGTGAGTACTTCTCGGACCTGCACTGGGGTCCACAGTCCCCAGTTTAATAACCGCTGCGGGAGGACACCGATACGACACTTATCTACTTTTTTTTCACGCCACTTCAGGTACAAATCCATGAAAAAATAACGAAAATAATTTATTTAATCTCCAATTTGATCGGATATATCATCTATCATATTTCCAAGCACAGTGATATCCTAGACCCACACTAGTTTAAGGATGAATGTAATGGACACTATTACAACGAAACTTAAAGAAAATTACAGCAGCAAAGTTGCCATGATCAATATATTGATCTCGTAAATTGCCATTAATCGCGATAATTTATGAGAAAACATCAATAGCAATTTGTTAGTTTTCCTATTTAATATCTATTATGAGTGACAGTAATGGTAATATTATCAAAGTATAAATCGCTTTTGCTTAAAGTATATGCCTGTCAACATCCGAAACTCGTTATGTACATAGATAATATAATGAACATGTGCCAGACGTGATACCCATTAGTTAGAAACAAAATGATCATATGTATGTTATTTATTAATACGTTTAAACTTAAGAGTAATGACGTTAAAGTTATAATTAATTGTATACTTTTGTAGTTGCGCTTCAATCTGCTATTGTGTAATAAAATATTGATAACAATATTGCTATAACAACACATCAGTGTTGAATTTAGTTAACAATAGAGACGCGTTTCATCATTTCTGGCATTGGAACGGTGTGAAGTTTTGACTTGTGAACTATTGTATTATGGTAGGACTTGTATTAAAATAAACAAACATAAACATTAAATGGCTGAAAGAATATAGGTTTTTTTCCGTAACAAATTATTGTACTTATTTGAAACCTATTCAAAATTACCTTATATTATTGTTGATAATAATATGAAATCCTTAATTTATTTCTGTATTTCGAAAGAGTCACATTTGTTTCCTAAAATTCCTTTCGTCTAAAGATAAAAATACATAACCAGGAAAATAAAAGATATATTTCTTGATCTGTGAATGTTGTAGGAAACATCACTTACCTGGCTACACTGTCAAGAGGTAGAGGAGAAGCCAATAAACCTCACTGTTGTAGAAGGAAAACAGCGAAAAATAAAGTAGCTTCATGAGGAAAACAGCAACAACAAAAAAGTAACTTCATAGAGAAAAAGCGAAAAAGAAAATCAATTCATAGAGTAAACAGCAAAAAAACAAATTCACTTTACATGGAAAACAGCAAAAAAGAAGTCGTTTCATAGGAAATAAAGCAAAACAAAAGTCACATCACAGAGATAAAAGCAAAATAGAAAGTCTCCTCACAGAGTAAGCAGCAAAAAGAAAGTCACTTCATTGGGAAAACAGCAACAAAGAAAGTCGTTTCATAGGGAAAACAGTAAAAAAGAAAGTTGTGTCATTGGGAAAACCGCAAAACAGAAAGTCGCTTCTTAGTGTAAACAGCAAAAAGAAAGTCGCTTCTTTGGGAAAGCAGAGAAAAGAAAGTCGCTTCTTAGAAAAAACAAACAAGGAAGTCGCTTGATAGGGAAAACAGAAAAAAAAGGAAGTCTCTTCATGGGAAAACAGCCAAAAAGAAAGCCGCTTCTGACCAATGGAAATTGAGGCTTTTATCACACAAACAAGCATGAACTAGATAGAAAATTGCATTCGGCCGCAATATTTAACTGCTAAAATCCTACTAATTTAACTATTAATCCTCGTAGTCAGTTTTATTTCTAGCTCCAGGTAGGCGACAATGGAGAACTCTACAACTACTGAGACTGTCAGTTTCAAGGACACTATCATCGACCCTGTCACAGATGACGTCAAACACGTCGTTAAAATAACTAATTACGTTATTGTGTGTGAACTCATCAGTTTGTTTGGTATAGGGTCAAATATATCAAACATTTCCGTGTTCGTCAGACAAGGGTTCAAGGACAGCATCAACATCAGTTTATTGGGTATGTCTGACATATCAAGTTATCTGTTTATAAAATTATGTCTTGATAAAAATGTCTCTGTCCATTTGTCGACAAACGTAATTATTTAAAGTTTATATTTAATAGTGTTCACCATCATCAAGTACCGGGCCTGCTGGCGTAGGTGATCATGCAAAGTGTGCCGTGTGTAAATTATACATGGTGTTTATGTACACGTTTTGAGGCCAGCGACACATTTTTGCGGTAATGTCGTTAGCATTACGCCAAAGCTGTATTTTGTGGATGAATTTCCTTATGACAACCTCAGCGGGTGTGTTGACAAAGTTCCGGCACTCCCTGCTGAGTTCAGTGATAACGTTGTCTAGCTTCTTTTGCTTCAGCTGGTCGCTCAAGGTCAGCGTTGTCATGCCAGTCTTAATGTCATCTCAATCACGTATCTGCCCCATGGACTCGTAAACTCAATGACTTTCTGCGAATCTGGCACCTGCGGTTGGTCTTACTCCAGCCTGAGTACAAAGGTGTGATTTGTTTATCGTAAAATGCATCAAGTAGTCCCTGACCAGAACACACTTGTGACGCACTGTAATGCTCGGTAAGCCCAGTAGGTACCTCATTAATCAGATTGATGCATCACTGGTGTATCCAAACAATGCCGTTAGACGCTCATTCCTAACCCCCTTTCTTAACTTCCGATCTGCACTGAAAAAAGGAGAGAGAGAGAGAGAGTGAGAGAGAGAGAGAGAGAGGAGCATACCTAGACCATAGACCAGCACTGACATCACCAATGACTGTTGAAGCGAGAACAACGATTGCTGAAAGTCCACATTGTCGATGATCATGATCTCGTTCATTACAATACTTGCACATCGAACAATGTCGCTAACATGGTGACTGGAAAAAAGGCTCTAATCAAAAGTTTTTTTCCCAAATTTAAATGTGTGACCTCTCGATGTTTACACTTTTGTAATGGATGGCAAGGAGTAGAGTGAGTGACCGTAACCAGCCCTTCTATTATTCAGCGAACACCAAACGTCGGTAGCCTTATTTGGTTAATGAGAGCCTTTTTTAATTGTGCCAAGTGGTTATCTAATCCATATTTTTAATAAAGCATATATTTCTAATCTGCATTGTATTATTATGATATCTTTGAAAGTATATCTACTCAATGTTTAAAGAGAAATACATATATTTACACATATTCCCTAATACTTATGTCATTAAATAAAAACCGTTTCCAAAATATCTTCCAGGTCTAGCAATAGCAGATTTAGCATGTTCAGTCACTATGTTTTGGGCCTGCTTCTGCGATATTCCTCTCTTCGATCATCTTGACCTACCGTTTGTTTTTATGGACGTCATGTACATCACTGGCGGCTGGCCACACGTATGTTTTAACAGGTAGGTATTTATAATGGCTTACCTCACTTGTGTTTAAACAGTTTACACGTTAACGATTAGCATCATCATATGTGACTTACTAAGCAGGACGTCGATACTGACATATATATCATCATCGTGTGCCTTCTCAGCAACGAAGGTTGGCTACCATGCATCGCCATTCTACTCTGTTTCTTGCTTTGATGGTGCAGTCTGACATAGATTGACTTGTCCATATTTTTATGTTATCTCGTCCATGTTAGTCTTGGTCTGCCTCTGCCTCTTTTACCTTGTATTTTTCCTTCCAATATTACTTTTAGTAGGCTGTTGTGTCTTTTAACATGCCCCAAAAATTTCATTTGTCTTGTCTTGATTGTATTTAGTAGTTCTCTTTTTATTTTCAGCTGTTTTAAAACTTCATCGTTTGTTATCTTTTGTTTCCATCCAATTCTACCTACTCTTCTATAAATACACACTTCAAAGGCTTAAATTTTCTGTTCTGTTTTTTTGTTATATATATATATATATAGTATATACATTGTATATAATATATGTGTAGTTGGAAATTGTGCCGTTTTAATGGTAAATTTGAGAAAACCCTTTGTTATGTGTTCGACTGACTATAATGTTCATGTGTCCTTAAAATTATGCAGTCTGGAAGCAACTAAAAATAAAACTACTGATGGGAATTCAAATAAGACAAATGATATTTTATTTGCATGTTAAAAGACAAAATAGGAGCCTCCTGAAAGTGATCTTGGAAAAGGAAATACATGCCAAAAGAGGCAGAGGCAGACCAAAGAGCCAGTGATGGGGAGTGTTAGACACTCCAAGGTATGGTGGCAGCTTTACAAATAGGGAACACAATACAATACTGACGTTTCGGCTAGTAGCCTTCTTCAGAAAACAAGGACAACAACAACAAACGATGAAGCGCAATTATCTATATCTACATGTTAGATGATCAGGAGAATGGAGAGGTGGACAGAAAAGAAGAGAAGAAAGTAGGATTTTGAAATAAGAAAGGAGGCTACATGAGGGGAGGTAGGATAAGAGTCAAGATGTGAAGAAAAGAGAGATAGAAAAATGAGGAAGAGAGAGAAATATCAGAAGTACAACGAAGATAATGTATAAAACATATAAGAAAAATCAAACACTTAGCTGGCAAAACTTGACTGTCCGTCGTAGAGCAATCGAGAAAATGAGCAGTGGACACGAGGCCTACAAAAGATACGGGTGGAAAGGGGGGGGGGGGGGGGGAGAAGAAAGCCAGACTAGTAATGAAAACACTAGTGGAAATAGATACAAAGAAACCTAAACAGTGGTCTGGGAAAGGCAAGTGTCAGCGACCAGACAAAAGGCAGAAGGGGGAGAAGATAATAGGTCCCATAAAAAATTAATGGGGCCTAACACAGAGGGGAACAATCCAAACAAAGGAATCGTAGAAGCAAAAGACAAGGGGGAGAACGGGGGAATGAGCAACAGAGGTGGTCACAGGTAGGCTAAAAATAGCAGGGTGGAGAGAAAGGAAATAAATACCGGGGAAAGAAATGGAGAGGGAGGAGGAGGGAGGAAATAATAACCGGGGAAAGAAATGGAGAGGAAGGAGGAGGAGGAGGAAATAATAACTGGGGAAAGAAATGGAGAGGAAGGAGGAGGGAGGAAATAATAACTGGGGAAAGAAATGGAGAGGAAGGAGGAGGGAGGAATTAATAACTGGGGAAAGAAATGGAGAGGAAGGAGGAGGGAGGAAATAATAACTGGGGAAAGAAATGGAGAGGATGGAAGAGGGAGGAAATAATAACGGGAAAGAAATGGAGAGGAAGGAGGAGGGAGGAAATAATAACTGGGGAAAGAAATGGAGAGGAAGGAGGAGGGAGAAAATAATAACTGGGGAAAGAAATGGAGAGGAAGGAGGAGGGAGGAATTAATAGCTGGGGAAAGAAATGGAGAGGAAGGAGGAGGGAGGAAATAATAGCTGGGGAAAGAAATGGAGAGGAAGGAGGAGGGAGGAAACAATAACTGGGGAAAGAAATGGATAGGAAGGAGGAGGGAGGAAATAATAACTGGGGAAAGAAATGGAGAGGAAGGAGTAGGGAGGAAATAATAACCGGGGAAAGAAATGGAGAAGAAGGAGGAGGGAGGAAATAATAACCGGGGAAAGAAATGGAGAAGAAGGAGGAGGGGGGAAATAATAACTGGGGAAAGAAATGGAGAGGAAGGAGGAGGGAGGAAACAATAACTGGGGAAAGAAATGGAGAGGAAGGAGGAGGGAGGAAACAATAACCGGGGAAAGAAATGGAGAGGAAGGAGGAGGAAGAAAATAATAACCGGGGAAAGAAATGGAGAGGAAGGAGGAAATAATAACCGGGGAAAGAAATGGAGAGGAAGGAGGAAATAATAACCGGGGAAAGAAATGGAGAGGAAGGAGGAGGGAGGAAATAATAACTGGGGAAAGAAATGGAGAGGAAGGAGGAGGGAGAAAATAATAACTGGGGAAAGAAATGGAGAGGAAGGAGGAGGGAGGAATTAATAACTGGGGAAAGAAATGGAGAGGAAGGAGGAGGGAGGAAATAATAACTGGGGAAAGAAATGGAGAGGAAGGAGGAGGGAGGAAACAATAACTGGGGAAAGAAATGGAGAGGAAGGAGGAGGGAGAAAATAATAACCGGGGAAAGAAATGGAGAGGAAGGAGGAGGGAGGAAATAATAACCGGGGAAAGAAATGGAGAGGAAGGAGGAGGGGGGAAATAATAACCGGGGAAAGAAATGGAGAGGAAGGAGGAGGGGGGAAATAATAACCGGGGAAAGAAATGGAGAGGAAGGGGGGGGGAGGAAATAATAACCGGGGAAAGAAATGGAGAGGGAGGGGGAGGGAGGAAATAATAACCGGGGAAAAAAATGGAGAGGAATGGGGAGGGAGGAAATAATAACCGGGGAAAGAAATGGAGAGGAAGGAGGAGGGAGGAAATAATAACCAGGAAAAAGACATGGAGAGGAAGGAGGAGGGAGGAAATAATAACCAGGAAAAAGACATGGAGAGGAAGGAGGAGGGAGGAAATAATAACCAGGAAAAAGACATGGAGAGGAAGGAGGAGGGAGGAAATAATAACCAGGAAAAAGACATGGAGAGGAAGGAGGAGGGAGGAAATAATAACCAGGAAAAAGACATGGAGAGGAAGACTAAGAAAGGTAATAATAAAGGGACAAGAGGAGAGGTGGTGGGTCCAGAGTGAATAGATAGAGGGGGAGAAGTGGAGTAATAGAGGGAAAGTAAGCAGGAAGTAGTGTCCTGAGAGGTAGAGAAGTAGTGAACCAGAGAGATTAGGTGAATAAAAAGAGGCGGAGTAAGAGGAGGCCTAAGAGAGAAAGGAAGAAAGAAAAGGGTTACGGGGGTAGACTACAAGAAGAAGGGGGGGGAGATAGGAAGGGAGCAGACTAACATAGATGTGGGATAGGAAGAAGAGTAAGAGGGAGGGAGAAGGGATCAGAGGAAGAGGAAGTGGGGTCCTCAGAGGGATAGGGATACATTCATACACCGGGGGGTGAGGCAACCCCACCGAGTGATCAACCGGTTCTCAAGAGTGAGACGACTGTGGTAATCAAAAGAGCAAGATATAAGACCAGTGACCAGGACATCCGCCTTCCTCCGATGGCCCTCGAGTAAAAGTGGGCTGCTACAGGAGTGCCAGCTCCTCGGGTAATGTCATGTAAATGTTCACGACACCTATCGCCGATCCTTCGACCAGACTGACCGATATAGGTCAACTTGCATCGCTAACAGATGATGGCATAAATGATGTTACGCGAAATGCAAGTAAATCCCTCTCTGATCTCGAAAGGACCATTAGGAAAGAGGACGGTATCAGTCTGGAGAACGTGATCACAAGTTTTGCATACCCTGCGATTGCATCGGATAGTACCTCGATGGCTGAGGTGGGCAGCAGGAAGACGGCCCCTTACGAGAAAGTCACGGATGTTCCGGTCACGCCTAAAGGCCACCAGTGGTGGGTCGGAGAAGAGCCGACGAGTAGTAGGGTCAGATCGAAGAATAGGGAGGTAGCGGTGGATGGTCCTGATCACAGCGTAGTGGTGAGGGTGATGGGTGAGGGTGATGGGTGAGGGTGATAGGTGAGGGTGATGGGTGAGAGCGAGCACTACTCTATCCAAAGGGGGATGAGTAGAGGGGGTAAGAGCAGACTGGCGAGGAGTGTGGAGAACACGACGCAGGGCAGGGAGGAGAGCTGCTTCTCGATAGAGACGTCGGCGGAGAAATCAAGCAAGAGGTGGGCGTTATGAAGGAAATCTGCATCGTCTTGGCAAAGGCGACGAAGTCTGAGAAGCTGAGAATAAGGAAGAGAGTTCTTACAGGATGTAGGATGAGAGGAGTCGTAGCGGAGGAAACTGTGGGAGTCAGTGGTCTTGTAGAAGACCGAGGTGAGAAGATGGGAGGTGCCCAAGGAGACTGAGATATCAAGTAAAGATACGGAGGAGGTAAAGATGGACCAAGACAAGACGAACAACATAGAAAAATTGAACAGGTCAGTCTAAGACTGCCTGTACTATTGAAGCAAGAGATAGAGCGGAATGGCGTTAAATGGTAGCCAACCTTCGAAGCGGAGGCGGCGCTCAATGAAGATGATGTCCGTAAAATAATACTGAAACTGAACAAATAAGACAGACTGGCCTACCTGGTTCTGTGATAGGAAAATATCCACCATCCTCCACAAAGCAGTTCCCTTCTAAAAGTTGACAGCGTTCCAAAACGGTATTGTCACTTTCTGGTACATTCCTACAAATAATTTTCTTTCGGCTTAATAAAAACTGGCTGCGACTGCTAGAATTTCTCCACCCTTTGAAATCTTAATTCCCATGGCTTCTCTTTTAGCTTTCAAAACATAAAAAAAAAACTTAAAAAAAAAGAGGGAAGTTCATCACAATTGTTTTGTTTCTGGCCAACAATATTCCAATATGGAAGACAGTCTGGGGCATCTCACTCATTGAGAAACCATGTTTTGTTCTGTCGGTCGCTTTTTTCGCATTTTCCCACAAGCATTTAAAGACCTTGACATGGGAAACGATGTTAACTGTCTGACATAGAGCAACAGGTCATTGTGAATAATTGCTTTTGTAAGAAAAGAGAGATTATGTACAATGTGCTACACTGGACATCTGTCGTTCTTCAAATGAGGTGATTGTGAACTTTTCCTTTTGGCTAGATTGTCGTTGACATTCATTATAGGTGTATGAACCCATCTGTCGTCTCCCGCTTTGATATTATTCGGTTATTAGCAACATGCTATTTCAAGTCTAAGCAAATGTCACATCGAACTGCCCGTGGTCAGTGCTCAGAAGCCTGTACATGAACTATGATGTGCCGCATCATAACATTCTTTCTCTATACAATTCTGCGCCAATCTCCATAGATTCCAACTTGTCCATCGATTCATCAAGGCTTCGACAACGATCTTTGCGGATAACACGACGGCCATCTAAACCATATCTGTGGTTGAACTGGATACAAGTAGACCTAATTGCTTCTCACTGTCCACCAGAGTTCTTACCGTACCATTTAAACTGGATAAACCATCCACATGTCCTGGAACGGTTAATAGCTATGTCCCAAAATATATTCTAACTTGAAACGAAATATGATGCAAAAGCTATGCTCGGGATATTGACTATGTTTCATATCGTAAAAAGTACATAAAACATGCAAGAAAACACTCTTTTACACAATAACTGTTATTTTTCAACAAACTAGTCATTCATATGTCACCAAAAGATTCTAAACTAAAACATTGGACTTATCACTTCCTGCAGATGACAAATCAGTTACATGGCTAGTGTGAACCCAAAAAGGGCAGAAATATTAACTGAATAGTTAAAGGCAAGACAGTGCAATATTATATCTTGTCAAGACAGTACAATGTTATATCATGGCAGTGGAGTACAGTATTATATCGCGGCAGAACATTATTTCAATAATAACAGTAAACATTATAAGGAGCATACATTCAAAAGTTTTCAGTATCTCTTGTTTTCAGAATCACCAGCTTCATCACAGCATTTATCACTCTGGAGAGATGTCTCTGTATCGCCATGCCTCTCAAAGTCAACAATATCATTACTCCGTTCAGAACCAAGGTCATCATTGTCTCCATATTTCTCTCCATGATTGCGCTCTTCTCTCCATTCTATTTCGTGACAAAACTTGAATGGGTCTTCAATCTCTCTAGAAACAGGTCATTACTAACGCTCACTTTCACAAAAAACAGGGAAATGGTTGATTCTGTAACGTACTTTATCCACAGCGTATTTTTGTCGTCAGCTCTACTTATTTCTGTTCTAATTTCCACAATAATTCTTGTCGTCAAACTAAACAATAAGTCAAATTGGAGAAAAAATGTCGTACAACAGACACAACCCAAACCAGAAATGACAACAAATAAAGAGAAGAAAGTTGTCAAAATGATTATATTGATTTCCTCCATCTTTATCGCCTGTTACATTCCGCCGCCAACAGTTAACTTCTTTGCAATGGCTTGTTACCCATAATTCAGCGTCAGTGGTCAATTTCAGAACACATTTTTTGTGACCTGGTCAGTGGCGTTTATCCTGGAAGCTGCCAACTCCAGCGTGAATATTTTTGTTTACTTTAACATGAGTTCAAAGTTCAAGGTTACGATTAAAGAAATATTTTGTGAATGTTCTAAAAAACAATTGTGAACATTGCTACGTTGATGTTCGATGCATGAATTCAGCTAATTTGTTCATGTAAAACAGAAATATCAAAAGAGTATCCTTTAGAATTATATCGGACAATCCATGCAGCGTTGAGGAAAGCGTGAATAATTCACAATATACCCATAGGTCTCCAGTAGTTGTCTTTCCTGTGTACTTGTTGATTATCTGTTTCGACGGTCAGTTAATTAGCACGAATATGAAAGCTGAGTCTGTGTTGTTAGTAGCACATTAAGAAAATGTTCTCAGTGCATCTGTGCGGCGTTTGTCTATTTATTTCTAAATGGAGTCAATTAATTATATATTTGCACAAACATTAAATCACACTTTAAGAACTGTTGCTATCATCACACTAGTTAGAGTTAACATTTCTTGCTCTCTTTTTTTTCCTGCTTATTATTACATACTTTTTTAATAGTCTACTATTTGTGTTTTAATTTAGAAAATCTTAAAATCTGAGGTGGAAAAAAGCTATAAAAACAATGAAAAAGAGAAAAGCAGCAGGACTTGACAGCATACAGATAGAGATGATACAGGCACTAGAAGATTTGGCATTGAAGTGATTACAGATATATGCAATGACATATACCACACAGGATACATACCAAATGAACTAAAAACGTAAACTTTCATTGCATTGACTAAGAAGAATGGTGCAGTTGAATGCAGTGACTTTAGAACAATAAGCCTAATGAGCCATGTTATAAACATCTTTCAAAAAGTTATACAAGGAAGGATTCAGAATGAAATCAATACTGAATTAGATGAGCAGCAATTTTGATTTATGAAAAAACAGTTGGACAAAAGAAGCCATATTCAGCATGGGGGCATTACTCGAAAAGTACACAGAAATAAACAAACCAATATATGCTTGCTTCATAGACTACACCAAAGCGTTTGATAGAGTACACCACAAACAACTTATAGAATGCCTAAAAGACCTACATGTGGCCTTCCTCAGAAAAAGTGAACTACACAAACGAACAACGAAATAAAGATAAACTATACTACATCTAGGACGAGCGAGACATGCAAATAAGTAAATTATTTGCCTGTTCCATAAACAAGATTACCCCATATGCGCTGTGTGTATTATCTTTTGAAGTAGTGAAATCAAAAACAGGTAGACATCATTTGTATTCGTCTAATAATAATCGTCTCACTTTGTTTGGTAATTTCTTCTACTTCTTCTGCGATCATGGCTCATTCAGACTTGGATTCCGGACTCTCTTATGAAGGCAGCTGTCTGTTTAAGTGATTCCGTTGCCCCGTATAGTTTCTCTTCCAGGGAGTTGGGTGTGTACCACATTGTCCTTCTCAGGTCTGTGTACTGGGGCAATCCTGTAGATCATGATTTGTTGTCATGTTATCCAGTGTACAGTGGCATTGGCTGGTAGTTCCTATTTTGAGTTTGGTGAACATGTGGTTTCTCATTATGTTGTGGCCAGTGCGTAGGCGAAGTAAGATGAATTGTACTGCCTTGATAGTTGGAGTTGGCCTTTAATGATGGATTTGGCTTCATCGTAGCTAACCAGATGGTTCTCTTGTGACAAACTCCCTCCCTCCTTTGCTAATTTGTCTGCTCGTTCGTTTCCGTGTATATTACAGTGTGATGTTGTCCACTGGATGACTACTCTCTGGAAGTTAATGCACTTTGGTCTAGGGTTGTTCTTAAGTCATCTAGATCACTGTTCCTGTGGGTTTTTAGAGCTGTTAGGACTGACAGTGCATCAGTCGGTATCACTAATATATGTGCATGTTATTTTTGTGTTCGATGGCCAGTTTTGCAGCGTCTTTGAGGGTTTCAGTTTCTGTTTGGTAACTTGTAACAAGTTCAGACATAGAGATAAAGTAGAAGTGTAACACAAGACTAGTTGGGAATGAAAGATATAATTATTAATGTCACGGACTATAGGTACAAGATATGGCACTGTAACTTCCGGTGTTAACCTTTAGAGCCTATATAAATAAAGAACATTGATTTGATCATTTGTAGCACTCCACTGATAATCATGTGTTCAATCGATGTTTAGCAACCTTGAATAAACACTATTCTGTGATTGTTGACTACGTCAAGATATTATTACTACTGTGTGCTGTGATCTACGTGAATTTTCTCGTATCAAAATAGTTAGCAGTACTTTCCAGTCAAAATATGAAAAAAGAAGCAAACTTATTCGACACTGGCACATAAGTACTGGTGCTGAGATACAGCCTTGTTCATTAAATTCAAGATATGCCAGTCTTCAGAGATTTTATCTAATGAAACTGTATTGTACAATTAATATTGACACGGAACATCATGATAGTAACTTTTTCGACATTAGAACTTTGATAGAATTTAAAGAGATCATTTCTGCTGATGAGACCAAATGTATGTATATGGTCTTTGGATGCCACGTATGGAGGTAACCGTTGCTCGCAGCATTTCTCCTGTATCCCTGCAAACTGGTTGAAACTGATCGGGTGAATCTCTTTTCTTCTAAGTAAAAAAAGTAAAGTACCCCCGTCACGCCAAGTGGCTATAGGGAAATATGGTGTTAGTGACCCTATATTTTACAGACCTTCAGCACATGATTTTTGGGGTAATAGCTGATAAATGCTGTCGTCTCCAAGATTCACGTTTCTTTTGTATAAGTTAATGATGTTGGCATCCAACATAACCTATGACAATGCGTTTTTTTCGTTTGAACAGAAACATAGCAATTCATGGAAACTCGTTAGTGCGGTTAATTTAGCACTTGTTCCAATACATGTGGGAGAACACCATTACTTTCCGGTTGGCAAATGCGCATTTGGAGTTAGCTATTTTCTTGACAGCTAGTTCAGCTCGTATATAACAGGCACAATGATAGTCTGTCAAGTGATCATAGTGGCTACCTGCGTCTGTGGCTGTTAATACAGAAAGCGTTTTCTTGCTCATTTTGTAGTATCTGTCGTTGTGATAACCGTTATCTGGGATGTTAATCCAATTACTGGATCTACTTTATTCTTTTCTCCATCGCCTGTTGCTTTCAATCATCGCTGGAACAAGATTGTCTAATATAACTATTTTTTATTGTTAGGGTTAGTGTTAGTATATATTTCAAATTTAATTTCGATCCGATCTCTGATTTTCACATGAGTACTTGATCAATGTTTGTGTTATTTGAAATACTTCCCAATCACCTCATTTCACAGTTTGTGATCTCCTCTTTAATGAGATTTTTGGATGTTTTAAAAACGGAGCCATTTAATAGTTAAAAATGTTTGCTGTGGGTACTTTGATCTCTGTCTATGTGCATACTTCCTTTTTCTGTAAACACAGCCCATGTATTTAGATCATCGGACTTGTTTAATTTGATTATCGTTTATTTCAACGTTAACATGTCCTCTTGTCCTATTATATTTTTTATTATTTCTGTTTGGCTGCTTTCATTTTCCTATTGTATTCTTTGTAGACATCATCAGAACTATTTCACGATTTGTAAACTTTTCTCATCTTCGTATAATGATCATTGGCCATCAGCAAATAAATAGCTCATAGATGTTCATTATATCTTCGTTGTAGATTTGTAATTGTCTCTATAGTTATGGTATCCATGTATGCTATAAACAGAAGGGGCGAAATGACACGCCCCTGTCTTACTTCTGATGGAATTTGTGGATAACTTGAGCAAATTCAAGAATCATAATTTCACTTTTATTTCGTCTATCTCTTCGATTAAATAAGCTCAGCTGCTGCCGAGCAAGCTCCTGACTGCATCCTTTCCATCATCAACATTTTCGTCTAAATTTTAAAACGAAGCGTTCAAGAACTTGCAGCTACTCACGCCGATGATTCGTCCTCTCAGTCATTGTTTCTTAATAGGGCCTAGAGTGTCTCTCGATTATGACAAATGCAATACATTAAATCGCCTTTCTACAATAAACAATTATACATAAACAATTACATATACACATAAACAATTACACATAAACAATTAGACATAAACAATTACACATAAACAATAATGTAAAAATCTTGTGAACCTCCAACATTATCACACCATGTCCATTCGCTACAAGCTCGTCATTCTGTAGTACTAAAATGGACCTCTCTAAGAGACTGTGATAGTATGATCAATCCCATAGTATCTGACGTGACGTAATGTTAGTCTTCAATGCATGAGGCCTTACCTTATGAGGTGGGATAGCCTGTTCCATTCCCCCTCCCTGTCTTTCCCTCTTGTTATTAATTAAGGATGAGACCTGGTGGATCCCGGTAACCATTTTGGGACGGACAAAATGTTGCTTAAAATGGCATACAACGATTGGGATCCTGCAGATAGGCAGGCTAGTGCACTAACCACGACACAATGGGACCCTTACTATGATTGCTGATCCACGTTAAAACTTCAAGCTTTCACAATTTTCGCTAACTCGATACGAAGACTACAAAGTTTTAATTCATACAAAGCACTGGCCACAGCAATATCATTGATATTTTTCCAGTACTGATAGTTTGAAATCTGCAGCAATAATAGGCCATGCAATTGGCGGTTTCATGAATTTCTAGTTTCATGTGAAATGAAATTAGATTAAATCAGATTCTGCGCTGGTATAACATGTTGTTTTCTATTTAATTCATTTATCTCTTATTGCAAGAACGGAGTTGATTCTGTCCGGACTACTCTTACAGTAGCAACATTTGCGAACGAATAAATTGATGAGCATTACGTTTGGCACTTTCTTAAGACAAAATAGCAAAGATGTTGTTGACGTCATGCCACGAGTTGATACGAGCATGTTGCCCTTTGACTCATAAGATGTGGCGGGTCGTAATGGCTTTCTTGACATTCCCGGCTCTTACTGGAGGTTGGAGGTCGTCTGTCCCAGTCTTTGCTAGGAAACTATTAGTCCAGCCCAGAGGTACTGCAATACTGGGTTCTCTATATCAGTAACAGCCACCACTACAGGGAACACGGCGATCCTAGCTTCTGTTAGCCAGTCTGGTTTGACGCAGACTGTTACCAGGGGAGACCACGAGGAGGTAGAACTGCTAGGTCTTGGTCAGCTGATGGTGCGCCGACCCTGCTATTGCAACCGCAGGTTGCAGGCGCTTCTGCTCCCCCAAATAGCAAAGATATAATGCCATACACGTACTCAAGCAAGCCCAAAATGAAAAACAATATAGTACACACTTTTGTATGTAGATTGGATCAGATGCAGATGGTTTGACGTCATGGGACGTACCAAGATGGAAGCTACCTGCGTTCAAGTCATGTAAACAATGTTGACTTTCTTGTCTCCAACGATTTATCTCATTCTATTAGAGAGTATCACGCTATCTGTTACCACAGCGAGTTGGCGGATTTTTAGAAATGTAAATGGCAGGTTGATAATAAATGTGTGTACACAGTTCGTCAACCATCGCTGTAGATCATGTCTTTATTCGCTGGCTCCGTTTGCGACCTTGGAAGATAATGACCTTACTTGTGCAGACGGTTGGTTTGGGGCAAATTGTACGTTACAATGTCACTGCTATAATGACTCAGTTTGTGACAAAACTACAGGGACATGCCCAAACAATGACAGTTGTCAGCACGAATATTTCGGACACCAGTGTCAGTACTTGGATTTTGTTTACAAATATGCCCAAAAATCTGAACCTACTTTCCTGTTTGATAACAACAACACCTCATGTAATCCGAACACAGATTCTACATCAGTTGAGGCAACTCTCAATCATTCTTTGCCGCACTCCTGGTTTAGGATGTACGTGAATGACTTAACAGATACGGACAGTTTCACGATAAAACTGAATCCAGTGCAGAACTACCTCATGTAACAATGTATCAAGGTTTGTAGTTAGTCCGCACGAGATTGATGTCTTTGCTCTGGGGCTGGTCTGATCAACAAGTTACGGATTGAAGGGCGATAGTTGCAAATATCTGCTCCATCTACATTGGCGGGGGTCGGAATGTGGCTCTCAAACAGGTCACAAACAATATATACACATTTGATGCTTGTTATACAGGAGACGGATGTGGACCAGGGGCCGCAGTTAATGACAAAACAAAGATCATTCTCTATGACAATGACTGCACACACACACACACTGGAGAAGTGGAACCAATTCTGTTTACTGCTATATGAACTTTGGCACGCCGCAGAAGACTCACACCATTCGAATCTATCATCGAGCTAGCAATATGATTCGGGTAAAGAATGCCACTCTAAGGGCTTTCTCTGACAGTGACGGCGTAGTGTTCCAGTAAAATGATATATCATACCCTAATATTTCTGTGAACACTATTGTAGTCAACACACAAACGTCAATGGCACACATTAAGATTGAGTTCTCACCGACCATTTCGCAAGCCGACAGTGCACTGACGGTATGTGATGTGCAAACATAAACAGACACCTATTGTCTGGACGAGCATTCTTGGTCGTTTTGTGCAATGTCTAGTGGGTGTAGTAAAGGCTGCAACGCCATCATCGGTACTTGTCACTGCAACTGTTCACATATGATCTATGGACACGACTGTTTCGGGTCTTGTCTCAGTGTCTGTCCTTTATTTGAGGAAAAATCCAGAAAATGCCTACAATGTAAACATCCTGGCTATATCTGTAATGATTCTTGTCCCGATGGTAATTTTTGGATACAGTGTGAACAGACGTGTTCTGATGGCTTTGACCTCATATGTGACCCGGAAAGTGCAGAATGTACGTGCAAGGAAACGTACTACGGGTCAGACTGCACTCTCTAATTTCCGGACAACTGTTTCAACGACACCTGTAAACAGTCAATCGGGAACTGTACATGCAAGAGAACGTTCTATGGGCCAGACTGCACTCTCAAATCTCCGGACAACTGTTTGAACGAAACCTGTGATTCCCACCTTCGGAAGAGTCTGCCGACTACAACAAGCCCAAGCATATGGACACTTTAATGTGTAATGTGTTTCTGTGCTAGCCATGGCTCATATCTTGGCTTGTGTATGCTGGCCATGGCTCATATCTTGGTGTGTGTCATGTTAGTCATATCTCATATCTTGGTTCGTCCGTGTTAAACATGTCTCATATCTTTATGTGTGTCTGTGTTTAGTCATATCTCATATCTTAGTGTGCACCAGTGTTAGGCATATGTCATATCTTTGTGTGTGCATATCTGGGTTAGTGATATCTCATATCTTTGTGTGCATGTTTATGTTAGTCATATCTCATATCTTTGTGTGTGCATGTCTGTGTTTGTCACATCTCATATCCTTGTGTGTGCATGGCTGTGTTAGTCCCATCTCATGTCTTTGTGTGTGCATATCTATGTTAGTCATATCTCTTATCTTTGTGTGCATGTCTATGTTGGGCATGTGTCAAATCTTTGTGTGTGCATGTCTATGTCAGATATATCTCATATCTTTATATGCATGTTTATGTTAGTCATGTGTCATATATCTTGATGTGTGTCAGTGTTAGTCATGCCTCGTATCGCTGTGTGCATGTCTGTGTTAGTCACATCTCACAACTTTGTGTGTGTATGTCTGTGTTAGTCAAATCTCATATCTTTGTGCGTGCATGTCTGTGTTAGTCACATCTCACATCTTTGTGTGTGCATGTCTGTGTAAGTCCAATCTCACATCTTTGTGCGTGCGTGTCTGTGTTAGTCACATCTCACATCTTTGTGTGTGCATGTCTGTGTAAGTCCAATCTCACATCTTTGTGTGTGCATGTCTGTGTTAGTCACCTCTAGTGACTCGGGCAGATGGTGCTCGTAAACCTGGGAGGGCCGACCATCTAAGGGCAGAAACCCCCTACAGAAAAGACAACCAGCTGCCTTACAGGAAGATTGGGGACCATCAAAGGCTAGGGAATGGAAACCCGAATAAAATGCTGGCTGAAATCGGTTGCACTGGGCCACTGGCGCAGAACACAGTGCAACGTTTTAACGGGTGTTCAATCAGAGTGGATCTGGCGAACTCTACTTGTGATATTCTGTCTTTGGGGGCGATCAACACACTTAACCTGACAACTGACTTCATGTGAGAGTCTGGAATCCTACTCTGATTGAGTCCTGATCGCAGAGAGAGAGAGAGAGAGAGAGAGAGAGAGAGAGAGAGAGTGAGGGGGGTGGGATCAGATTAACATAAGATCTGCACTGGAATAAAATACGTTATTTTATGGTGAACCTAAGCACATGTCACATAACAATATATATATATATATATATAAATATATATATATATATATATATATATATATATATATATATATATACATCTGCGATCAGGGCTCAATCAGGGTAGGATTCCAGACTCTCACATGAAGTCAGCTGTAAGGTTAAGTATGTTGATCGCTCCCACAGACAGAGCATCACAGCTAGAGTCTGCCAGATCCACTCCGATTGAACGCCCGTTAAAACGTTGCACTGTGTTCTGCACCAGTGGCCCAGTGCATCCGATTTCAGCCAGTATTTTATTCAGGTTTGCTTTCCTTAGCCTTTGATTGTCCCCAATCTTCCTGCAAGGCAACAGATAATCTTTTCTGTAGGGGGATTCTGCCCTTAGATGGTCGGCCCTTCCAGGTTTACGAGCACCATAATAATATATGAATAATATAGACATAACAATATAGGAAGTTTCTAGGACACACTGAAGTGCTTACAAAAACACTGTTGATTCCCTCGAGAAATTATGTATTAATTATTATATTTGTATGTTTCTTGAAAATTCAAGTTACACTTTATTAGTGTTATCTTATGCCTCTATAACACATTCGACTGTCTCGTAAAAAAATGTTTTAAACACTCTTTCATCCCGATACACTCTGACAAGCTAAAAGCTCGGTTCAATGGTTGTAAATGTGTACAAGTAGAGTCTATCACAGAATTAGTTGATTTCCATTGACAGACACCGGAAGACTTGAGTCAAACAGGTGACGCGTTTTGCCTAGTTAGTGCACAAATGGCTATCCATTCATAGACATGTTTATGAGAAGATCAGGTTCTCTTGCTCCGTGATATCTTTTTTCTATTTATCAAATTGTCATTGATGCATGTGGAACTGAATGCTCAAGAGATGTGACTGGCAAAGATGAAACTTTACATTAAGCGCGTCTTGGAATGTGGACTAGTGAGACATTCTACATGTACAGGAGAAAAACAGCAATAGTCAGTGGCCAAATCTATGCATGTTAAAGTACGATGAAGTTATCTTGTCGTCAGTAAGGAACCTTAGATAGATATGGTTTGGCTTGTTCATGGACGCTGCAAATGTAGACTATCACAGGGAGAAGCTATCAGAGTCTAAACATCTCTTTTAGAGAAAACAGGAAGATAACAATGCTCACTACCTCTTTTTCCAACATTCACAAAACATTTCTTTAATTGTGACCTTGAACTTTCAACTCATTTTAATATTCACCAAAATATTCACGCTGAGGTTGGCAGTAGTTATCATCCAGGATAAACGGCCACTGACCAGGTCACAAAAAATGTGTTCTGAAATTTTACCACTGACGCTGAATTCTGGGTAGCAAGTCAATTGCACAGAAGTTAACTGTTGGCGGAATGTAGCAGACGATAAAGATGGAGGAAATCGATATAATAATTTTGAAAACTTTCTTCTCTTTATTTTTGATCATTTCTGGTTTGGGTTCTGTCTGTTATACGGCATTTTTATCCAAAAACTGACGGTAAAAAATACACTGTGGATAAAGTACGTTACAGAATCAACTATTAACCCGTCTTTTGTGAAAGTGCGCATTGGTATTGATCTCTTCCTGACCCTTCTACTCACTTTCTATTCTCCGACCCACCATTGTTGGCTTTTAAACGCGATAGGAACTGTCATGACATTTTGGTTAGTAGCCGCCTCCTGACCAGAATCTGCTGGGTACAATCCGCTGCAATATATTATATAACACATGTCCTTTCGTATTACAGACTCACTGAGTCTTGTTCCAAAATTGTTATCCAGGAAGCCTTTACGTGTATTTCCCGGAATTTGATATACACCATCATCTTGTAGCGTTGTTTCAAAACAGATATTGGCCAAACAGGGCGACGCCATGAGAATCTATCAACACTTATATAACATCAAACATGACTATGTCACTTCTATCTCCTCCTATTTCAGAACGCTAACCCATTACACATCTGATGACTTGCGAGTTAATGGCATCATCTCTTCTTCTCCTCACACCCATAGTCGTTCCGCTTTCGAGTAGAGACGCATATTTGGTAGTCTAAACCGAGAGGATTATATTGTGTCACACTTTTCTTTAATCATTAATCTCCTATATATTTCGTTCCTGTGTCATATACCTATTCATAGCTGCGGTATCTTTACTACCTCTTTTGTTCTTTTCCACCTTGCCATTCGTATCATCTCTCTTTTTTATTCTTCTCGTTTTGTTCGTTCCTTAAAGGAAACACTATTTACTTTCCATTTTTTTTATTGTTTTGTTCCCTTGGCCTAATTTAATCCTACCTGTCCTATTGTCTATTAATCTTTTTTCCAAACTATGTAAATCCTAGCCACAGTCTATCCTGCCATTGTTATAGAGCGGTGTCCTTGTGTTTACTTTCACTAGTTTAGATATTAATGTTTTGTGTATACATCGTTTGCTACACCCGATGAAGGCTTTCGAACAAGGCTTTCAAACTTTGTAGCTTGTCTTTTGTTTCTGTCAGTCTAGATGTAAAATACAGTTTTATGTTTGTTTCGTATGTTCCTGGTAAGAGATAACTCCCATTCGAGTTTTGACACGAAGTAGAAGGGAGAGAAGAGCGCAAAAATTGAGATAAATATAGAGATAATGATGACCTTGGCATTGAATCATCATCAAGTACTGGGCCTGCTGGCGTAGGTGATCATGTCTCTCTACAACTTTCGATCTCGGCAGCTATTTATCATTTCTGTTGTTGACCTTCTGCCAAGTTATTCTCTTAAGCTGTCTGTTATTTTTTCTCTTTGCTTCCCTCTGTCTCTTCGTCCCTCAATTTTTCCAGTTGTTACAGTATATTCCAGTTCTCTTTTCATTACATGGCCAAACAAATGATGATCGTTTCTTCCTAATATTGGAAATTAGCTATCTTTTTGCTTTGACCTCTCTCAGAACATCTTCATTACTCTTCTTAGCTGTCCATGGTACTCTCAAAATTCTTCTGTAAAACCACATTTCTACAGACTCCAGTGATTTTCTTGTCTGTTGTCCTATTGTCCATGATTCGCATCCATATGTTAAGACTGGATCTAAGTTACATTTAAGAACTCTTTTTCTTGTTTTTATTGTCAAAACAGTTAGGGTGACTAACACAGACATGCACACACAAAGATATGAGATGTGACTAACACTGACATGCACACAGCGAAACGAGGCACAATTAACACTGTCACACATCAAGATATATGACACATGACTAACATAAACATGCACATAAAGATATGAGATATGACTGACATAGACATGCACACACAAAGATATGACACATGCCTAACATAGACATGCACACAAAGATATGAGATATGACTAACATAGCCATGCACACACAAGGATATGAGATGTGACTAACATAAACATGCACACAAAGATATGAGATATCACTAACCCAGACATGCACGCACAAAGATATGACTAACACAGACACACACTAAGATATGAGGTATGACTAAACACAGACATACATAAAGATATGAGACATGATTAACATGGACACACCAAGATATGAGATATAACTAACATGACACACACAAAGATATGAGTCATGGCCAGCACACACACACACATACGCGCGCCAAGATATGAGCCATGGCTAGCACAGAAACACATCAAGATATGAGCCATGGCTTCACGGAAAATCACCAAGAAATGAACCATGTCCAGCACAGAAACACATTAAGGTATCCTTATGCTTGGGTTTGTTGTAGTCGGCAGACTCTTCTTAACGTGGGAATCATCGACATACGAGTCGCAGGCCCCGATTAACTGTTCACAGGTTTCGTTCAAACAGTTGTCCGGACATTTGAGAGTGCAGTCTGACCCGTAGAACGTTCCCTTGCATGAACAATTCCCGGTTGACTGTTCACAGGTGTCGTTGAAACAGTTGTCCGTACATTTGAGAGTGCAGTCTGACCCGTAGTACGTTTCCTTGCACGTACAGTCCGTGTCACATATGATGACACAGCCATCAGAACACGTCTGTTCGCACTGTAGCCCAAAATTACCATTGGGACAAGTGTCAATACAGGTATAGCCAGGATGTTTACATTGTAGATATTTTCCGGATTTTTCCTCACATAAAGGACAGACACTGGGACAAGACCCGGAGCAGTCGTGTCCATAGATCCCATGTGAACAGTTACCGTGACACGTACCGATGATGACATTGCAGCCTTTGCTACACCCACTACACACTGCAGAAAACGACCAAGAAGGCCTCCAGACAATAAGTGTCTGTAAATGTTTGCACCTCACTCACCGACAGTGCACTGTCGGCCTGCGAAATGATTGATGAGAACTCATACTTAATGTGTGCCATTGGCGTTTGTGTGTTGACTACAATAGTGTTCACAGAAATATTAGGGTATGATATATCATTATACTGAAACACTACGCCGCCACTGTCAGAGAAAACCTTTAGAGAGGCATTCTTTACCCGAATAATAGTGCTAGCTTGATGATAGATTCGAATGGTGTGAGTCCTCTGGGGCGTGGCACAGTTCAGATACCAGTAAACAGAATTGGTTCCACTTCCCAATTGTGTGTGTGTGTGCAGTCATTGTCATAGAGATTGGTCTTTGTTTTGTCATTAACTGAGGCCTCTGGTCCACATCCGTCCCCTGTATAGCAAGCATTAAAAGTGTCGGTCTGGTTTGTGTTTTGTTTGAGAGCCACATTCCGACCCCCATCAATGTAGATAGAACAGATATTTGCAACTATCGTCCCTTCAATCCGTAACTTATTGATCAGACCAGCCCCAGAGAAAAAGACATCAATCTCGTGCGGACTAATTACACACCTTGATTCATTTTCACATGAGGCAGAACCATTTAGTTTTACCGTGAAACTGTCCAGATCTGTTAGATTCACATAAATCCTAAACCAGGAGAACGGCAAATATTGATTGAGAGTTGCCTCATCTGATGTAGAATATATGCCCGGATTACATGTGGTGTCGTTGTTATCAAACAGGAAAGTAGGCGAACGAAGCCAGCAGAATAAAGACTTGATCTACAGCGATGGTTAACGAACTGTGTACAAACATTTATTATTAAACCCAAGATTACATTTCTAAAAATCCACCAACTCGCTGTAATAACAGATAGCGTGATGTTAAAAGTCAACATTGTTTACACCATTCACCATGGCTCGAACGCGACCAAGCTTCCATCTTGGTGCGTCCCATGACGTCATATTTTTTTTCTTCTAGTAGTACAGTATCATCAGCATATCTTAGGTTATTGATTATCTTTCCATTAATTTGTAGGCCTGGCATCTATGTGATGTTTTTAAAGATTTGCTCAGTGTATAGATTGAACAAGCTTGGTGATAGGATGCACTGTCTTCCTGTCTTACTCCTCTTTTTATATCAATGGGTGTAGAGTTCTCTTTGTAATATTTTATTATTGCTGTTTGCTCCCAGCATAGATTACATATTAGTCGTATGTCCATGTCATCTAGATGTATCGCTTTTAGGCATTCTATAAGTTGTTTGTGGTGTACTCTATAAAAAAGCTTTGTTGTAGTCTATGAAGCAGGCATATATTGGTTTGTTTACTTCTGTGTACTTTTCGATTAATGTTCTCATGCAAAAAATGACTTCTTTTGTCCCACTATTTTTCCTAAATCCATATTGCTGCTCATTAATTCAGTATTTATTTTATTCTAAATCCTTCCTTGTATAACTTTTTGCAAGATTTTTGTAACTTGGCTCATTATGCTTATTGTTCTAAAGTCACTGCATTCAACTGCACCATTCTTTTCAGGCAATGCAATGGAAGTTGATGTAATCACTTCAATGCCAAAATCTTCTAGTGCCTGTATCATTTCTATCTGTATGCTATCAGGTGCTGCTGCTTTTCCCTTTTTCATTGTTTTTCCAGCTTTTTCCACCTCAGATTTTAAGATTTTATAGACTGATGTACATTTTATAATTGGTTTCTTGTCCCTTTGATCATGAAATAGTTCTGTTATATATTCATGCTATCTATTATGTCTTTATTATCTGTTAGCATTTTTCCTTTTTTGTCTGCAATGCATCCACCTTCTGTGGCATTTTATTTGTATTAGTCATTCTCTTTATTTCTGTGTGCATTTCTCTTAAGTCGTGTTTGCTTTCCATAGTTTCTATTTCTATACATTTTTGGCTGAGCCACTCTTCTTTTGCCTTTTTGCCTTTCACTTCTTGTGTATTTCATTGTATATTTTATTGTATTGGGCACTGTTCTTCGCATGTATCCTTTCTTCCATTGTTTCTAAGATGGTGTTAGTTATCCAATTTGTTTTTTGTTTTCTCTTTTGGGTAAGGTGTCGCAGGTTTCTTGTATGCTTTTCTTTATGCATTGCCATTTGGTTGTGACTTTTTCATCAGCATTTTCTCTTCTGTATTGCTCAATTCCTTCTTCTAGCAGCTTCTGGTATGTGTTCTTTTCTTGTACAGTATAGGTATCTTTAATATCTTTTGATTTAAAGCTGTTATATCTTGTGTTATTATTGATGAATTAGACTTTTGCTTGTTTCTCTTTAGCAACATTGCTCACTTTCAATAATTTATGTTCAACACAAGTATATCGCAAAGAGTATCTCATAATTGTGGCATATTAGTTTCTTTTTTGAAAAATTGTTTTGGAAATTGACAAATATTAATTAGAGATACGTTGAGTGCAGCATTTGATTTCGATTACATTATGTAGTTAACAGCTGCAAGTCAAATAATCCTGATGGAAAAAAGCAACACATTACTCCCTAAGTGAAAGAGTTAAAATGATTGTGTTAGATGGGTTAATACTTTCTCCTACCATAGACTTTCCCACTGAGAGCACTGGTCACTGTAGGCAACAATAATTTACTTGAAGAAATTCACTTCACAAACACGTTCGTGATGTGGATGTTACTACACCTATTGTAATGTCCATGTATATGTACATATGAGTATGTACATCTATAAAGGTCACTGTAATTGTTACACATTCAAGGTTATGAAACATCGTCATCATATAGTCATAACCTATGTCGTACGTAGATGGTGAGTGGGTGAAATATAACATTGAAAGACCACATAATGTGAGGTGGCCAGTGCTCTTCTCTATTCAGAATAAATCTTCTCGTTAATTTTCTTTTAACATCGTCATCATCACGTGCAATACCGGTTAACGTAGGCGATCATGTCCTTCCACAATCTTCTATCCACAGTGCATCCTATCAAATCTGTTGTTGACTGTTTTCCATGCCATAATACCAAGCTATCTAGTATCTTCTATCTTTGTCGTCCGCGATCTCTCTTTACCTATATTCTTCCTTTTCTTTCATATATCTAGAAAATAAAAGCTCATAAAGAAATTTTCGGTTTTAGTAAATATGCTCGCAGAGTGAAAACTATTTTCTTTCTTCTTAACCAAAGTTGAATGTTTTCCATAACAAAGAAATCTAGTAACTTAATTAGCACTTGTCTAATGTTGTCCAAATGCATTGTACGTCTAAAGCTAATAATAGCTGCCTAGCGTTTAACCATATCATTGTAATATAACGAACCTGGACATTATTATTTTTGTTTGAGGGATAACAAGTAGCAATAATGGTATCCTGTAATTATTTCTTTACCAGAAATAACGATTATTTGGAAGGAGTTATTATTAAATTGTAACTGGGAATAATTTATTTAATTTGGTAAAACGTGTCAGTAATCGTGAGTACAGAACTATCTAGCAGCGATTCAGTGAAATGAGAAGTGCTTATGCTGCAATCAAACATTTATCTCAACTTTTGGATAAGCTCAAATTACCAAACCGAATCTCAGAAAAAGTCTTAAATTGGTCTGAATCTGAATTCAATTTCTGAAATCACTGTCAGAAAAAAAAAATGATAGCATACATGACTGATGTGTTTGTTGTATGTGTATTTCCCTGTCTCTATCGTTTAACAGCGCTCAATATCACAGATATTGAAGACATGTTTTAATTCTCTACATATGTGGTCAGCCTTTGTTAAGTTAATGATCTATCAAAGATTTCAATATTTAGAGACTGTAGTTCTTGTTTACTGACATTGCGCATTGCTGTTTCTTTATTACATATAGACTTTCAGCTGTTCTTTAGCCACGCCAATTTCTCAATTATATTTTAGTGACAACAAAATGTATATATATATATTTTTTTACGTGCTATGTCGTTTTGTTTTACGAACATACCAATATATGTATTATTACTATAATTTTTTTTTAATTTCAAGTTTGATATACTAGGTCTGTAAGTTTATAGTTAAGTTTCTCTTCATTTTCTTTTAAGATCGTATGCTATTTATGACATCTCTTAACTATCCATGGTACATGGTCAAATTTGGTACAATAGTCGTCGCATCACCATGCATGATAAAATGAAAATTGGCACTGTTGCAATTCCTGTGACGTCATGTTCAATAAGCCGTGACAATGTATACAGGACATCGTAAATAAACTGGTTTCTAAAAGTAAATATTATTTTACACTGGCACATAGATCTTCGTTTGAATATATTTTGTTCGAAATACACGATTTCAGCTTTTGTTTTTAACATTTGATCAAATAGAAATTCAATTTCCAATAAGTCTTCTTTTATTTTCTAAACAGTTATTTGCTATTAAAGAAAAAAATGAAAAAAAAAACACTAACCTGTTACATAAAACAGGACTAGTAAATTTCGAAAAAAAAAAAAATGTCCTGAACTAGCACATAGGTGGGTGGAGATCACGGTGATGTTAACTTTAACAATGTTAGTGAATTATGTACCCACTCGTATTCCTTTTCTAACTCAACTGGGACTCAAGTTTGTCTACTCTACCGGCAAGATAAATTCGCTCGCAATATCACAAGGCCACTACAAACTTGGAAGTAGCCAGTCAGTTCGTGAGCGCTTAGGGAAGTGGCCTGATAGAGCCTAAGTAAATAAGATAATGTGGACATTAGACAAGAAAACAAAACAGAAAATTGATGCCTTTGAAATGCGGATCTATAGAAGAATAGGTAGAATTGGATGGCAAGACAAGAAAACAAACTGTGTTTTTTTAAAACAACTGAAAATAAAAAAAGAACTACTAAATACAATTAAGACAAGACAAATGAAATTGTTGGTGCACGTTAAAAGACACAACAGCCTACTAAAAGTAATATTAGAAGCGAAAATACAAGGTAAAAGAGGCAGAGGCAGACCAAGACTAACATGGACGAGTGACATCAAAAGATGGACAAGTCAATCGATGACAACCTGCAACATTAAAGCAAGAAACAGAGTAGAATGGCGATCCATGGTAGCCAACCTTCATTGCGGAGAAGGCACTTGATGATGATGATGATTCTCTGCCAGAGATAATGTCAAATTTGCAATTACTCTCTGGCAGAGATGTCACATTCACAATTACTCTCTGGCAGAGATGTCACATCCACAATTACTCTCTGGCAGAGATGTCACATTCACAATTACTCTCTGCGAGATCCAATGTCCCATTCACAATTACTCTCTGGCAGAGATAATGTCACATTCACAATTACTCTCTGGCAGAGATGTCACATTCATAATTACTCTATGGCAGAGATGTCACATTCACAATTACTCTCTGCCAGAGATAATGTCCCATTCACAATTACTCTCTGCGAGAGATAATGTCACATTCACAATTACACTCTGCGAGAGATAATGTAAAATTCACAATTACTCTCTGGCAGAGATAATGTCACATTCACAATTAATCTCTGCGAGAGATAATGTTCCATTCACAATTACTCTCTGCCAGAGATAATGTCCCATTCACAATTACTTTCTGCCAGAGATAATGTCACATTCACAATTACTCTCTGCCAGAGATAATGTCCCATTCACAATTACTTTCTGCCAGAGATAATGTTCCATTCACAATTACTCTCTGCCAGAGATAATGTCCCATTCACAATTACTCTCTGCCAGAGATAATGTCCCATTCACAATTACTCTCTGCCAAAGATAATGTCCCATTCACAATTACTCTCTGCGAGAGATAATGTTCCATTCAGAATTACTCTCTGCCAGAGATAATGTCCCATTCACAATTACTCTCTGCCAGAGATAATGTCACATTCACAATTACTCTCTGCCAGAGATAATGTCCCATTCACAATTACTCTCTGCCAGAGATAATGTTCCATTCACAATTACTCTCTGCGAGATGCAATGTCACATTCACAATTACTCTCTGCGAGAGATAATGTTCCATTCACAATTACTCTCTGCGAGATACAATGTCACATTCACAATTACTCTCTGCGAGAGATAATGTTCCATTCACAATTACTCTCTGCCAGATACAATGTCCCATTCACAATTACTCTCTGCCAGAGATAATGTTCCATTCACAATTACTCTCTGCGAGATACAATGCCACATTCACAATTACTCTCTGCCAGAGATAATATCCCATTCAAAATTACTCTCTGCGAGAGATAATGTTCCATTCACAATTACTCTCTGCGAGATACAATGTCACATTCACAATTACTCTCTGCCAGAGATAATGTTCCATTCACAATTACTCTCTGCCAGATACAATGTCCCATTCACAATTACTCTCTGCCAGAGATAATGTTCCATTCACAATTACTCTCTGCGAGATACAATGTCACATTCACAATTACTCTCTGCCAGAGATAATATCCCATTCACAATTACTCTCTGCCAGAGATAATGTTCCATTCACAATTACTCTCTGCGAGATACAATGTCACATTCACAATTACTCTCTGCCAGAGATAATGTCCCATTCGCAATAAGGTGTTTTTCTTTATGAGTATCATAATAAAATCATCATCATCATTGAGTGCCGTCTCCGCAACGAAGGTTGGCTACCATGGAGCGCCATTTTGCTCTATCTCTTGCTTTGATGGTGCAGGTTGTCATCGGTTGATTTGTCCATCTTTTGATGTTACTCGTCCATGTTAATCTTGGTCTGCCTCTGCCTCTTTTACCTTGTATTTTCCCCTCCAGGATCACTTTCAGTAGGCTGTTGTGTCTTTTAACATGGCCTTAGAATCGCATTTGTCTTGTTCTAATTGTGTTCAGAAGTTCTCTTTTCATTTTTAGTTGTTTTAAGACTTTGTCGTTTGTTTTCTTTTCCTTCCATCCAATTCTACCTATTCTTCTATATATCCACATTTCAAAGGCTTCAATTCTCTGTTCTGTTTTCTTGTCTAATGTCCATGTTTCAGCACCGTATAGGAATATTGAGAAGATGTAACATTTTGCTATTCTTAGTTTTAGCTCTGGTGTTATTTGTTTTGATGTTAGTATGTCCTTCATGACATTAAAATTACTTTTTGCCATTCCTATTCTTTTGTTTATTTCAGTTGTACATTTTCCATCACTGGTTATAGTATGTCCAAGGTAGTTATAGTTCTGAACTGTCTCAAGGTCTATTTCTTCAATTTTGATATCCACTTGTGGGTTTTGAGTATTTTCTGTGTTATGATCATAGTTTTAGTCTTTTTGATATTCATATCTAGTCCATACTTTTTGCTTGTCGTGTTTATTTCATTAAGTAATTGTTGTAGGTCTTTAGGATTTTCTGCTAGTAGTACAGTATCGTCAGCATATCTTAGGTTATTGATTATCTTTCCATTAATTTGTAGGCCTGGCATCTCTATGATGTTTTTAAAGATTTGCTCAGTGTATAGATTGAACAAGCTTGGTGATAGGATGCATCCTTGTCTTACTCCTCTTTTTATATCAATGGGTGTAGAGAACTCTTTGTTATATTTTATTATTGCTGTTTGCTCCCAGTATAGACTGCATATTAGTCGTATATCCATGTCATCTAGATGTATCTCTTTTAGGCATTCTATAAGTTGTTTGTGGTGTACTCTATCAAAAGCTTTGGTGTAGTCTATGAAGCAGGCATATATTGGTTTGTTTACTTCTGTGTATTTTTCGATTAATGTTCTCATGCAGAATATGGCTTCCTTTGTCCCCTATTTTTCCTAAATCCAAATTGCTGCTCATGTAATTCAGTATTGATTTTATTCTGAATCCTTCCTTGTATAACTTTTAGCAAGATTTTTGTAACATGGCTCATTAGGCTTATTGTTCTAAAGTCACTGCATTCAACTGCACCATTCTTTTTAGGCAATGCAATGAAAGTTGATGTTTTTAGTTCATTTGGTATGTATCCTGTGTGGTATATGTCGTTGCATATGTCTGTAATCACTTCAATGCCAAAATCTTCAAGTGCCTGTATCATCTCTATCTGTATGCTTTCAGGTCCTGCTGCTTTTCCCCTTTTCATTGTTTTTATAGCTTTTTCCACCTCAGATTTTAAGATTTTATAGCCTGATGTACATTTTATAACTGGTTTCTTGTCCCTTTGATCATGAAATAGTTCTGTTATATATTCCTGCCATCTATCTATGATATCCTTATTGTCTGTTAGCATTTTTCCTTTTTTGTCTGCAATGCATCCACCTTCTGTGGCTTTTTATTTTTATTAGTCATTCTCTTTATTTCTGTGTGCATTCCTCTTAGGTCTTGTTTGCTTTCCATAGTTTCTATTTCTATACATTTTTGGCTGAGCCAGTCTTCTTTTGCCTTTTTGCACATTTTGCGTATCTCAATATCTATTTTATTGTATTGGGCAGTGTTCTTCGCTTGTCTCCTTTCTTCCATTTTTTTCTAAGATGGTGTTAGTTATCCATTTTTGTTTTTTGTTCTTTTCTCTTTTGGGTAAGGTGTCGCAGGCTTTTTGTATGCTTTTCTTTATGCATTGCTATTTGGTTGTTACTTTTTCATCAGGATTTTCTCTTCTGTATTGTTCAAGTCCTTCCTCTAGCAGCTTCTGGTATGTGTTCTTTACTTGTATTGTATAGGTATCTTTAATATCTTTTTGATTTAAAGCTGTTATGTCGAGTGGGTTTGTTGATGAATTAGATTTTTGCTTGTTTCTCTTTAGTTTGATTTTCATTTTAATCATTACAGGATTGTGATCAGAATTAATATCTGCTCCTGGGTAGGTTTTGGCTTTCTTTACGCTGTTGCGGAACCTTTCTTTTATCATTATGTAATCTATTTGATTCCTCTTCCTATCTCCAGGGTTTTCCATGTGTATAGTTTCCTTTTCTCTTGCTCAAAGTAGGTGTTACATATTATCAGCCTGTTTTCTTCACAGAATTGTATTAATCTTTCTCCTCTGTCATTTCTTTTTCCTAAACCATGATTTCCTATAATTGTCTTATATCTACCTTTTCCTACTTTAGCGTTCATGTCACCCATTACAATCAAGATGTCTGAAGATTTCACTTGCTTCATAACTTTATTTAGGTCTTCATAGTATGCCTCTATTTGTTCATCTGTGTAGTCTTGAGTAGGTGCATATGTCTGTATTATTGCTATGTCGAATGGTTTTGCTTTCAACTTGAGTAGTATAATCCTATCACTGTATGTCCAGTGGGAACTTATATATTTTTGTAGCTCTCTTTTTATCAGTATTCCTACCCCCTTTGATGTTCTGTTGTGTTTCCTGAGTATATAAATGTATATTTTTCGTCTTCAATGTACCCACATTCTTTCCATCTAGTCTCTGATATGCCTAAAATATCTATATTTATTCGTTCTGCTTCTTGAATTAGATTTTCCAATTTCCCTTGTTGATATAGAGTCCTAACATTCCAAGTACTTATTTTAAGATCTTTCCTCCGACATAAGTTCGAATTTCTCCGACTCTCCATGGCTTCCTCTGGACTGGTACGTGATGAGGCTCCAATCTCTTTCACGGTGGTCAGCCATGTTCGTCTTTCGTGTTCTGAACATGCCTCTTGTGTACCACACACTTTGCTGTTTTCGCTTTCTGGGCCGTTGATCATTCTTGATTCCTCCGCCTCCATCCATCGTCACAGACTTTTCACATAAGGGTTGAACATACCCGTTTTTCCGTTGAAATTTTTGTCAAACCATGTGCTTGCCTATCGAACCGCGAACACACAACACAAAGAAGAATAAATCATATTCCACTTAAATATCGGCAATCACAGTCCATCCCACGTTAGAAGTAAAACATACTCCAAACGGGAGAATAGCAACACATAATTTCACAACTAGACTGTCGCGTAAATCATTTAAATATATCAGCAAGAGCCGAATTATAAAAATCGACTACACGAAGCCGCCATGACACCAGAATAAATTAAATTCTAAAAAAACGTGTTTTTATGCCGAAACAGGCTTATATATAGAAACACGCATACAACCTTCCACATGGAAATACTTAGAATCACAAACGGTAAACTAGTCCACACCTTGGTTTGTGACAGTAAGAATTCATCATCATCATCGAGTGCCGTCTCCGCAACGAAGGTTAACTACCATGGATCGCCAATCCACTGTTTCTTGCTTTTATGGTGCAGGTTATCATAGATTGACTTGTCCATCTTTTGATGTTACTCGTCTATGTTAATCTTGGTCTGCCTCTTTTACCTTGTATATTCCCTTCCAATATTACTTTTAGAAGGCTGTTGTGTTTTTAACGTGCCCCAAAAATGTCATTTGTTTATCTTAATTGTATTTAATAGTTCTCTTTTTATTTTTAGTTGTTTTAAAACTTCATCGTTTGTTTTCTTTTCTTTCCATGAAATTCTCATCATCATCATGTGCCATACTGGTTGCGTAGGCGATCATGTCCCTCCACAATCTTCTGTCTACAGTGCATCGTATCAGTTCTGTTGTTGACTGTTTTCCATGCCAAGACACCAAGCTATCCCGTATTTTCTCTCTTTCTCGTCCGCGATCTCTCTTTCATTTTATTTTGCCAGTTGTAACCAAGTATTCCTACTTTCCTCTTCTCATGATGTGCCCAAAAAATGTTGATTGCTTCTTTCTGATGTTTTTTAAGAGCTCCCTTTTTGTGTTGGCCTCTTTGAGAACTTCCACATTGGTCTTTTTAGCTGTCCAGGGAACTTTCAACATTCTTCTGAGAAATCACATTTCTTTGGCCTGTAATCGTCTTTTCATTTGTTTGTTTACTGTCCATGATTCGCTCCCATAGGTTAGAATTGGTTCTATATAACACCGATGAACTCTCTTTCTCATTTTATTGACATAGATTTGTTGCATAAGATATTTTTCATTTTCTGAAAAGCTATTTTGGCCTGAGGTATTCTGCTTTTTATTTCTGTGTGCATCTCCTATCTGATGTTATTATTGTGCCCAAGTGTTTGAAACGTTGCACTTGTTTCAGATTTGTCTCGTTTATTTTTATGCTACATGATGGTGGTGATTATTTCTTCGATATAACCATTACTTCTGTTTTCTTACTATTCAGACTCAGACCTTTCTTGTTGCTTTCTTTTACTATTATGTCTTTCATTTCTTGTAGTTCATTCTCTGTCTCTGCTATTAAGACTGTGTCATCCGCATATCGCAAATTATTTATGTTGTGACCGTTGACTTCAATTCCTTTTTTGTCTACTATTGATCTCATAATATATTCGCTGTAAAGTGAAAACAAACATCCAATTCTACCAATACAGTAAGAATTGCCCGTATAAAATGTGGACGTTCTAACACAATTCAACGATTTGTTGGCCACCAGATTTCTATAAAACTGATATGCCAGAATGGTGGACTAAACATGAATTATTAATTATTAATTAACAGCACGAAAATAATTTAAATTAATTAACCAGTAAGAGATTATTTAAAACATCAATGAAACAAATATGTTATTAAAAATATTTAAAGCTTTCATTGCAAATACAAATGTTAGTTTGATTAGTTTGTCTTAATTGGGAATCACACAGCGATGTTTGCAAGGTCTCTGTCTCTAGCAGGATCTCTCACTTCTTCTGTTGTCATGTCATGGTCTCCTTATGTCATGAACTCACCTTCTTCTTGGTCTACCACTGACGCGTCGCACAGCTTCTGTCCCTTCTATTATATTTCTTCCCAGCCAGATGTGTCTTTTGACGTGGCGTTGGCACTTTGATATCCTCTATAAAATGGTGATTGTAAGCCAGTTTTTTTAAATATTTAAATCTTTTAATATGTCTTTATTGCTGTTTATCGTTATTCGAGTAATCTTAAGGATTTTTCAAGTCATTTTGTTTGAATTAATCGATTTCTTCTTTGCTGTTTATGAGATTCTCCATGTTTCACACCATGAGTTGATATATGGGAATATCCATCTCCTCAGTAATTTTAAATTTACTCTCTTGCTGGTGTTGTGCCACATGTTCTTCGTAGCGTTTAATGTGTGTGTTGCTATTGCTAATCTTCTTTTAATCTCTTTCTGGCAGTCTCCATTAGTTATTAGATCCCAGATATTCATAGCTTGCTATAATTTCAAGTTCTTCACTGATGATGGTGTATATACGTTCTCTTTCTATTTTGTGAATGTATACATACGAATTTTCTGTATATTTAGATTGAAATTGTGCTCGTCACTATGTCTTTAAACAAACTCAATTGTCTCTATTAAGCTTGCTACACTGTTTGAGATGATGACTTGGAGGGCACATGTCCAATTCCTAGATATTGTAATTTTCTTTCACCAACATCCTATTGACAGGCACGGCTTCGCTGTTCATCCATCTTTGAGCTTGACGTCACATATATATTTAATGTGCAATCAGGTTATTTTTTGCACGTTGTCGACTACATCCCCAGTGATGTTTTGGTCAATGGAAATCATGGGGCTAACTAAGTCAACATTTCTCATGTGCATTTAGTTTAAGACAACGGTCGATTTGATCTTGATCGACGGCTTCCAGGTCCACCCAGCCTTAAATGTGTACCAGTATTTTATGGCAAAGTAAAGCGGCACGGGCTTAATACTGACCACATTGCCCAAAAAATAGCATACCATAGTCTACAAACATTTTGGCGCTAAAACCATATTGCCTACAGGCCACGAGGCGTAACGGAAGCCTTTAATTTAGTTTGGGAGAGAGCCTCTTCTATCATTTTTATAAGGGGGTCTGGTTGGTCTCGAGGCAAGACGTCGGTCTCGAGACAAAGAGGTTGTGGGTTCAAATCCGAGCTGCACCAGTTGGGGTTTTATTTATGATCTCTCTCTGCGGCAACCACCCCTGGTCTCAGCAGCGAGAACCGGCTTGAAACGTCAATTACTCATGGACGAAAAATAATATGAGTACCTACGAAGACGAAATTATCTGCCTGTGTGACGAGAGACCCCTGTGTACACGGCTGCCAGGGAAAAACGGATTAACAACAAAATTCAGTTTCTAGTCTCTAGGAACGTCGTCAGAGGTAACGAAAAAAACGAAATTATATTAAATGCAACTGCTTGACCTTAACTTTGCATTTCTGCATACAAGGAGTAAGTTATTCCTCCTTTATTTGTCCAAGGTGTTTCCTGTCATTATAGACGTGTCTGCGTTTTAGAAAAGGTGATATTTATTCAAATTTGTGGTATATATACTGATGCTTGCTTGCACCAATAACTATTTTCTCATCGTGTAAAAATAATCTCTGTGTATTTGAAAAATGCTATAACTTTTTTTAACGCCTAATGACCTCTTCAGTTATGTACCGAAAAACGTTGATAATGTGAAATGCCGTGTCATGTACTGAATTAGTTTAAGTTCGCCGTATTTAAATAACAACTGTTGCTTGTTATGAGAAAACACGCACTTCCTTGCCCCTTTACTTTAACATGTACAACTATATTAACCGCCTACACATCGCGTGATCACTAAGGAAATGTAGTTACAACTGTGCACTTTCATTAATGCTAATGGCAAACAACTTCAACCCACTAAAGGGTTATACTCGATCATGTATTTAAAATGTAATGGTAAAAATAGCAATTTAAGGAAAACACCTAACATCAATTTGGCAATAATCTATTTGAAATGTCATAAGTCATAACTCTCTATAGAATTTTCAGATAAATGTCATAATTTAATTTTGATTCCCATACTTCAGGGAATGTAATAGGGAAATGCAATAATTTTAGGATCCATAATGTGTGACGTGTAAATGGCCATGTGACTAACAGTTAACGTATAGACATTCTGTTATTTATGCAACTCGCCTCAAACTAAACTTCACGTGTAAATTATCTGGTTCTCGTGATTTAATTGAAGTTGTTATCATCATACAAAGCCAAATCGTAGCAGAAAATAAACTTTACTTACAATCACACATACGTTAATATGCAAATAAATATTTGCATTAGCTGCTAAAGCATAGGGAATAAAAAGTAAAGACCTCGTCACGTCACGTGACATACAGGTAATATGGTGTTAGTCACCATAATTTTTACAAACCGTCAGCACATCATTTTTGGGACAATGTGGTCGGTGTTAAGCGCGTACCTCAAGCACATCATTTTTGGGATAATGTGGTCGGTATTAAGTTCGTACCTCAATCATACAGATACGATATCACTTTCATACAAAGGTACATATTGTCTTTTAATGGTTAACTCCCAAACTGGAAGCTCTTGAAGGAAAATATCAAAAGGCAGATGTAAACATATCTAGGTTCTAGATGATGGATAACTCTACCACAATTGGTCTTGTTAACTCATTAGACTCGTCCATTGATTTTATCACATTTGACATCAGAAACATCATTCAAGTGATCAACTGTGTTGTTCTTTGGGGCATCATCAGCTTCTTGGGTATCGGAACAAACATCGTCAACATATCCGTGTTTGTCAAACAAGGGTTCAAGGACACTATCAACATCAGTTTAATGGGTGTGTATTATCTATTTATGATCGACGTTATTGAGAGTAAATAAAAAATACATTTTTTTTTTTTTAACTTAAAACCAGTTCTAACCTTGGGATTTTCTTTAAAAACTGTTTTCCTGATACATTATATAAGATTGTATCTGCAAGCAAGAAATGATGAAATATGGTGATTGCACTACGAAAGTAAAATATTGAGAGAAAAATGTTAGGCATTTGATTAGACGCGGAGGTATGTGTAAAGTGAGATGTTAAGGATATGTTGTAGAAACGTAATGTGTAAATGGAGATGTTAAGGATAAATTCTAGAAAAGTAATGTGTAAATGGAAATGTTAAGGATAAATTTTAGAAAAGTAATGTGTAAATGGAGATGTTAAAGATATATTCTAGAAAGGTAATGTGTAAATGGAGATGTTAAGGATATATTCTAGAAAGGTAATGTGTAAATGGAGATGCTAAGGATAAATTCTAGAAAGTAATGTGTAAATGGAGATGTGAAGGATACATTTTATGAAAGTAATGTGTAAATGGAGATGTGAAGGATATGTTTTATAAAAGTAATGTGTAAATGGAGATGTGAAGGATATGTTTTATAAAAGTAATGTGTAAATGTAGAAGTTATGTATCAATTGTAAACAACAATAGAAGAAGATTACGGTTCATCTGACCCTTTATCCAGAGATGTAACTTTATTTTTTTTTAACTCTAAACAAAGGAGACTTATAAACGATATCTGTTTCTATATCGTTTCCCAATTGATGTAAATTAATTGTTGAATTTAGAAGAAATAACTTTTCATAAAGAAGGAAATACAACTAATGCTTAAACTGTGCATGGAAGTCCAACATTTACGTCACACAAGCTTGTGTTTCTCCACTTGAAAGCGACGTCATAAATAATGATAATAAGTACAGACGCATACACACACATATGCTAACCCTACTTATGTGTATGTAATTCAACAATAAAAATGGGAAAACTACGTTCGCTTATGTTTTATTCATTGGTCAACCCAGTGAGAGATGGACAAACTAAAACATCTCGGAATCATATTTAATGTTAATATTTTATATTGTTGACCTTCCAACCTAAGATGACAGGATCAAGATCTGGAGGGCACGAGCATATCTGAAGATAAGTGCTGATAAAGAGCATCCATCGCACCACTAGCTCCACATAGGAGAGGACGTCAGGCTAAAAAGAGGCAAATCATGAGTGGCCCGAGCATAAGATGTCGTCGAACAGGTCTATGGGCTTATCAATATCGTCGGCGAGGAGTGGATACCGGTGCCTACGTCATTCAAAGAGACATTCTTGTGTATTGTCACATTCGACAGGAAATGTAGAGAGCAGAATTCAGTCGTAGTCGCATTGACAACGACTGAATTCTGCTCTCTACATTTCTTGTCGAGTGTGACAATACACAAGAATGTCTATTCATTGCATTAGAGCTCAACGGTCTCATCTGGAATAACACCGATGAGAAAGATGCAGTCATCTATACAGACGGATCCGTAATACGACACCAAAGGAGTGCATGGGCATTTACAGCACCCTCTGCAGGCAGTATAGTCAAAGAAGACAGTCGTGCATACGTTATGACTACCAGTTTCATGACGATGGAAGAGATGGCAGTGATCAGGGCATTCATATGGTTTTTGGAGTCACACACGCCTGCATACTAAGTGATTCGATGAGCATTATAAAAAAAGTGGAGGCGGGCTCTTTACGCAGGCAATGGGTAGAGTCGTTGCAGAAGTAAAAAAGTATGTGGGGTCACCTTTGTCTACGTCCCTGGACAGGCTGGATTACAGGGACATGAAAGTGCGGACTGGTTGGCCAGCTGCGCTGTAGTTGGAGACGGTCAGCCAATGGATCGGGCGAAGTCATCAATGTCATCCGAGATGTCGAAGGGTATGTGACTTCACAACCATGACTCCTTCGAATGAACGAGATGGGAGTTACGATGGGCACAGTAAATACAAGACAGCTAATAGGCGTATAAAAAGAATTATCAATAAACACAGAACTGGAGTCGCTAGTCGCTGGACACTGCGAGACTTGCTGATAAGGGGATCTGAGCACCTATGGACATGTTCAAAGTACAATGATGATGACCCGGAAATAACGTAATAACTCAGTAATCTTGAAGGGAACACACCACAGTCTGTCTAACAAGTGACACGTTGTCTATAGTTATCAACATAAGACTTGGCCACTGATCAAGGTTGGATTTCCTCACGATACCCATATCACAATGTACACAACTGCAACAAATTGCAAATTATTAACAAACAATAGCGTAGAGCTGTCATCCAAATTATATTCCGAGGAAGTAAATTTTGTAGATTTTGTCTGCATTCAAAATTGACTAAATTAGAGTAAAAGATTGTGGCATCAACCAAAAAAGGGGGGAGGGGGGAGGGGGGGTAGGAACTGCCGGAATTAAAGTACAAAAAGTTTCAGGTGCAGAATTTAAAGGATAGTAAGGACGAGTTCTCTTTTTGACAAATCAAGTGTTGTGAATGCGACCTTCCACCATCTTGATCTGCGCTTTACGTCACATTGGTGCTGTTCATGACAGTTGTTGGAATTGCTTGATGCAAGTTATTTACATGTTACTCATTAATGTGAACTGCTTCGTCAGCCGCAGTTTTATCTCTTTAGGGCATTAAAAAAAAATATGACGATCATCATTTTCAGGAGGACGTGAACTTCCGGTATAAGGTGGATAGGCGGCAGGAACCATTGAAGGCTATGCATGAAAAGTGTTCCTTGTAGCAGTTTCCTCATATTCCAAGTACGGCTTGTTGCAGGAGCTACTGAGTTAAGTGCTCTGTGTACACCGTGAGCTGTGTGTCTCATCTGTTTTTATCATTTTCGATAGTCCAATTATTTACGATGAATGATGATATCGTATGACAGGGAGCAGTTGGCTGTGTTCACTTTCTGCGCGGTTTCGCCTTATGTCTTTTGGCGTGTGCTTTGAATGCTACGATGGGGACAACAGTTACCTTTCTTTGTTTGGGAGATGAGATATTAATTCGGATGATTCCACTGGCACGGGCGGTTGAGCAATTATGGATTTTAATTCGTTTGCAGTGATACCGTGGCCTTCCATAACCAAATAACCAAGGACGAGTATTATGTTGGATCATGCGATGAATGTTAAAACAATATACAGGGGGAACATGTCATTGTTCTTGACAAGATAAACCAATGCTATACGGTAGCATTTTCTCTTAACAGATAATGATGGAATTAGTGCAAGGTGAGCATAGGCCGTGACATTAAAAATATTAAATAGTTGATAATTCTGAAGACTGTGATGTTATATAACCCTCGAGTCTGCTCTGCTAGACAGGAAGTCGAAATAGAATTTATCAGCTATAATCAAAGACGTAATCAATACAGAGTAGACTGGAGTTTGTCCTGCATCAATAGCATCCCGTGTTTTAAGAGCTTATACAGGAAATGCTGACTGCAAATGGTTATCAGCGTCACACACGGTTGCCACAATTTGCGTACAGACTCTCTAGCAATGCTTCCTAACCATCACACCTGATATCTTCGGAACGCCTGCACACATGATCACTTCTCAACAAACACGAGCACAAATATACACACACACACATATGTTCACATATAATATATTATCCAGTCAAATCTGGGATAATGAGGTAATGAATGTATGTCCTGAGGTTGGCTTGCAATATGCTTGGATGGTAAGTTCCCTTATAACTTGCACATGGGTGACGTCCACTCTGTTGGTTCCAATAACTGTACGCAAGAGTCGACATGGCTGTCTGAGGTTGCAGCCGAGTGTCTGCGATAAATAAAACTTCAACAAACAGGCAATGCCATTCTGCGGGAATTACCTAAGTTATGTGCACTGGCTCATTAGGTTGTAGTGCAGATAGCGAACTAATGAAACTATCAGTGTCCACACACTTTGCCATCGCTTGAAAGCGAGTAAGCGTATCTGTGTTTACACTGTTGTATTTTTATTGTAATCACTAAATCAGTTTTCATGATAAGAAGATTGCATGCCGTGTATGTACTTGGTGTCTTTCTTCCAGGTCTGGCAATATCAGATCTATGTTCCTCGATTACAGTGTTCTGGTCGGCTGTGTGTATCATCCCCCAGTTAAAGAATGCTGATGTGCCATTTGTCTTCTTAGACATCATGTATGTCACTGGAGGATGGCCTCACGTCTGTTTTAAACAGGTAGGGCAGTGATGATAGTTATGGGAGAACATGCATTTGAACAGTCGTTAAGATATTTTAATTTCTTGGTTTTTTTAAAAATAAGCAGCAAAATTGGTGTGTAAAATGTCGCGCATTTTATGAACTAAAGGGACACGATTATGTTGACGTCATACATATTTAAGAGGAATACATATACAATATGTTTCACCCTGGCAGTAGTTGCCTGAATATGTTTTCTTACTCTCATTTACCCTTATTATCACAAGTATCTTTGCTGTGCCTGTGTTTTGCACCATGTGATCCAATAATTCCAAATTGAATTTTCAAGTCATTTATGAACGGTATGTATTCGAGAGAGTGATTTTATATTCATTTTATGCACGATATGTGGTAATAAATCATCGAAAGTCAGGTGCCGATTAAAGTTGAGAGCCAAGCAGAACTCACATGTTAACGATCTTTGGTATGAGAGCAGATATTGGAACTGATCTTTATCGTAAATAGGTTGTTGCACGTGGAATTAGAGTAGAGAAAATATTATGTCTGATTTCTAGTTCGTAAAATTAATATCTGAGACCTGAGGTGAATATATTCTGTAAACGATGAAAACTAGTAAGGCTACTGGCATGGTGAAATATATCTTATGCAACAAATCTATGTCAATAGAAATGAGAAAGAGAGTTCATCGATGCTATATAGAACCAATTCTGACCTATGGAAGCGAATCATGGACAATAGACAAACAAATGAAAACACGATTAGAGGCCACAGAGATGGGATTTCTCAGAAGAAATTTGAAAGTTCCCTGGACAGCTAAAAGGACCAGTGAGAAAGTTCTCAAAGAGGCCAACACAAAAAGGGAGATCTTAAAAAAAACATCAGAAAGAAGCAATCATCATTTTTCGGGCACATCATGAGAAGAGGAAAGTTGGAATATTTGGTTACAACTGGCAAAATAAAAGGAAAGAAAGATCGCTGACGACAAAGAGAGAAAATACTGGACAGCTTGGTGTCATGGCATGGAAAACAGCCAACAACAGAACTTATACGATGCACTGTGGATATAAGATTGTGGAAGGACATGATCGTCAACGCCAACCGGTACGGTACATGATGATGATGATGACTGGCATGGACTTGCATGAGGTCAAGGCAATGGCTTAGGTATCGACAGTAATTGTAACACTGGTTATAACCAAACGAGATAAACTAGGCATGTTTATTGATTATTTTTTGGAATGCCGATACGCTTAATATACTTAACAAATGACAATGTAATTGATGTACAATTTGTGAATTAGTGGTGGCACAAGTAAAAAAGTGTGTTGGGGGGAGGGGGAAGGAATCAAGTATGTGAGATTCATAACGAGCGACCTATAGCAAGCATGAGCATTCATCTTCTTGATCTTGGAGAATGGAACTGAATACCGTAGTAGTAACGACAGTGTAATGAACGTAGATCTACTGGCTAACCAGTAAGTTACTGGATAGAATACACGTAAAATAACTGTGTATGTTGCACAAGGAAAATAATGTTTGTGTTTTACACAAAGAAATGAATGTTATGTTTTACACAAAATATGTTATGGAAGTAAAATGCTCATGTTTTACAACATGGGTTATCATTAATAGCTCAGGACCAGAAAACAAGTATGGGAAGATAAATGTGAATTCAGATGAAAGTAGACTCCAAAAATGGACTATAAAACATACTATCCGAAGTATTGATATCTCTTTCAAGGATTCAACTAACTTTCCGAACCATTTTGACGTTGAATGTAAAATAAACACAATAAAAACACAAATTACTGTTGTCAAACGAGTGAAAATAATACATTTCGACAATAAAAGAAACAAAAGAGTGAAAAAAGCGAGCGTAGGTCTTTTTTCTTT